>CM053404.1:88627406-88732980 GCA_028644305.1 Xerus rutilus
TTTTTTTGGTACTGGGGATTGAACTCAGGGGCACTCGACCACTGAGCCACATCCCCAGCCCTATTTTGTGTTTTATGTAGAGACAGGGTCTCACTGAGTTGCTTAGCGCCTCGCCATTGCTGAGGCTGGCTTTGAACTCGCGATTCTCCTGTCTCAGCCTCCCTAAGTGCTGGGATTACAGGCTTGAGCCACCGCACCCAGCTCTCCCACAAACCATTTCTAAAGACTTTTGAACTACATGTTCAGTTTCATCACAATGAGGACCCCACTTCTTTGTATCCGATTTCTATGTTAGGTTTACTTCAATATGGCCAAAATATCCAAAGGAAACAATTTAGCGAAGGAAAAGTATATTTTAACTCATAGTTTCAGAGATTCAACTCCTGGTGAGCCAACTCCATTGTTCTGTACCCAAAGCAAAACAGAACATCATAGTAGAATGCCATAGTGGAAGATTTCTGTTCCATTTTTGGTGGTCAGAAAGCAGAGATAGAGGAGACAAGGTTAAGAACTTGCAGGGAAGACGCACCCTTCCCTTGCACACCCCCAGTTACCTACCTTCTCCATCCCCACCTTACATGCCTACAGTTACCACTAATTCAAATTTGAATGGACTCATTAGATCATAGCTTTTATAATCTAATTATTTCACCTCCTGAATTAATACAGGAACTCTTGTGGTACCTCTTATCTAAGTCATAACATTCCTTCAGAGACATCTGTAAGTTTGTGTGCTAGCCATTGCAAACAGTTTAAATTGCCTAAACTCAGGAATCCTTCTCAAAATGATTCTCATTTCCTGTGCAAGTTTCACTTGGACTTCTTGCTACCCTTTTTAAATTGAGGGCTCAGGGACTGTTCAGAGAACATCTTGATTCTCAGCTACTGATAATTCTGGGAATAATAATGCCCTTTTTCTCTGACCTAGGACTATTATTTCCTTTTCAGGTCAATTACACTGTGACAGGTATCTTTTATATTTGCAGGTAGAATAAATAATCTCAGTTCCCTTCACAGCTTTTGACATGAGCCAACAATTGTCAAGATCTTAATTTTCTTCTAAAACATGTTTCAATTCTATCCACTGTTTTCTCTCCACTGTTTCCCATTCTAAATATCAACTTCATATCTAAATTATCACAAAATCTTTTATTTATTTAATCTTTTATGCTGTATGTTACTCATTCTCTATAGAGCAAAGTAAACTTTAAAACATCAGTCAATTACCATGTTGTTTCCATTGTTATAAACTTTCAATTATTTTTTTCACACTTAGATCATAACCCTAACACTTTGCTATGACCTACAATGTCCTATGGTATTTAACTTCTGCTAGTGTTTATAAACTTATATCATGACTATCTTTTTCATTTATTACATCAAAGAAAAGTGAATATATGAGAATGTCCTTGAATATATGAAGGTTTTTGCCTTCCCAGGGCCATGCCACATGTTGCTATTAATACCTGATAGCGGCCTTTTCTCTTGGCTGTATACCTAAAGTGTAGCAGTGTTATGAAATGTATTTTGCTGTTCCCAAAGGGGAAAGTTCCATATGATTAAGCCCTAACCCACAATATCTAAAAGAAGTGATGATATTTGGAGATAGAGTCATTAAAGAGATGATTGAGTTAAATGAACAATCAGATGAGGTCCTATTCCAATATGACTAGTATAAGAAGAGGGAAATTTGGACACAGACACCAAAGATACACATACCAAGGAACAATTACTAAAAACAATGATAAGTCAGCCATTGGCAAATGAAGGAGAGTGGCCTCTCAAGAAATCAAACCAAAGTTTTTTCTTGGACTTCTTACCTCTAGAACTCTTAGGGCATAAATTTCAGTTATGTCAGTCATCTAGTTATTTGGTATTCTGTTATGGAAGCTCTAGAAACCTAACACAACTGGTGTAGTAAACATAACACATACTGAATTTATAGTCACTAACTAAAAAAATTACCAAAGCCATAAATGAAAACTAATAGCATAACAAGCATCTATTGCTCATGTCTGAGCTACCAAGAAATATTCTTTTACTCTTCGTAACAGTCGAATAAGAAAATAGCTGTTTTCATTCATTCAAGACTTAGAGAGTTAACTTTACCCAAAAAAAAATTCTGCAGGAAGATTGATGATGTACTCTGAGTTGCTGACAATGCTAAAGATGAAGTCTATGCGATTGCAAAACTCTTGATAAATGGCGATACTGTTTGTCCACAGGATTTTTGAATGATGGATCTTACAGTCAGTGATATCAGAATATTTCTTTTTTTCTTGGGATATTTCGTAGAAGTAAATCTAAATGTTAGCAGAATAAACCATGTCTAGATAATTGAACAGAATGATAAAGAGAATAGCTTTCTCTGTTGTATTAGATATAATATTTATAGATTCTTTCATCTTTATTTTAGAAGCAAAGTTTGTGCTGGATCAAGGTGTGAATTTGTTGTTGTACCACTTGTCTTTTAAGAATCTATTTACTTATATTTATAAATTTCCAGTACGCTTTTATTATTATTTGATTTAATTTAATTCAGTTTAAGGGAAAACTCAAATACCAGATATTTATTCTTTAATAGGAATTACTATTTAATTGTTTCTGACAATTATTATATGGTAAGCCATACCTTTAATTGGATAATGGGAAAGCCTTGTTAAAATACACACAGACAGGGGCTGAGGCTGTAGCTCAGTGGTAGAGCACTTGCCTAGCATGTGTGAGGCCCTGGGTTCAATCCTCAGTACCACATGTAAATAATAAATGAATGAAATAAAGATCCATCAACACCTAAAAATATTTAAAAAAAAAATACACACAGACATCAAATTTTGAAAGGGAAAGTCTTCCTTGGAGATCTTGAAGACATCTATGTTCATCCTTGCCTTTCTAAATACTAGGTTTAAATCCAATGCACTCTAATGACAAAGGTACTGTTGGGTTTCACAGCACCTCTTTTTAAAGACTCAGTGCTTTGCCATAAAAGAGTTTATTTTTGAGGCATTTTTGATGTATGAAGCATTCTGCCACTATGGCTCACAGCTAATTAGAGTAATAATGGACAACTTATTGGAAGACTATTTGTATTGCCTCATTTGATTGAAAATATGAATTCTTCTCAGTGGGTAAGCTCTTTGCTGAGTTTCAATTAGCAAACCAATAATTTTCTTTCTCTGAGATTTTGTGTATAAACCATAAATGACAGATGAATAGGCCGGCAATGCAATAAACAAAGACACATATAGCAATGTAATTGGAAAGATACATGAATTTATTTCACATTCACCAGGAACTTCTTTAGTATATGTAGGGAATTTTGCTAGATATAAGATATCAAGAACAAAATAAGTCGGTTAACCCAATCCCTAAGTAAATAAAGCAATGGGGTAATAAAAAGCAGGGGTAATCACAGTTTAAGAGGCATATTTTGCTTGGACATTAAAACAAAGGTGTAATATTTAATTATATAAAACATGATATTTTAGGAGCTGGGGTTGTGGCTCAGTGGTAGAGCACTTGCCTCACATGTGTGAGGCACTGGGTTCAATTCTCAGCACCACATATAAATAAATAAAAATAAAAGATCCATTGACAACTAATTAAAAAATTTTAAAAAAACATGATATTTTAATGAAAACCCAAGTATATATCACTCAACATTTAGAAACCTATAAACAGTTATTTAATCTATATGCTATCCACTGTACAATTTAACTTCCTTGCCCAGATTGTTTTCAATCATATCCCAGAGGGAAATAATTCTGAATATTCCAATATCTTTCTCTAAAGGACTGAGAAACCCATATTCATTATGTTTGGGTGGTGAACCCATGTGTATTATGGGTTTACATTGGGTAAACCCATTTAACCCAATGTAAACCCATAATAACATTATTTTATCTAAAATATTTAATAAAAATTTCTTGATAATATACAGTTAGTTTTTATATATTCCTAGTTGTATAATCCAATAGTTCTCAAAGTAGTTTTAGGAAATCTTTACATTATTAAATATCAAAGTTTCCAAGTATCTTTTTCTTTATGTTATATCTACTAATATCTAGTTTATCATAAATTAAAATCAGAATATTATGTTGATATTTATTCATATAAAAATAACTATAAAACAAATCTTTTTAAACATAATACCATGTTTTGTGAAAAATAACTATTTCTTCCATAAAAGTAGGAACAATAGCATGACTGCACTTTTGTGGTTCCCTTAAATATCTTGATTAATAGGTTCATAAATATGATTCTGCATCCAAAATGTTGCTATATATTGTCTTGATAGTAGTATATGAGGAGATATTGTCTTCCCACACATAAGTAGCTAGAAATATTCTGAGTAGCATTTTTTGATAAGGATGAATATTATTCTTTGACACAGCACCAAAATGAGTCATATCAGAATTCTTAAAGATTATTTGTTTTGTGATATTTGAACCACATCAATGAAATTTTTAAAAATTACATTATGCTAAAATCCATTGTATTATCTCGCATATTGAATGGATTTTTAACTGCTTTATGATTTTGTAGCATGAAGCACTTGAAAATACTTCATTACTGCATTATATAATACTTCCAAATATTTCATTACACAATACTAAAATGTCACATGTTAGTGTTATCATGACCTCATTCTACCTGATGTCACGATAATAATGGTGATACAAGATCTAAAATTTTGATTGACTTTTTTTTTCTCAAGAGCTCAAATATTATCACTGGCAACAAATAGTATCCATTTGTTTTTCTTAATGACAGGTTTATTTTTCAAGAAAGTGACAATTATTGAATTATATTTAACCATAGTTTGTCATTTCTTTTGGGTCAAATATTAACAAATAATTTTTGTTGTTTTTGCTATTTGGTTTTTGTTTTGTTTTGTTTTTGACATGATACTTCAGTAGGCAGATGTGATTTATCCTTACCACCCATATAATCACACATATTATAGAAAACACATAAGTTCAAGGGTGAAGATTTAAGAGAATTAATGATTGTTAATCATCTGTTTTGCCACTGTAACTAAACAACCTGACAAGAAAAATTTTAGAGGAGGAAAAGTTCACTTGGTACCTATAGTTTCACAGGTCTCAGTTCACAGATGGCTGATTCCATTGCTCTGAGCCTGAGCTCAGACAGAACAATATGGTAGAATGGTGTGGAAGAGGGAATCAGCTTAAGATATGGCAATCAGGAAGCAGAAAAAGCTCTGCTCACCAGTGAACAAATATATCTCCCAAACGCACACCTTTAGTAACCTACCAGATAAATTGCCTTTTATTACATGGCTGAGGTATTATTTGTCAGATTTTTCTGAAATAAATCTAAATTTTTAAACTTCTTCCCACGTTGTACACTTTGGAAATAAGTCACAGTGTTCAATACATCCTAATGGACTGGGGAGTAAACTTCACCTTCCTGAGTGTAGAGTAACTATTTAATCTGGGGGAATTCTTCAGTATGGGGAAATTTATTTATTAACCTCTACTTATTTCATTTTTTAGGAATCTGTGTATAAAATTAGCTTTTCTTTCCTGTGATTCATGCCATGTTGTTGACAATAACCAGTTTGCTATTGTAACAGTACAAATATCAAATAGTGGGAAAAGGAAAATATCAGATCATTAGGCAAATAGTTTTGATCTCTTGAATGTTCTGAAAGTATCTTGTTGAAGCCTAAATTCTTTGGATCATGATTTGAGAACTATTAACCTAACATATGCTTTGTTTTGTTTTTCTGTTCTTATCACATTTTATTTTACTTTGGGTTTGTACATTATGATTGGCTAGTATCTAGCTTAACTTTATTGTAATCCATGGGTTCTTCTCTCTTATGAACTGAATTCTGTTCTCCCCAAATTCCTGTTGTAGTTCTAATTCAGTTTCTTAGAATGCAACTCTATTTGGACATGTTTCTTTAAAGAAGTCATCAAGGTAACATGAAGTCAGGTAAGTCTCTACTGAAATACCACTGGTGTCTTTACAAATAGCAGAGGTTAAGAACTGAGAGAACAGAGGGATGACTACATGAAAACATGGTGAGAAGATGGCATCTACAAACCAAGGAGAAAGAACTGCAGAATAAAACTAATCCTATTGACATTTTAAACTTGCATTTTGAGCCTCCAGAACCATGAGGAAATACATTCCTGTTGTTTAAGACATCTAATCTGTAATGCTTTGGTATGGCAGCCCTAGCCCACAAATATTCTCAGTTTTTTTTCATTTTCTTCTCCTCTTTTATTTCTTATTTGCCATATCTACTAAATGAATTTAGTTATTAGTATTGTAAAATTTCTAATTTTTGTGGATTTTGATGAAAAAACACCTGTGATATCATTTAATCTATTCTCTGTCCTATGTACTTATGTAAATTAATGATTCTTATATAAGAAGTTTCATGCTAAGTTTTCCGATTTCTTCATAAATAATGTCATATATATTCATAATGTATTCAGATTCCCATAATATATTCAGATTCCCATAATGTTTAAGGCCATCCGTGTGGCACTAGTAGTCATACATGATTATTTCCCATAGATATTAATCTACTTTTAAAACATTTAATTCATTCAAATGCAAACAAGCCTGACTTGTGGGAAGGCTCAATATGATAAAACATGTTAAGACATTGGCATTTAATCTTCAGTATAATCCATCAAGGTGGTTATTACTTAAATACATATTATATAAATAAAAACTGAGGTTAAGTGAGGTGAAGTGGTTTACCTAAAATTGTACATCTAATTATTAGAGCTAGGATAGAAATCCATTTTCATTTACAATGTCTATTTTCTTTTTACTTTATCACTGACATTTTGAGAGACAGAAACATATGAACAGTTAGAGGTACAAGCATAAGAAATAATAAAATATTGCTAATAAAATGATGTATAGTAAGAAAGAAGAATTTTGTGGTAAAAAGGAAATTTGGTTTTTATTGTTATTAGTATGATTATAAGACTTTTTAAAATTCTTATTAATATTCCTTTGAAAGAATTTTTCAGTGAAAAATAATATGGAATGTTGGTGGAATGAACAATTTATTCAAAGATAAATAAGCCTTTTCTGAAAAAGGAAGGATGCTAACTGTGACCACCTGGTCTCATTATTTAGTTATTGCTCATGGTGTGAAATGCAGTTTTATTAATAGGTTTTCTCACCTGTAACTGACAATAGTAATAATATGTGAGGTCTACTGCTAGTTTAAACTATCAGTTATAAAATAAGTAAAACAACACTATGCTTTGAACATCTACATACATATATATATGCATATATATACATAAATTTGTTAAAAGCTCACAGTGATATAGGAATGTGAAAATTATATTTATTTTATAGTGAAAAAGGACAAGAGTTTGGAAATACTCAAGGTCACTTAAATAGCGATAGATTCAAGAATGACACAGAGCCATCAAAAATTTCATATCTCAAAACATAAGCATATCATAATGTGTGTTATAAGTATCATACTATATTAAAAGATTATATACAGAGTTGTTCATTTCTTTAGAAACAATGATGTCTTCAATTATTTGGATTATTTTTCCTGTGTAGTTTTAAGAATAATGTATACACCATATATTATATTTTATTTAAAACATTTGATTAAAGTAAAACCTTATCACATGGGAGGGAGAAATTAACTTCATTAAGCGTTAGATTTGTAAGATCCTTTTCTTTCTATACATCAACCAATCATTTCTTTTAGTATTATGATCTGTTCATTTTCATCAACCTGTTCATTCTTTTAATAGCAATTTTTCTATGATGGAGTTTAACTATCAGTAGGGAACATATAAAAACATAATGCCATGTACTGTGAAAATAGTTTTCCTATTTCTGTTTATTTATATAAAATCCTTTTAGATTTAGTGCTTGCATATAATGAAGAAACTGAAACAAAAACAAAGATGAGATCTGGCTAACTATTTCAACCAAATAATGAAGTATTTTTCTACAGTAAAGAAAATCAATACGGACAAGAGATTTTATAAATCCCCAAAACACATATCTAAAGATATTCTGGAGTGTTTCGGTAATTTATAAACAAGATAAAATGATAATTTTGATAAACAAGTGACTCATAAGCAACACCTAAATTCGTGAACCTATGTCCTATGTAAATATAAATGTGTGTGTGTATAATGTGAACATAGAGATTTAGAAGAGTATTAGATATATACTAATGTGATTCAGAAGCATAAACTACTGGAATGTCTAAAAAGAAAGAAGACTCTTGGTTTATCACAGATAGTTATAGACTTATATGACAGATGGTCTGAGGAAATAAAAATGAGGGAAATATGTCTAATAGACATCCAGTACATCTCTGCCTGGCCTGCCTCTTGGCCTGACAGAAGACATATCTAGTGATGTGGGGTATTTTACACACAGTTCTGTCAGTGTTCGTTATGAGAATGTCCTGGTGCTTTGCTGTGTAGTCTGTATCCTTGAGTGGTTCATTTTTATTTACCCACCTATTACATTTCCATTTTTCTGTGTGCATCTGTATAGATCTTTGTCTTCACTATGTCGTCATATATTTCATATATTTCTATTTACTTGTAACGTGTGCCTTTTGTTTGAGAGACAGCCACAGGACCTGCCTGCATATGGATGCCAGGAAGAGACAGGTCCATTTTCTTCACTGATACCTTCATAGCTTTCAAAATCAAATGTGTTTTTATTGTTGGTCTGTGGACAGATCCCTTTATACTATCACTGTCTTATGCCTGGGAATAAAATCACAAGGGAAATAGACACACAGGTGAAACAGACATCATCTTCATGCTAATAATGCCATTTTTAAGACATGGCTACATTCTCTGGCAAGAACAGGCTTGCAGACAGATGCATCATCAGAATCACTCTCACTGTCCCATCCAGAGCTGGAAAACACAGTTCTGCAGGGTGACTGTTTCTGTCTCCCCAAACAGGATAGAACTACTCAGACCCACTATCTGTTTTTAAACTCTCCAGACCAATTATTTATCCCTGCTGCCTGATGCATTGTTAATTGTTAACTTTCATTTGCTATTGAGTTTTATTTTTAGTTCCTTATGGGTTTTATATATTCTGCCTTTGTCTGATATATTGTTTATAAATATTTATTCCATTTCATAAATTTTTTTCCATTTTTTTGATAGTTTTCTTTGCTACCCAAACATTTTATTTTGATATAGCCTCATCTATTTTTGTTATGTCAGCTGGATTTTTGGTGTTAAGTTCATGAATTCATTGCTCAAAGCAATGTCATAAATTTTTCCCTTATTGTTTCTTCTGTATGTTTTATGATGGGGATTTTATGTTTAAGTCTTTATTCCATTTCCTTTTGATTTTTGTTTATGGCAGAAGATACAAGCCTCATTCCATTCTTTTGAATGTAGATATCAGCTTTTTCCAGCAGTATATTTTGAAGACTGTATTTTCTTCCCCTTGTGTGTTCTTGGTAATCTTGTTGAAGATCAGGTGACTGTATCTGTGTGAGTTTATTTCTGGGACATCCATTCTTTTTCATTGGTCTATATGTCAGCTTTTATGTCAGTATCATTCTGTTTTAATTGTAGATTGTAATGTATTTGGAAGTCATTAAGTGTGATACCTCCAACTTTATTCCTCTTCCTTATGGTTTTTTTGTCTATTCAATATCCTTTGTTATTCCATGTGAATTTTCCAAGTTTTTATTTATATAAATATGCCACAGAGATATTGATAGAGAATGTGTTGATAAGGATATTAGGAAAGTAACCTTATTTACAAAATTATAAAAAAGATAAAATACTTAGAAATAAATAAACTTGACTAATATATTGAAAGATATATACACCAAAAACAAACAAACAAACAAAACCCACTGAGGCCAAAGTTAAAGACAGAAATGGAAAGACAGTCTATGTGCACAGATTGAAGAATTTATTATTGTTTAAAAAATGTGCCATATTTTTATTTTAAAATTCTATCTGCCTGCAGCTCCACAGTGCATGATACACCAAAGGACTTGTAGGAGCCAGAGAAAATCATCACTGATGATCTCAGCTGACTTCACAACTGTCAACAGAAGACAGTGATGCCTCCTACTCTTTTCTGGCAAAGAAATTTAGGTTTATCACTCTAGAAGGATTAGAATCAGGATGAATATACACTGAAATATCTGCTGTATTGGTCTACAAAGAGTAATCATAGCTCAAACGAAAATGAAGGTATTTATCAAGAATTTTTTTGGACATTATTCATTTATGTTTTTTATTTTGCTACTTTACTATTATCACTTTAATGAATTCCTATTATTCCTTTAAACCAGAAGAACTCTTCCTACATTAACTATTAGTCAATTAATTTAAAAGTATTTAAAGTCAAATCAATGGAACTGTGTATTAATTAGTTAAAAGAAAATACACAACCAGAGATGATATTTCAGGCAAAATTAATTATGATACAGCCACAGTAAATAAATAAAAATGACGAATATATAAAAAGTGTCAGGGTAGAGGAATGCAAATATAACTGGGGCTAAAGATTTATACAACAATGATAAAGCATATAAAAGACACATGAAGTAGTTTGAGTAAGAAGTTGTTGGAACAGATAATCAAGAATTCTGGGACATGTCTCAACAAAGGCTTTTCAAAAATTTATTAAAAATTAAATCAAAGGAGCTAAAGAATTCATTGATTCCTACATTTTGATGCCAGTAATATTATAGTGGAGCTAATGTTTAATATTAAGTAATCAGGAAAATTTTCAGAGTTAAGATATATACATACCTTATATGAAGAAAAGGGCTCTAACCTATTTCATTCATTAACACTATAACACTTTGCTAATCATTTAACTTTGCACTTTTTCTACTTATTACATCAATGACACTTCACCCATAAAGAAATCCTGAGTGCATTGCTTTAAAGTTCTAAGCAAGACGTGGTAGCATACACCTGTGATCCTGTTTGTGTTGCTTTAAAAGTTCTAAGCAAGACGTGGTGGCATACACCTGTGATCCCAGCAGCTTGGGAACCTGAGTCAGGAGAATCCCAAGTTCAAGGCCAGGCTCAGCAATTTAGAGAGGCCCTAAGTAATTTAGTGAGGTAATATCTCAAAATTTAAAAAAATAAAAATTTAAAAAGGGCTGGGGATATGCTCAGTGGCAAGCACTCCTGGATTCAATCTCTAGTACCTCCGCCACAAAAGAAGGAAGTTTTTAAGAACATTTAGTTCAAGTTAATTCTTCGTAGAAGTTCCTCCAGTGAAATCTGAGTGAAGGCACCCAAGCTGTGTTTGAATTAATCTGTGGAATGCATACCATGTCAGTAAAAGCATAGTTCCATTAAAATTATCATTTTCTACCTCCTCAAAACTCATTCATCCAATATTATGGCCGAGCTTTTTTAAAAATTTCAGTAAGTCTTACCATAATTGGGAAAAGCAAACTCTCCTCTCATTTTGAATCCTGTCAAAAATGTCTGTTATGTACTTTCCAAACTTACATTTTCCTGGATTGTGTCTATTTGACAGGAAATACACTGATATTATTTTCTTTGACTTGAATGGTACTGCCGATAACAATTAGCAATTGTTTTACATTGTTTTTTATAGAATGTAATCGAGTAGCACATAATTTAGTGGTCAAAATAATAAACCCAACACAGATCTCCATTCTAAACTCATTCTTTAATTTTAGGATACAGCTTAATCCAATTGCATATTGTTAAGTTTCATTTATATAAGTAATATATTCTGGTGATGACAACATTTTTTAACTCTAGAAGTTTTAATTAAAAGGTAGATGGTTTTATTCAAATATTTGAGTGTTTGTAGACAAAATTTGGGCCAGAACAGTAGCTTTACTGTTTGTACCATAAACTTCGATCAAGTGAGTATTTGTCAAGCCTGATCATTTAATGTCTATCCAGCAATTATATGATTTTGATAAAAAAATCATTTAAAATGCAAAGATTTTTATATTTTATGCATAAATGCAACTTCAAATTTATACAATTTGAATTTACAACATTAATTAAAGGTACTATATGATTTTGTTTTGTTGAAATAAGTCACTATTTACAGTTTGATGTTTATTAACTCATTTGTTTGAAGTTGATGTAACTAAAATTATGTTCCATGATGCTTTAATTAGCCCATCAGTTGTGTCTATTGATGATTATGGAAATTTGATAGTTCCACATATTGAGATATCATGTCAAAATAGAATTCAAATTCTTCCTGACCTAGAAAACTGGTAAAATATGGATTTTGCCACTTTCATTTGGAAAAATATAAATTTGCTTTTGTAGTAGTTCAATTGCTATAATAGGAAAATAGTAGATGAGAAATGCAAGCCATGCATATATTTAGTCCAAAAATTTTCCCTAGATTTCATAACCATTTAATTGCATATTCTCATGTTACACATATCAACAAATGATACTTCCTTAAAGATAATTTCCTAGGCTGGATTTGAGAGACAGTTCATAATTGCTCTGATGCCCTCACCGAGTTGTCTTTATTTTGTCCTAATTATTTTTAATACAGTGTTATGTTTACACTCCTGTGTTTTTTACTTGCATCTGACTAACCTTTTCTCAAATCTAGGTGAAAAAATGTCCCTGAATAATTTCTCTTGTTTGATTCTTATCATCATTAAGCTATGTATCACAGTGTAGTGAGAACATTTTTTTGTTTTAAATAGCAAAGCTAATCATGCTGTCCCTGTCTACAAGCCTCATTGACTTCTCATATCCTCCTTTCTAAATAAATTGTATTATGTATTTTTAAAACTTAAAACTCATTTCATGCTTATTGAAAAGTTGCAAATATAATGCAAAAATATTCTTTCTTGAGCTCTACAGATTTTTTCCTTAATAACACATCACCATCCCTGCAAGGTACTGAATTGTGTATTTTTTTTACAACCAAGAACATTTTTCCACATACACATTAAAATAATTTGTTGTATATCATTTAATCAAACTCCCTGTGTCTAACTTATATCCAATTGGCTGCTTCAACTTTACCTCCTTTGTGAAGATGTCATTTTTATTATATTCAGTGTTCAATATTCCTCCTTGGGCTGTTTCCATTCATCATGCTTTAATCTGGGTTGATTTCCTGCTCATATTCCCAGTTTTCCAAGTCTTGTTAAGAAACAACTTGTAATAAGAAAATTCACCTTGCTTTTTCTTACCCTCACAGTCCACAGAGTACTCCCCATGAGCATGCCCATCACACAAAACATAATGTTACATAAATTTGGCAATTGAACATGCATGGATTTTTCTTATTGCCTTTTTTGCATTTGTTATATCCTGGATATTATTCTTAACACTTTACTTTTGCTTATTAGATCTACCCATGTTAAAATAAGAAAACAGACTTGTGGAAGTAAATTTCAAAGATTGCTTAGATTATAGCAGGTGCAGTCTAAATAAAATCAAATGCTTCAATACAGTGTGCTGTATTGTGCAACTTTAGGCTTTACTTCTATGATTACTACGTTGAATCATATAAAAGTTCCAAATTCATTTTATACTTCCAAAATAAAAAAATTTTCATGTTTCCTACTAATATTTTTCTTCTTGTTGTGTTATAACCTACAAACTGTGAAATTTTATTTATTATTTTTTATCAGTACTGGAAATTGAACCCAGGGCCCTGCTACCTCTGAACTACATCTCCAGTCCTTTTTAATTTGATTTGAGACAGGGACTTACTAAGTTGTAGCCTTGACTTTGCAATCCTTCTACCTGAGACTCCCAAGTCATTGGGATTATAGGCATGTACCACCATTCCTGTCCCTATAGAAATTTAGAATTTGCATATCACTGTCATATCATGGCAATATATACTTATAACCTTGGAAATGTTGTAGTAGAGCATACTTCGTGTCTCCCTATCGTTCCCTTGGTTTATATATATCATTCTTGGATCTAATATATCTCTGGCTTTGAGTCACTATCCTGGATCTCTCAGATAGTATTAATATGATATGATATTAGGTAGCCTCTTTATGGATTATTACATTTATCATTCTATACTATAAATTAACTTTATTTTTCTAACTCTTATTTGTTATGTTAACTTCTAAAATTTTGATGATATATATTTCCCTCTGTTTTAGTTATTTGTATGGTGTATCATTTTTCTATTGAATATTATGAATATTAATATATTTCCTGTATGTGTCTTAATCCTTATTCTTTCCTTATTTGTCCTAATCTTAAGTAGGAAAATGATTTGATTTTTTCCTTTGCCTAGCCTTCTGCCTTATATTCTATTTCTATTCCTAACCTAGTTCCTGTTCCAAAATTTGACTGACAGTTCATATTTACTGAAGCTAAAATTCTCACTCTTGAAGACAATGTAAATATAAATACATTTACATGTGTCCTCATTTCCTCCAAGGGAACAGATGGATGAAGAGATTGTGGAGTAGCTTGCATTTAACTAACAATCAATGCCATACACATAGCACTATATATAGAAAAAACATAGCACTTCTCATATGATTTTACTTCTAGTATGCTCTTCATGCATACCATTTTTTCATGAAGATTGAATATTGCCTTTAACAATCACATTTAGAAAATGGGTAGATTAGAAATCAAGCCTATCTCATAAAAAATACTGTTACAGGACCCATTTGTCAACCAGAATATATGATGCTTTTGTATCAATCTGTCAATATAACTTTCTTAGTGGGCTAGTAACTTCACTCATCTATCTTTATCTGCTATGAAACTTCATGTTGTATTAGTTCTATAGCACAATAAAACAAATGGATTCTTTATGACTTCCAATTGAAAATAAATGTTTCATGAGGAACGTTTTTTTCTTCACTGAATCAGCTGAAATATAAGCATGATTATTTTTCTTTGTGTCAACAGATTTTTAGGAGGAATAAAATTCCACTGAAGTCACTTGGAGACAATTCCAAAGAAACTGTACTATTTTGCTAAGGTGCATGTCATTAAAAAGTTATTACTCTAGCTATCACTGAGAAAGAACATTAGTCTATAAGAATTCTGCACTGTTAGCAAGTGGTTGAAGGTAGACAAGGCTTCAGAATCCTGTAGGACATGAGGCTCCTGTAGGACAAGGTGACATGTGGTTGCCTGAGAATTGAAGTCAGTCTAACCTCTTTTTCTAGTTTAAGTCAACTTTTTCTTTTTCAGATTTTAATTTATTATTTAGGATCTTGAAATTATATGTAGTGTTCAAGAAATCATATTTGAGTGAACAGATAATGGTATAGGTTTGAGAAAAATACCTAAAATAAGAGCATCTTGATGAACATCATTTCATATATATCATCTGCTATAACTTCTTGTAATAATATTTATAAAGGGCATACATTTTATTATCCCATTTTTCTTCCTAAAAAAAACATATAATTTGGTTTGGGTGTGGTGGTGCACACCTATAATCCCAATGGTTCAGGAGGCTGAGGCAGGAGGATTGCTTCTTCAAAGCCAGCCTCAGCAAAAATGAGGCACTAAGCAACTTAGTGAGATCCTGTCTCTAAATAAAATATAAAATAGGGCTGAGGATGTGACTCAGTGGCCAAGACTCCCTGGGTTCAATCCTTGGTACCCCCCCCCAAAATATATATAATTTGGTGTTAATTTCTTAAGAACATGATACTCCTACATTCACTAAGAATCTTTTTTGATTTTTCACTTTCTATCCATAAATTGTCTTATAACTTTTAGTAAATTCTTGTCTTGACATTATGTATCTTTAAGCTAATAAAACATTCATTGTTCCAGTGAGTAGCTTTTCTTTTGTTTTTTTAATCCCTCATGATCCTCTTTATGTAAGTTTGAGGAATCCCCATGTTTTGTTTACAATTTACATATTTATTATTGTCTCTCAAATTTTAGCCACCTGGGGCATAGTTTTGGTCACAATAAACTAAATAGTGAGTTATAATGATAATATTTTCAGAATATTTATATTATATGTCACTATTTCATAACTATAATGACAAAGTTAAGAATCATGTTTTAGTAACTCATAGAAAGTTGTATTTCCCCCCATAAAAGAATAGATTTATCAATTGTAATAACTAGACAATCAGGTCAAACTATCTAGGGAAGAGAATAGTAAGCAGAAATATTCAGGTACAGAGGGGAAGGAATAGAAAAGCTTGCCAATTCTCATCTGGGGGAACATAAGAGATGAATAAGAATAAAATAAAAATTCATGCTCACAGTTAGGGATTTTAGAGGATTGGAGGAGGGAGAATGAAAGAACTGAGAAGCACAAGCCCAGTACTACCAGTAGGAGATTCAAGATAATAAAACTGAAACTTAGTGTTAGAGAACAAAAGGCCTAGGTATCAGTACTAACACTCTGTCTCATGGAAAAGGTTCAGGAATATCTTTAAGATTTCAGGAGGTAATCAACCATCTAAGCTGACAAGTGACTAAAGGAACCTTCAAAAGGGAGACATAACAGTGCTGCACAAAGAGTGGCTGGACTAGTATATGGGTCATGGGTGAACTGGGAAAACAACAGGGCATCTATGGCAATCTACTGTGCTTTTGTGAGCAAAGGTCTGATTAACTCAGAAAATACTTTTTTTAAGCTGAGAAAATAAGACACAAATTTATTAGTCATAGAATTCTGTACTAGATGTCAAGGCACCAGTGATTGAATCTTAAATTTATACCACTATGCAAATCAGAGAACCCATTTCCAAAGACTGATTTTTTTTCTTTGTTCAAATTAGTTATACATGACAGTAGAATGCATTTCAATTCATTGTATACAAATGGAGCACAGTATTTCATTTCTTTGGTTGCATATGATGTAGAGTCACACCATTCATGCAATCATATGTATACCTAGGGTAATGATGTCCATCTCATTCCACCATCTTTCTCACCCCCACACTCTCTCCCCTACCCTCACTCCCCTCTGCCTATTTAAATTACTCCACTGCCCCCCCTCCCCATTATGGATCAGCATTCACATATCAGAGAAAACATTTGGCCTTTGGTTTTTGGGGATTGGCTTATTTTGCTTAGCATGATATTCTCTAACTCCATCCATTTACATGCAAATGCCATAATTTTATTCTCTTTTAATTCTGAGTAATAGTCCATTGTGTATATATACCGTAGTTTCTTTATTCATCCATCTATTGAAGGACATCTAGGTTAGTTCCACAGTTTTGCTATTGTGAATTGAACTTCTATAAACATTGATTTGTTTGCATCACTGTAGTATGCTGATTTTAAATCCTTTGGGTATAGACCAATGAGTAGGAGAGTTGGGGCAAATGGTGATTTCATTTAAAGTTTTCTGAGAAGTCTCCATACTGCTTTTCAGAGTGGTTGTACCAATTGGCAGTCCCATCAACAATGTATGTGTGTACCTTTACCCCCACATCCTTGCCAACACTTTTTGTTGCTTATATTCTGGATAATTGCCATTCTGACTAGAGTGAGATGAAACCTTAGAGTAGTTTTTATTTGCATTTTTCTAATTGCTACAGATGTTGAACATTTTTTTTATATATTTGTGTATCTATTGTGTATCTTTTCTGAGAATTATCTGTTCAGTTTCTGAGCCCATTTATTGATTGGGTTATTTGTTTTATGGTGTTAATTATTTTGAATTCTTTGTGTATCCTGGAGATTAGTGCTCTATCTGATGAGCATGTAGTAAAAATTTTCCTCCACTCTGTAGGCTTTCTTTTCACATTATTGTTTGTTTCCTTAGCTGAGGAGAAGTTTTTTAGTTTGAATCCATCCCATTTATTGATTCTTGGTTTTATTTCTTGTGCTTCAGTCTTGTTAAGGAAGTCATGTCCTAATCTGACATGATGAAGATTTGGTCTTACTTTTCCTTTTATTCGGTGCGGGGTCTCTGGTCTAAATCCTAGGTCCTTGATCCACTTAGAGCTGAATTTTGTGGTGAAAGAGAGGGATTTAACTTCATTTTGCTGCATCATGTATTTCCAGTTTTCCCAGCACATTTTTTAAAGAGGCTATCTTTTTTCCAATGTATGTTTTTAGCACCTTTGCCCCCAAACTGAATTTTTACTCAAATAGATACAAATCATCCAGTGAAGATTATTTGAACTGTTAAATTATAGTGTACAATTTCTCAATTGATTTTCCTGGTAACCAGAGGGAATTGGGTAAGAATTCTCCATGGATCTTTTATATTTCTTCAGGTACTGGGAGCAGCAATTGCAGTGAGCTTTTGTTCTGTGCTATCTCTTGAGGATACTTCTATAGCAAATAGCTTTGGAAGACAGAGACAGTATCTTTTTCCAGAACTGGGGGCAGTTTGTTTACTGGTCACTTTAATAAATATAATCTCTTTCTCTAGGAGAAAGACTGCTGGTTTGCTTGCAGCCCAAAATAAAAGATTGCGCTCTTTTAAATTTATGACTCAGTTGTTATAAAACCTCCTATGTACACAAAATGTACCCAGATCTCTACATTGTCCCTATAGGACATGAAGGACAAGGAAAACCAATGCAAAGATGAAGCTACAGATGCCTGTTTTGACATGACCACAGATTGTCCTATTTTAAATATGGTAGACTGAGTCATTAGCTTATAAATTGTGTAAAATCTCAGGCTGTTAATTATTCATCCTATGAAGTAAAAAATTTAATTGGAAGAGAGCTTATGAAGAATGTGATTCACACACACATATACACACACGAGTTGATGAGAAAGCCAGGATCAGACCTAGCACATATATGAAGAATAATAAAGTATCTGAGATAATCTCTCTCTCTCACACACATACACACAGATGCATATACATACACGCAATGAATTTTTAAACACTACTAAAAACTACTACATTCTTCTCCTCATGTATTTTGGTATAGGGAGAGTTAAGTCTTTTCTCATTCCAACCATTTGAGTTTAGTTTAACTCACAATGAGATCTCCAATAAATCCAAATGATATTTGTATCATCGTATTCACTTTCTTCTGTATATTTTTTCATCTTTTCTGAAAAATTTATGATTAGAAAAGTAGTAACCATTAGAGAAAAATTGGAAATGATGAAAAATATTTAAAGAACAAGAAAATCTTTTTAATAACCCCATTTAGCTAAAATTACTATGAATTTCTTTGTATGTTTACTTCTAATTTTAACAAATTATTGTTCCTATTTCATTACAGAGATCATTTTCCAAATACATTTAGCAATCATATGATTTTTATAGCCTTGGATTCAGCATTACTTTGTCCACAGGTGAGATTCAGAAATATCCAGGTATTTTAGGAGTCCTTTTGTGGAATAAGTACTTGCAAAAAAAAAAAATCAAGCTGGGAAAAAAAGCCTGATGGAAAAACTTTGCTGAAGAAAAAATATTCACCTTTTGGAATGAATGGTGAGTTTAAAATTAGCATGGGTTTATTACTTGTACTTTTCTTATTATCTTTCTTGAATTCATATGCACATGCAGAAAACATGAACATTGTTAATATTAAAAAGACAATAAACTAAAAGATGAAAATATTAGTAGACATTTTTATAAATAATCTTAATGTAAATGGAGAGTTTCTTCTCAATTACAGGAGACACCATAGTAAAAATTTATCATTTCATCATTCAATCACATTAGCAGTATCAGTTGCCCAGTGAGCAAGAGGATATACAGCAGAAGCAGCATTGCCTACTAGTGTAAACAGCAACACCACAGTAACATGACCGGGTGAGATGCTGTTACCGACTGGTGGTAATGTCAGTGTCTGTCAAAACTGTATTTGGGCTTGCACACAAATAAGGATTGGTAAATTGTGTTGGGCCAAATTTCCTGAAAAGAATATAAATACTGATAATAGTTTTTTAAACAGAAGTAATCTAAAGATATTGAGCAATGACCAAAAATAGATGGAAACTGAAGAATCAGTTTTGTAAGAGAAATATTACTGAGTAAGTTTCTTATAGTTACAGCTTTTATTTTAGCATAGATACATATCAGTACAGCCCTCTTGGGAATCTGAAACTTGGATAAGGAACTGTAGTCTCACCTATTCTAAGAATCAGAGGGCTGAATTTAGGGTAACCACAGTAAGTACAAAATATATTTCCAATTATTTTTAGCTTCTTGTTTCTCAAATATTACTTCACAGTACTACATTTGACAATCCACACTGATATGATAAATGTTTGGTTTTAGTTGCTTGGAGAAAAAAATAAAACAAGCTGGAGAAAATCATACAAAGTCTTTCATAAATGATTTTATTATTGAATAAAATAGATTATTTGACTCCCATAAACTTGTCCTGATAACTTATTTCATATGGCAAAGAAGAAAATTATAGTGATGATACAACATTTATTTTGTGGTCAGCCATCAAACTAAGCAGCAAATGACTGTCTGTCATTAATCTTTTCAATTATGAGTGAGTGAAAATTTATAGGACCAATGTTAAGCTGTATATTGTAAAATAAGAGAAATGGATGGAGGGAAGCTTACAATTTAGATGCTTTTAGTAATTATTTGTCACAAGAAATGGTAGGAAATTTGAACATTGTTGAGTTATTCAGTTTTTCACGGGAAGAATTGGGCTTACATAGAAACAAAATACCTCTTATTCCTATCTCCCTGAACTTTTATCTTCCCCACCTCACCCTGCTTATTGTAAGATAGTATTCACATATTAGAACATTTGACCTTTTTTTTTGGAATTGGCTTATTTCACAGAGATCTACCCATTTACTGCCAAATGTCATAAAGCCATTCTTCTTTCTGGCAAAGTAATATTTCATTTGGTCTATATACCACAATTCCTTTATCCATTTATCTGTTGATGGGCATCTAGGTTGGTTCCATAGCTTAGCTATTGTGAATTATGCTGCTATCAACGTTGATGTGGCTGGGTACTGTTGTATGCTGATCTTAACTCCTTTGGATGTATACTGAGGAATGGGATAACTGGGTCAAATGGTGATTGCATTCCTATTTTTTTGAGGAATCTCCATACTGGTTTCCATAGTGGTTGCAATAATTTGCTGTCCAATCCACAATGTATGAATTTGCCCTTTTCCTTAATTTCTCACCAACATTTGATAATTGCCATTCTGGTTGGAGTGAGATGAAATCTCAGTGTAGTTTTAATTTGCATTTCTCTAATTGCTAGAAATAATGATCATTATTTCAACTATTTGTTGACAATTCATAGTTCTTCTTTTGAGAAGTTTCTATTTAGTTCCTTTCCCATTTATTAATTGTATTATTTGTTTTTTGGGGTGTTGAGTTTTTTTGAGTTTTTTGTATATCCTGGAAATTAATGCCTTATATGAGGTGCAAGTAGTATTTCCCATTCTGTAGGCTCTCTCTTCATGCTCTTCATTGTTTCCTTTACTGTGAAGAAACTTATTAGTTTGATATCAACTCATTTATTGATTCTTGATTTTATTTCTTGATCTTTAGGAGTCTTACTGAGGAAGCCATTTCCTTAGCTGACATACTGAAGTGTTGGGTCAATATTTTCTTCTAGTAAGTGCAGGATTTCTTGTCTAAAACTAATCTTTGATTCACTTAGAGTTGAGTTTTGTATAGGGTGAGAAATAGGGGTTAAATTTCATTCTACTGCATATGGATTTCCTATTTTCCTCACACCATTTGTTTGAAGAAGCTATCTTTTCCAATGGCTGTTTTTGGCACCTTTGTCTAGTATTATATACCTGTGTCTATGTGGGTTTGTCTATTCCATTGGTATTCATGTCCATTTTGGTGCCAATGTCATGCCATTTTTGTTACTGTAGCTCTGTAATATAATTTAAGGTCTGGTATTGTGATACCTCCTGCTTAGCTTTTCTTGCTAAAGATTGCTTTGGCTATTCAGGGCCTTTTATTTTTCCAAATGAATTTCATGACTTCTTTTTCTATTTCTATGAAGAACATCATTGGAATTTTAATAGAAATTGCTTTAAATCTGTATAGTACTTTTGGATTATGGCCATTTTGACAATATTAACTGTGCCTACCTAAGAATATTTTCTAAGGTCTTGTTCAAATTCTTTCTTTAGTTATCATTGGAGAGGTCTTTCACATCTTTTGTAGATTGATTCCCAAGTATCTTATTTATTTTTGAGGCTATTGTAAATGGGATATGTTATGGATTAGATGTGAGGTATCCCCCTAAAAGCTCATGTGTGAGACAATGCAAGAAGGTTCAGAAGAGAAATTATTGGGTTATGAGAGCCTTAAACCAATCACCGAATTAATCATCTGATGGATTCATTGGGGGTGTGGCTTTGGGGAATATATTTGTGTTTAGAAGGGGAGATTTTTCTCTCTCTCGCCTCCCTGTCTGATCATTGTGTGAGTTGCTTCTCCCTGCCACACACTTCTGCCATGTTTTTCTGCTTCACCTCAATTCCTGAGGAATGGAGGCTGCTTAGATCTCTGAAATTGAGAGCCCCTGAATAAACTTTTCCTCCTCTACAATTATGCTGGTTGAATCTTTTAATCACAGCAGAAAAAAAGCTGACTAAAACAGGATATATCTCCTAAATTCTCTTTCAGCTCATTTCAGCATAGTCTCTTTTAGGAACACAATTGAATTATGGGTGTTAATTTTGTATCCTGCTACTTTGCTGAATTCATTTATGAGTTCTAAAAGTTTTCTGTTGGAGATTTTTTGGTCTTCTAAATATAAAGTCATATCATCCACAGATAACTTGAGGTCTTACTTTCCTACTTATGTCACTTTAATTTCTTCCTTTTGCCTAATTCTTCTGGCTAGAATTTCAAGGATTATGTTGAATAGAAGTGGTAAAAGAGCGCATTCCTGCTCATTTCAGTTTTAAGAGCTGATGCTTTCAGTTTCTCCCCATTCAGAATGGCCTTGGGTTTGATGTTTTTAGCTTTTAAAATTCTGAATTATGTTTCCACTATCTATAGTTTTTCAGATGTTTTAACCATGAATGGATGCTATATTTTGTCAAATGCTTTTTTCTGCATTTATTGAGATAGTCATGTGATTCTTGTCTTTAAGTCTATTAATGTGGAGAATTACATTTTTTAAATTTCTCTGTGTTGAACCAACTTTGTATCCCTGGGATGAAAACCACATGTCTGTGGTGCACTACTTTTTAATGTATTTTCATACATGATTTGCCAGTATTAAGAATTTTTGGATCTATGTTCAAAAAAGGATATTGGTCTAAATTTGTTTTTTTTTTTTTTTTTCCCTTGATGTGTTTGTGTCTGGTTTTGGCATCAGGGTGTTTTAGTCAGCTCTTTTGGTGCTGTGACTAATGGATCTGACCAGAATAACTATAGAGGAGGAAGAGCTTATTTGAGGGCTCACAATTTCTTAGTCCATAGAAGGCTGGCTCAGTTCCTCAGGGTTTGAGGTGAGGCAGAATATTATGGCAGGAGAGGGTGGCAGAGGGAAGCATCTCACATCATGGTGAACAGGAAGCAGAAAGAAAGAAACTTCACTCTCCAGATACAAGTATATACACCAAAGTCACACTCAACTCCCACCTCCTCCAGCCACACCCTACCACTTCAGTTACCACTCTGTTAATCCCTATCAGGGGATTAATCACTGATTGGGTTAAGACTCTTACAATCCAATCATTTCTCCTCTGAAACTTCTTGCACTGTCTAACATGTGAGCTTTTAGGGGACAACTCACATCCAAACTACAAGAGGGTGATACTAGCTAATAAATCTGTCATAACTTTCTTACATATACATATGAATATACCACAAAGAATCTCAACATTATGTACATCCACAATACTGGGATCCTAATTAGAATAAGATGTATACCATGTTAGTATAAGTATAAAAAGGAGATTCTACTATCATATATTACTAAAAAGAACAAATAAAAATAATTTAAAAAATAGGAAAGAAACATAATGCCTCATATAGTCCATATTTAAATCTATCTTAAGTAATGTCTTATTCTTCTACTGGAAAAGCAACCTTGGTATTAAAATCAACCATTGGAAAATCAGTGCAATAGAAAAATTAGTGTTTTTAAGAAATAGCATTTAATACCCAGTTTCAAAAGGATACATGTCTTCTTTTCCTTCTCCTCCTCCTCCCTCCCCTCCTATACCTATTCTACTTCTCCTTCCCCCTCCTTCTCCTCCTCCTTTCACTACGTTTTCTTCTTATTCCATTCTTCTTCTTGTTTAGCAGTTCTTATGTTCTGAGCATTCACTGTTATAGTCATTTCCAAGGGTCTCTTATAAGGACTAAAATCCAACTTAATATCTGACTGCAACAGCATGAGAGACCCCAATTTAAAACCACTCACTTCAGACAAGTCAATTGGCAAACCTCTGAGAACAATTATTACATTTTTTATTTAAGAATCTAAATTTAAGGTTTAAAAATATATTTTAGAATAATAAATAGCAATATCTTGGAATATAATATTAAAAAGTTCACATTGTGATGTTATTATTTTAAAATTATTCAATTGAGTTAACATATAAAACTAATATGTACACCAATATAATTGTTTAAGCAAATATAGTCAAATTCTGTGTCAAAATAATTGTAAACGAATATATAATCAAAATATCCATTTTCACTTATGAAAATGTTCATTTTATTAATTAATTTGTTCTTACAATTTATACCTAAAGGAAATCAAATGCATTTTAGAACATCAACATTAGAACCTTTACATATCAAACTTTACATATTAAAGTTTCTACTTTACATAGATGTAAGTGCTGTCAAGTTTTAATTTTATATTGTTTTCTTAAGCTTAGTTCACTAATAATACTACAGCAAAGTTGAAAAGGTAATATTGCCTAAAACTAAAATGAAAAGAAATGAGGATAACTATTATGATAGCTTCTTAGAAATGATAGATGAGTAGAGTTTACTTTTGATGAAAGGCAAGCACAGGTCTAGTGGTAATTTATAACAAATAGTGCCAAATAGCCAAAAACTGACAAAAGACACTAATTTATATAACTAAAAGATAAAAATAAACAGAAAATGTAACTTCTGAGGGAATAGTACGGAATATTTTAAAACAATCCTTACCTTTGTGTTTCCCCACTGCCCTAAAATAGAATTGAAATTATTCAAAAAGAACATAACTAGAGGCATCACATGACCACACTTCAGAATGTACTACAAGGATACAGAGAAAGAAAGAAAAAAATGTTATAAAAACAAATACACAGACCAATGGAACACAATAGACAGCCACAAAATAATCAACATATTTATGTTTAATTGATTTTGACAAAGGTGCCAAGAATACATAATGGGGAAAGGATAATCTCTTCAATAAATGTTAATGAGAAAATGGGATATCTAGATGCAAAACAATGAAATTAGACCCATGTATCACACAATATATCAATTTTTTCTTTCTACATTTTTGTTGTTGCATTATAGTTGTACATAATAATAGGATTTGTTATGTATTCACACATTCACACAATATAAGAATAGAATTTGGTCAATATCACTCCCTAGCACTTCCAATTTCCCCCTCCCTTCCAGCCTCATAAGTCCTAGACCCTTTCCTCTACCAATCTTCCTTTGATTTTCATGAGTAATGTGAACTATTTCATAATGATATTTTAATATTTTACTATATGTATCATACTAATACAAGATGCTAATAATAAGGAAAGTAGAAGTGGGAGTTTAAGTGGATATATGGGAACTCTGTACTTTCTACTAAATTTTTCTGTAAACATAAAACTGTCCCCCAAATGAAGACTATCAATTTAAAATTTTTTGTCAAGTGTTTCTAAAATAAATACTTTTTATCTGAATGGCAAAAATATCATCTTGTTAATACCAGATACATTTAAGAAAAGTAATGCTCATTGCTAAGACAAATTTAACAAATTCAGTTAAATTATTTGCTATTATTTTGAGAGCACTTTCATTTTTTTCTAGATCATATCTAAAAAAATAGAGTAATGCAACATTAGCAATGCTTGCTCTTTATTGAAATAAGCTTTATGTCATTAATATTTAATAAATTAATTAATATGGGTTAGTAATAAAATCAAGAATTATTACAGAAAAGCATAAGAAAATTATATTTTGGCTTACAACAATAAAATTATTCATAAACATTTTATATGCAATATAAAAAAGAAGATAACACTGCAATTTTTGAAACAAAGCACTAAATAAATCATGAAGGCAAAATAGTTTGTTGTTTGCATTACTCAAAAAAGTTCATTCTAACAAAAATTCACTTACATTAAGTGATGAACAATTTACATTGGCTAATATTATGATGTAATAAAAATACCTAAAGAAGTAAAACTAAAATAAATTTTGTTATATGAAAATAGCTATTGTCTTCTAAATGTTAACATTGAATATATATGTAGAAAATTAATAGACCAATTAACAATTTTATTGTGACTTTTGGAAATTGCATGGTACAACTATTGTGCTATGATGAAGTAGTACAATTAATACAGTAGAAATACTGTAAAAACTTACTTGGAATTTATTTTTAATTAAGTAATAATTTAGGTAATTATTTAAAAAGCTGTTTAAAATTTTATCTAGAGATTAGAATTAGATTACACTAAACCTAAGTACAGAATTACATTCTAATAAAACTCATGCTGATAATTATTTGTACATTTTTAAAGTATTACCAAGACTGATGTATATTTGCTAAAATGTTTGTGACTCAAGTTCTTAATTTTTAAGTGTTATAATGTTGATGTGGATATTGAAGGAGATAGATATATGAATGGAATTGGATTAGCATCACAAGTCATCACAATAAGCATATGCATGCATACCACATTTGTGTAAACAAGGCAAAGTCTGGAAAGGCAAATTGGATATCCACAAACTAGTCTAATTTGTGTAAATTGACACTACTAATAATGATATTTATTTTGTTTATATCATGATTTTTTAATCTTTATACAATCAGAATAGACAACTAAATATGACTCAAACAAAAAAGAATACATTATATCTATATCTATACATATATATATGTGTGTGTGTACATATATATCCAGATTTCCAGAAAGTTAATAATCTAGAATTGGTGTAGAAGCTGAAAAATACCATCAGAAATGGACTCCTTTGATTTTTCTACTTAAACATCTCTACTGTATTTTTTTGTATACTCAAGTTGGTATCCTCATTGTCACAAGAAGGCTGCAGAAGTTTAAGACATCATAGGCCTTTTTAACTTAGAAAGATGTAAAAAAAAAAACCAGGAATTTCCCTCATGTGTCATCTTATTTGTATTATAAAAAAATACTTTCTAATATTCTATCAAAAGTATTTTCTTATAAATAATTAGTAAAAATTCAGTCATGTGTCCATCCTTGAATCCAGTACAGTCAAAAAGCAGAAGTATTTTCATGATTGGCTAATATTTGGTTAAAGTATAATCTCTAAAGTTTTGCATAAAAAAATCCTTATTCTGGACATATTACTGATGTACCAGATACGGCGTAAGCAAATCCATATATACACTATGGATTAACTGATTTGTTGTATAGTAATTTGACCTTACCATACTTAACGTAAAAATTCAGGAGACAAATATAAAGAACAAGGTAGTAAATAAGGCAGTTTCTGAATTCAATAGTCAAAGATTTTCCCCAAATATTATAGATATCAAAGGGAAACATAAATTTAGGGTATCTAGTTCATTGGGGACAAAACACTTATCAATAACTGAAATAATTCTATGATGTTGACATACTAGTAAGAACTGTGAAAGATCTGAAATTTTAACTGATTTGAGAACAGACAAGATAGCCTGGGACAGTCTCATGAATGTAGTTCAAGATATGAGAGACTTAGTGGCCAAATATTCAGAACATATTATTCATAGCATTAGTAGTTACCAATCAGTGTTTTTGTGGTGATTCTTCGAAGATGCAAAAGCAGCCAGATGAACCTTGTACACATGATAGACTATGTTAAATATAAATACAGGAAATTTGGACATCGTTAATAGGAGATAAAATGCAAGCCTGGGTTGTGCTTCAGTATCTAATGCCCAAGACAATAAATAACTCTACCCTTTGGTCTTTTACAATAAACTATTTCTAATTTCCAAGGCATTGAACAAGGCTTTCCTGAAAAGGGGGGGGCAGTTCATTCCTTAATCACAAGACAGACTTATGGGAAAAAAAAAATATATATATATATATAGCACCAAACTATATAGCACCCAGCAATACTTACTCTTTCCTCATTTGTAGAGCATCATAGCTCCAGAAGAATTATCACTTAAGGGGACCATTGTGTGGGCCAATCTTATTAACTGACAGAGAAAAGCCTGGTACAAAACTCATTAAATCAGATTCATACAGCATTTACAACCAGTATCTGCAAAACAACAGAACACCAAACATCTAGATAACTTCATTTTGCAGTATTTACCTCAGCTATTCCTCCTAGAGTCTTAGAACGAACCAGCTATACCAAGCCAAGGCATCCTTACATCTGACTTAAAAATCCAAGTAGCTATCTCCTTCATTTTCTATGTTGAACTTTCCATTAGTCTAAGTGGATGAGGAAATAGTTATTTTAAAGAATACACTTTGGCTTACATGGAGAAAGGCTAGGTGATCACATAATCCATAACAACCCTTGATCATTGAGTTGAAACTGTATTTGTTTTAGTCAGCTTTTTTGCTGTTGTGACCAAAATATCTAACAAAAAAAATTTAGAGGAGGAAAAGTTTACTTGGGGTATCACGGTCTCAGAGATCTCAGTCCATAGACATTTGACTCCATTGCTCTGGGACCAAGTGAGGCAGAACGTCATGGTGGAAGCATGTGGCAGAGAAAAGCAGCTGGAGACATGGTATCAGGAAGCAGAGAGACCTATGCCCAACAAGGACAAAATACCCCAAAGGCATTCCCTCAGGTATCTACCTCCTCCAGCCACAGTCTACCTGCCTACATTTACCAATCTCTATCAGGGGATTAACACTTTGATTAGGTTAAGGCTTCATGACCCAAGCATTTCACCTCTAAACTTTCTTGCGTTGTTTCACACATGAGCTTTTTGGGGAAACCTCACATCTAAACCATAACTGTAATGATTTCCAAGACTGAGGTAGTATCAATGATCACTTCAGATAGAGTAAGGAACAAGTTCTGTGACAGCTTTCCTATTTGTATGATATATATTTTAGACATAACAGCATATAGTATGAACATAAATAATAAGTCAGTAATTCTTCCATCATTTTCCCATGAGTAATTAAGAGCAGCCTTATTTTTGAGAAATTTCTGTAGTCATTGCATGATTTACTTGGTATGTTTACTTAAACACTTGAATCTCTTTCAAACTCCTCTAGTATATGTTGTGTTTCTTTACGAGAAGTACATTCTGAAATGTATAAATGCAAAAGGTGCTATTAAAGAAGATCCAGATGGTTGATCTGAAATTTATATGGCATATCTCCAGCCTCAATTCATCTGTGCTGACACCTGGAGATGATACCAACTAAGTAGGCAAGAGGTTGCTGTTACAGGAATGTTAACAAGAACTGGTCACAGCAGACTCCTGATGTTTCTAACAATCTGCATCAACTTCTATCCCTTTTGGATTTATGACAACTCAAAAAGTGGTCAAGAGGAGATAACCACTTTCTTGGACAGTTATTTAATAACCAAATTACCTTTCTAAGATGTGTAAGAGAATGGCATCAAGAGGATGAGATGGAAATAGAGAAAGAAATACTTTTCATTTTGTTCTTGAATAACTGGATATCTATCAAATATACCTGAGAAGTGTAAATGGCATCTAGACATCCTGACCATCAGCCTGTTGTTGGGCTTTATGATAAAATAAATAATCCCTTTTCATAATGAAAATGACCAGGAAAGCTAAAAACATGTCAGTTTAGATTCAAGTATTAAATTGATGAGACAAGAGTTAGCTGATTGGACTGAAAGAGCAATCCATCTCTGAGTAGTATGTCTAAACATGTGTTACTTTTTCTTAGTAAGAATGTTGCTTTATGAGATGAGATGAAGTATTTTTAAATTGATCAAAATTTTACCCTAGTGTGTGTGTTTGTGTGTGTATCTGAAAAAATAGAAGGTATATTTTGACAAATCAAACATACATGCATGTAGATTCCCTTCACAGAAGAGAAATTGTCAAAAATATTTCATTTGAATGAGTATAATCCATCATATAAAAAAGCCATGGTTAGGGGCTGGTGTTGTAGCTCAGTGGTAGAGCAGTTGCCTAGCACATGTGAAGCACTGGGTTCAATCATCAGCACAACATACTAATAAATAAAAGTATTGGGTTCTTCAACTACAAATGAACAAAAAAAACTACAAACTAAAGAAAACTCCAATAGAACTTAGACTCAAATCGATATTCAAATATTTATTGAGCATTAAGTACTTGCCTTAAATATTTTCGTGGTTAAGAGTGAAAATGTTTGACTATTAAATTTAACCAATCATATCATACAGTTGGGAGTTATATTAAAAATATTTTATAACTAGTATTGCAAAGCAAGAGAACATTAACAATAGACATACTGACCAATCAGAATAGGTATCAATCATGAAAAACCAGCCAAGTTGCACTGGCAATGTACATATATGTGGCTCTATGTATTCAGTATGGTCAGAAAATTTAATGGTTTGCATATATTCAGCATAGCCAGAAAAATATTTATGTAGACACAGTCTTCTAGTAATTTGAGATGATGACTTGCTTCACTGATAAATCTTAAAAATGAATTAAATGGGAATTATTTTTAGCATTTGCAAATACTCATGGTAAAATGTCATTGTGATGATGTATTAGAAAACTGAAATTTAAGAGCTTAATGGCACAGGAAAATAACACTTCAGGTGACATTTATCTTTACTAATGATCTAATATTATCTTTTTTAGATAAATTTTATTGTATCTTAGATACTTACTTATGAACATATGTGTCTCACTGGAAATTGTGTGTGTGTGTGTGTGTGCACACACGCAAGCATATGTGAAAATTTTTTGCACATGAGAGTTACTGGACGCATTTTAACAACAGCATTCATATTGCTGAAATATCTGCATAATAACAAATGCACTTAGAATAAATATCAGCTAGTAAAATCATAAGTATTTTACCCTTAGATTTGGGCATAAAAAGAATTTACGTAAAAATGGAAAGGATTTTGTTATAGACCTCTATAAAGCCTTAAAATATTTTGCAAATTTATGTATTATATAACTATGATATAATATATTGGTGTAACAGCATTCATACTTCTGATGTTCACTTTCTTTTGGTTTGAAAAATGCATTGTAATAAATAGAATAATACAAATATTATACACTTATCTAATAGCAATCATAATTTAAAATATTTCTAATCAGGCCAGAGTAAAAATGTTGGTTGATTCTACTGATTGTGATATTATATAATCAGTCATGCTACATGTGTAATAATCTACCAAGCTCTTATAAACTAAATACAAGTAAATTTAAATAATCTTCAAAAGGATTCAGGAGATATATGCATATCAAAGTGGAAATAATACCTTTAGTATTATTACATACATGACATGAATTTTCATGAAATTGTGAAACATGTAATTTCAATACAGAAAAATCTTTGTACTCTGTTCATATGTATATTTTAATATATTTATAATCAGAGATTATCTTTGGATATTTGATTACAGATATTTTAAGTAAATAAAATGGCATTAATACACTATTATACTAAATGTAATTTCACTCTTAAATTTGGAATTATAGCAAATTTCATTTTAATCATTTGCTTAATTGGTTACAACTTATTTCCTTAGAAAACTTAAAATGTCCTAATCATTTCATTGTTTGTGCTATTTCTTTTTACTTGAAGACAATTTTCCACAAATGCCTGGTACACAATTTTTTTGAAACTAATCATAAGAATTAGGTCAAATAAAAACTGTTAACAAAATTTAATGTTATTAAGTAATAGGCATAAATTTGGTTCAAATGTCTATCCTAGACCTATAAGGTTGCTATGTCCTTGGGCAAAATCACTGCAGTGATACGTTTCTAATTTTTGTTATTTTCAACATGAGGGAATCTACCATAATATAGCTAAACTTGTATTCTTTTTAATTCTAAATCATGAATGGGGGGTAAAAGGCTTAAATTAATCTCCTCAGTGTTATAATTTAAGTAAATCTGGATTTCAGTAACAGTTTAATTCCCTATGCTGTCCCAAAGTTCATTTTAATTACTTAAAAATAGTGAGTCAATATGAAAAATGACAATTACATCTTCATCCATCCAGCTAATTCTTTCTTTTCTTTGAGGACAGAGACATTACCATGTCTGGAAATCCATGCCAGACATTATCTTTGTACTTGGTCAAAGCCTCTCCGCTTACATCCTAGTTGTAAAAATGATTCTGTGGATAGAGGATATAGCTCAGTTGGTATGGTAACTGCCAGAATATGCAAGGTCATGAGTTTGGTCCTCAGCACTGAAAAAAAAATGATCCACTCATGCCTAGATGTTATGGATTTAATGTTTTAGTTTCTTTCTAAGCATATTTTGAAATTGAATCCCCAATGCAAAAGTAGTGGTAGAAATGAACTCTGGAAGATGAGTGATGGAATTTGGTGACTGCATAATAGGACTTGGTGGATGAAGCTCATGACTTTCTTTTGATTGTGCCCTCTGCCATGTGAGGACCTTGGATTCCATCTCTCCTAAGTGTGAAGTCTTCTAGCAGTATTTGAAAGGAGAGACCAAACCCTGACTTGAATCTAACTTACCATAATTGTGTACTTCCGAGAGTCCAGAACTGTGAGGATAAATTTTTGTTCTTTATAATTTACCCAGTCCGTGGTTTATTATGAGAGCACAAAACCACTAAGACACTAGGGAATACATATGTTGTATTACTTTGTTGCTATTAAATCTTACCTAGCATAATATGTTTAAGACATTATAGAACAACTGATTTTCCAGGATTCTTCCAGATTATTTCTGCTTCAAGTCTTCTCTGGATATATAAAACAAACTCCTGTATTTGTCCTGCAATTATTTCTTCAGTCATTCTGATTTTTATTACCCATGAAGCAGTTACTTATGTTGATCTGGCTTTCTATTTATAATTAACCTTTGAAGACAAAACATCCTACCTTAGCTATCCTATATAATGCCTGTCAGTGATTATATGACTAAAAGATATGTACACCAATTTTTAATTGGGAAGAAATTTTCTTTTCTAATATTGTAAAATTAGTTGTCAATGGTTTAGAATCTTTATGCTCATATTTATTTATTCAATATCCATCTTCTCAGTTTGCCTTAAATACCTGAGATAAAATAGATTCTCTATTTTGTACTACTTCATCTGAAGCTATCATAGTGCTGGTGTTCTGTAAACATTCTTTAAGTAAATCAAAAACATAAAAAAAAGAAGTTTCAATAATCACCTAACTTTTAGATGTGTTTTGATTTTTCTTGGTTTTTTCCATATACATAGTATTTTGTTTATATTGCTGATAGTTTTGTATTCCTCATTACTGATGTAATAAAATTGAATCCAGAGTAAACCACAGTTTTGAAAATTATTTTTCCAGTGTCAATAGATACAGAGATAGTTAATAGGGTATTTCAATAAGAAATCAACCTTATCTTATGAAATTATTAAATTGCAATTTAAATTGGTGCAACATGTATTTTCTACATTTGCTCATTTTCACTTTCACAGTAAATTCTATAATGTAGACATCATTATTCCACTTTACAAAATAACACTCAAGTCTGTGAATATTTGGTTATAATTATCAACAATTCATGGAATTTTAATATGATTATATGTTTTGCCTACATAAACATTTTATTTTTGCAATAACTCTCCACAAATATATCTATATCTGATGGCTGTTTGCATATAGGGAATTGTCTACATGGTGAAGTTGATAAAAAGCTAACATGATTTTCATGAGGGTCAAGTAATGGGAACTTGTGGAGTGATATTAATGATTGTATAAACATTCTTACTTTGGGAAATCATCAAGACCTATGAATTATACCATCAGATGATATTAAAAATGGGAATATGACACAGATATAGAAGTAATTTATTTTTCTCCTATTCCAGTCATAATCTTTTCTAGTATGTCATCCTTTTGCAAGTTTCTGTGTTCATCTGTGGCAGCAGTGTGATGCCACTTCCTATTTTTTGTAGGTTAAGAATAAAGAGACTAGTTTGTCCAAATCTATATCATATGCCAGCATTTGCAACTGAATCTGTGAAAGAAATAGGCTTTGGCTGCCTTAGTGGGGATGGCGATGAGTAGAGCTCACCATAGCTGTGTTCTAAGTTTAGGCATCTGAGGGAATTTTGTTCTTTTACTATGTGCTGCTGTAGCCTACATCAGAGGATAGATCCTCATGTGGCCCAATTAACTGTGCATTGTTCCACAGCTGCTGGTGATACAGTTCTTTTAATTCTTTTTAGGATGCTATCTTTATGTAGAGACATTTAAAAAAAATAACTCTCTTATAGTAAGCTTTTTTTTTTTTTTTTTTATTATTTTATTTTTTTCCCAAAAGTTGCATTTTAATACATATAGTAAGCTTTTGACTCCACAAAGAAATTATGCTTTTACGTTAAAAAAAGTACCGTGGAAGTGTTAGTCAGTGATTGAAGGACATTGGAATATTTTAAATGTTGAGCCACTGTAGCATGTGAATTTAGACACGTAGATTTAAGAAGTGTTTCTCCGATTTTTAATTTGGCATCATGGCATCTCTGAAACACATGGTGGTCAATGGAGCATGAATGAAAAAAAACAAAATGTTCATTTCCAAATATGAATATAAGAATGAGAATGTTTTGTTTCATTGGGCAACAATTTTGATTTTATGCAGAATAAAAGCATGTGACCATGTGACTATCATAAGATTGTACACATGAAGTAACTTGAAAATGTCATCAAAAGTAGAACTTCAAATGTTACTCAAGAGAATCTTGTACATTTTGAGTTGAAAATGGAATGTCTTTCATTTGGGATATTGTATATTTATGATTGTTACATTGTAAAATATCAAGACAGTAGGCATTAAAGATAATGAAATACATGTACTGTATAAAAGGGCAAGGATTCCATTTTATTATACAGCTATTAATGTCAATCTTCATTAACAGCAATATTTTTCAAAATTTAATATCAGTAATTCTAGGGAAACATTACTTGGATTCCTAACATTTATATTTGTATTTCAATTTTTTTCAGAAATTAAGAGATGATCATAAAATTAAATAGCTATGTTATCTGTTCTACAGTTCTTAAATTATCAAGTAAGATATTTTTAAATATAGTAAATATACAAATTGAAATTCAGATGACTTGTGCACAGCAGTTCTATTGGATTATATATCATGTAGTAAAGTAAAAGCATCTAATTGCCATATTTCTTATAAAGTTAAAAGAGGCCTACTATAAAAATTACATGTAATCAGTATGAATGCAACTATAAAAGTCACTACATATGGCATCCTGCAATTGAACTCTCTTCATAATTACTGCTAGTACCAACTTTATATTTAGAGTGCACATAAGAAATGAATACTTGGATACCCCAAACCCTCTATTTTATTATGATTTTAATCAAATATATAATTTATCTAATCATCACATTTTGGTAAGTTTCTTTTTGAGGAAAAAAAACACTTGGTTTTTATTTAGAATTTGTCATTATACAAAATCTTTCCTCTTTTACAAGGAAACACACCCATTTGGGAACATTTCAAAAATCATGTATAAACTTAAGAAAATTTAAATTAATGAAAAATATTTATGTATCTCATAATCATTTCATAATGTATATGTATGCCAAAACATCATATTGCATACCTAAAGTATATACATTTTTATTGAACATTAATAAAGCTGAAAAATAAATACATGGATAAAGCTGAAAAATAATTGAAGAAATATAAATATATACATTTGTGACAAAATAATCTGATTTTTCCAAAAGGTACTTGGAACATACAGGCATACCTTTCACAATATGAGTAATCTAAGTTACAGAAAGTTTAATTCACTTTTATATTAATCATTTCACCTGAAATAACAGTTGTTTTTGCAAGGAATTGCCACAGTGAAGTTTTACATGTAGTCTAAAGAACTATTTAATATTTACTGATTTTACATACATTGTACTAATGGTTTAGTGATGTGACAGCAGTTCCTATAAAGGAAATAACAACTTAAACACCCACCCTGAGCCAAGCATTGTGTTAAACCAATATATGATTTAGATATTATGATTATATAAAGGCATTCAGAAATTTATGACAGATTGAATAAGATCCTCAAGGTTAGATTCAGAGTGGAGTGGAGCAAAGAAAACAGTAAAGCAGTAATTCAAAGTTGAGCAGTCTTATTTACTGGATCTATTGATTTAAGCCATGTGTTTTAGTCTTATTTACATTAGGCATACTATGTTGTACCTTAAAAAGTTACTTGAAGTCTTATTCACTTCAAATTAATTCAGATATATTTATTCAAAATAGTAAAGTGGAAGTTTATTTCAGAAAGTATAGAACATTTAAAACTCAAGTGATATAATTGGCTATTACTCTGTTTAGAAGGGAAAATATTTTGTAGAGTTCCTATTTGTAATAGGTACCTTACAATAAGTGGCACAAATTGTCAAAAGGATTGCATTTCACTAATATTTAATAAAAGAAATTACCTATTAACTTTTTTATCATTAAGAAGCTAGGAGGGTTATTTATTTATATTGAGAATTGAACCCAGGGTTGCTCTACCTCTGAGCTACATTGCCAGCCCTCTTTATTTTTATTTTGAGACAAAATCTCACTAACTTGCCAAGACTGGACTTGAAATTGACTTTCCTCCTGCTTTCACCTCCCCAATAGTTGGTATTACAGACACCACCATACCCAACTGGTATACCTATCTTTGTGACATTTACAGTTCTAAAGCTAATTTATGCTTATTTTATATTCATCCTAATAGAAAAAAAAATCAGCTTTGTACTCCTTGAGAAGGGTTCCTCCTGCCCAATATTTCTTTTATCTTATGTAGGTAAAAGAATGTAGGTCATTGTTTTAAGTAGTCTACCTGTAAATATTATTAAGCCATATATAATTCAATGGAGATAACATTCATTATTTCCTAGCCAAATTCTGTTAGTGTCTCTGACTTTCATGTGGTAGATTCATCATCTATGATCTTTTAAAATGTCTAATTCTTTCAAATGACTTTTTGTTGTTGTTGCTACTGAAGACTTAACTAAATATTTCTCAATGCACTGCTATGGGAAATTGGTTGTTATCTTGTACCTCATAATCATTCTTATTAAAATCACTCATATGTGGATCATCTGAAGTATGCTTCCTCAGGTCTCTGGAAATTGAATAGTAGTAAAATTCTTCAAGTTAATTCAAACTTCTTATACACATTGCAACGTGCAGCTGAATATTCTACATCTCAGCTCTCTGGGTTATGCCTAAGGCTTAAGGGAAAGAAGGGGAAACTCTGGACATAATGTCTAAAAACTTAGATTCTTCATATTTTTCAAAATGGTTAACATCCATTTAGGCAGTAGAATACATGATTACCAGGTTGAACACAAAGTTTTTTTTAGAATCTTGTTTTTAGCCAGGTGCAGTAGTGCACGCCTATAATCCCAGCAACTCAGGAGACTGAGACAGAAGGATCACAAATTCAAAGCCAGCCTCAGCAACTTAGTGAGGCCCTAAGCAACTTAGAGAGAATCTGAAAGATAGAATCTTGTTTTTGCACCATTATCATCTTCAATTTTGCCCCTACTTTGACCTTCATGTTAAATCCCTTCTACTATTGCTACTGATGTTTCCTTGTTAATGCTTGAAAGTGTACTGTGGTAGTGGGCTACTGGGGATTTCCTTTCTTACCTCTTCTTTTGCAACTGAAATGCACATAGTTCTAAGGAACTGGTTTTGACAACAGAAAGAACACTAAAATATATGATCCTTTTTATCTCTTCTAAAATCCTAAAAATTGAAAATTCTCATGATTAGGAGTTTATTATTCAATGTAAATTTACCAAAGACAATACATTAAAAATCCATCTTGTCTGGAGATTACTAAACACACATAAAAGCCTACCATGATACAAAGAAAACATTCAGATATAAAATATAACTTGAGATTAACTACAGTTCAAATATTTTTGCCTTTACCAATATCCCTTGGCTTACCTATAATTCCTTTATGTAAATGTGCTAATAACTGTATTTATTTATTAATTTTGCAGTTTTAATTGCATGCTCACTTGTTATTTTACTTAAATCATACATTATCATTAAATGCAATTATGGAATAAGAGGTTAAATGGCTTGTTTGATGTATTAATGACTAAATAATTAAGCATATCTAGCTTAAGCTGTAAAATTTGCATATTATATTGATTTTAAAATTCTTTTGATGAAGCTCACTTGCACTTTTTGGATTAACCTGAATAATTAACATCATGATAAATTATTGATTATTCTAAATAGGAAGTAGAACAATCTCATGTGGCACAGAATTCAAATAACTAATATTGATTATTATTTACTATTCCACTGAAGTAATTCTGATCCATAACCACATAATTTAAAGAAAATTTTTTTATAAACATAGAGAAATTATATTTGTTTCTGCCCCTATATACTTTTCACATTCTAACTTTTTTCCTTATATTTTAAATAAGAAAAATCTGTCTCAAAGCTTGCCTGGACTTTTCTCTAGCTGTAGTAACAGTGTTTGACTTTAAATAACATGTGATTATGCAAAGTTTAGAAGGTTCTTTCATAAATTAAAATTTTAATCTCACCATAACATACTGAATCTGCAAATAAAAATATGTAATGTTGCAATAATCTTGTTTTACAAAAATTTTAAAGATGGTGATCCCAACTTACACTTTAAATTTTATTTTTCAGGATTATTGATTTAAGAAATATTTTTCATTAATAATAACATAATTGCTATAGTGTATTTCTTTTGGATATGCTTTGAGAAAACTGTCTTCTCCGACTCCTTTCTTTTATTAGGCTGTTTGTTTTGCTTCTCTGACACAATAATATGGCCAAAGAAGGGAGAAAGATTTCAAAGACTACTACATACAGTCATGAACTGCAGAATGTGATTTCAGTCAATAGAGCACTGCATATAATATGATGGTCCCATGAGATTATAGTGATGCTGAAAATTCTTGCCATCTTGCAGCTATTGTATAGTAGTGTACCATCCTATAGTAGTATAATGCACTACTCTTGTGTTTGTGTTGATTCTGGTGTAAACAAACCTATTGTACTGCCTGTTCTATAAAAATTTATCACATACAATTAGATATAGTAAGTAACCCTTGATAATAATAAACAACTATGATCCTGACTTATACATTCACTATACTACACATTTTATTTTAGAGTGTACTTTTTCTACTTAATAAAAAACTATATTGCAAAACATTGTAATGTTTTACACCATCATAGCCTCATACATCTTCAGTTTACAGCATCTCTTGATCCTTTACTAAGACCATGTCAAGTGATTGACATATACCATCTAGGATTATCTAAGTACATGCTATGATATTTTCAGTAAGATGAAACTGGCTTAGTTTCAGAACATATCCCCTGTCATTGAGTTACACGTGATGACACCTAAATACTTAACTAAAAATACTTATCAATAAAAAAATTGTTTTCCCCAGCATTATCCATAAGAAATTATAGTCTATCAGGTGAATGTTTTATAGTATTATCTACTTAGATACTAAAATTAAAATTTATCAAATTAGTTACTTTAACTTCAATGAAGCAATTAAATGTGTTGCAGCTTTCTAGACATCATTCACCATGACCCTTTTTTTTTGGTGTCGGGGAGCAGTTACTGGGGATGGAATTCAGGGGCCTTCAACCACTGAGCAACATCCCTAGACTATTTTTTGTATTTTGTTTACAGACAGGGTCTCACTGAGTTGCTGAGGCTGGCTTTGAACTTGTGATACTCCTGCTTCAACCTTCTGAGCTGCTGGGATTACAGGTGTGCACCACTGTGCCTGGCCATTCGTTTTAATATGGTCGTGACTATTATTATTAAGTAAACATGAAAGTGTTACTGGAATTAAGGTCTAGGCTGATTTCCCACAACAGGCCAATTTCAAACCTCCACTAATAATTGACTGCATTAACTTATTAGTAGAAATATTTTTTCTTCAGGGTGACTTGCAAATATATCAACATTGTTTGTTTTATTCTACTGGTTTATTTTTAAGAGAAAATTTTAAATTATAGCTTTTCTTCTTTGCTTTGATTTTTAGATCAAGTATTTTTTTGAGAAAATAAAAGTAGGATTTTTAGTTTTTTTGTAAAAAACTTGTGAGTTGTCAGAAAATGTATATAGAAATAGACACAAGCTGAGTTTTTTTTTTTTGAAAAACTAGTTCAATGAGAAGAAAAGGGGACTCTTGTCACAAAGTTCTTACATCCAAAAGCTAATTTTGGTTGGCTTATACAAGTCTGCGTGTTGCCAGAATAGTGGGTACCCTCTCAGAGTGGATGGGCCAGACTTGAGAAGTTTTTTCAGTTCTGCAAATCTCAAGAACATCTATTACTTCTTGGGGCTGCTTTTGTCACCAAGTAGTTACATGTTACACAATGAACAGTCTATAGGGGGTAGACTGCCCTAGGCCCTGTTTCTGATTGTTAAACTCCCTGTAATGAGAAACTACAAACTCTCAGTAATGAACTAAAACACGCTTAATGCTTGATTTCAAAAGCACCAATTAGTTATGTTACATAAAGTAGTAATTTTCTTTAAATATTTTAAATCCAAAATGAAATCTTGGAACAATAAAATAAAAACTTAAATGATGGCACATACAGAGAAGGGGAAAATGGAAGTATGCCTGGAACATAGTACATACTTCCTTTTCTTTTTAACTAATATGTTTTTTTAAATATTTTTTAGCTGTAAATGGACACAATATCTTTGTTTTATTTATTTATTTTTATGTGGTGCTGAGGATTGAACCCAGTGCCTCATGCATGCGAGGCAAGCGCTCTGCCACTGAGCCACAACCCCAGCAGCCCACATACTTCCTTTTAAATGTTAAATAAATTGAGGAACAAAAGGGTACCATTGGTATCACTGGCTTAAGGTACCAAAAATCTGTGAGGTCTTCTCTGCACTCTCTGAAGATTTAATGCCATAGGCAAATTATTACAATTGTGAAAAAAATGATAATCTTGGTTGTAATAGATTAAATTATTGTTCCAGAAAAATTCACCTTGCACACATTCAAACTGTCTCCATGACACTGAGCTGCTTTTTAGCCTTTGGCCATATGACATGTGAGATCAAGGGTCTGTGGGTGGAAAGGCCAGTGTGCTACCTCACACTTTTGTTTCTAACCTTTTTCTGTACTCTAAAAATAATAAGAATAGAAGAGTCTGGAACTAGACTTATCAGCTAAATCAGAGCCACTCCAGACTCTGCAGAGTTCTAATTAAGAAATGAATACTTATTATTTGCTATTCAAATTTTGTGGTGAGTTCTTATTCAGGGAAATCTGAGTGATACAATAAATTTTAGAATAAGTTTTACTTTGGGTTTAGGGTTGAAAAATAATGAAATAAGAAAGGAGCATGTGAGTAGATGCAAAGTATTCTTAGTTTTCTAGATCCACAGGAATTTGTTTCATTATTATGCTTGTGCTTTACATATTAGACATATTTGTATATATGAAATATTATAAAATTTTACCAAAAAAGGAAAGAGACAAATGACATTTTTAGATTAAAAAAACCCACAAACATTATGTATCAACCTCCTTTAAGTGAGGTAATATTCCTATAAACACAATATATCTGTATTGTACATGTTATATACAGACAAATATGTAATTAAATGTGTATTTTTGAAATCATTAAAGACTACGATTCTCAACAGAGTAAAAGTAAATAAAATCAACTTAAAAACAAATTTACTTACTGCTTAGAAACAACAAATGAAAAGTTGAAATATGTGAATAACTTTTTGAAATACTGATTATTTTGTATTTTCATACATATACGAAATTATATATGAATATCTATTTACCTATATACATACAAATGATAATTTTACATATATGTATATTTTCCAAATGATGTTATTCATATGTTCATATAAAATGATTTTACACTTTTAGACAGAAAGATATTTACAAGTGTACACAGATAAGCGTTTTTCATTAGGCAATTTTGTATAATTTTTCACTGGGAGACTACAGAACTTTTAAAATATTATTTTGTAAAGTATCCATTTAATAAAAATTCTCAAGCTACTACATGAACATGAATATATATTGAAATATATTTAAAGAAAAATCATTTTCATATGTGGTATAATGTTTTCATTACATATAAATAATTACATAAACTCACTCTTAGTTAAAATATGCTAACAAACTATGATATGAACATATTTGGCATAAAAAATTGTATTGCATAATCATTACCCTTGAAAATGTATAATTAATAAAATATAAAAGATCAAGAAAAATATCTGCTTAGAGTTATTAACTTAAAAACAGTAGGTCTGATGGTGATATCCACTAACTTTCTACTACAGAATGGCATTATTTAATTTATACATCTAGATTCCATTCAGAAGGTGAAAATGAAATTTAGGATTATAGGTATCAATTTAACTCATAAAAACAATGCAAATTCTCCAAAATTCTTTATTTTTAATTAAAGAAAAAAATTACAAAGAAAACAAAATCATTAACACACGTATCCTATACTCAGTATATCTTCTTATTCAAATTGAGATACTTCATTTTGCATTCCTGATATACACGAAATTTAGATTGTTTTTTCTATTTCAGTGTTTAAAAAAAGTATAACAGAATTCTCATTGAAGAAAAGATAAACCTCATTTATACTTGTGTCATCTGAAATAATTTTATGGTAAGATATGTGAGGAAATTCATTAAATGATGTCACTTAGTAATTCCTCTACAATTCTAAATAATTTACAGATGAATAAATATGCATTTGAAGTAGGACCATTTACAAATGAGCATGTAAATGTATTTTAATCTTTACTTCATAAATAATGATTTTCCATTTAAAGTGTTTCTGTACTTCAAATTTTGTGATTATAAATACACTAAAAAAAAACCTTACTTTTAATTATCAATAAATACTTTCTTCAATAAAAATGCAAGAGATAAAATGAGGAAAGAGGGCTGGGGATATAGCTAAGCGATGGAGCACTTGCCTAGCACATGTGAGGCACTGGTTATACATCTAGTTATAAATGTATAATCTATATATTACTGTACATCTAATAATAAATGGATAAATAAGTATAACACTGTATAAGCAGTGTTATACATTTATCCTTAGCACCACATAAAAATAAATAAATAAAGGTATTATGCCCATCTACAACTAAAAATATTTTAAAAACTAAGGAAAGATTTTGCCATAATCTACCTAAATTTACATGAACACTCTAAAGATTTCTAATAGATTTATATTAATGTAATTGAAGGTGTTCCTGATGGATCATGGATAACCGATTTTTACTATCCATTTCCACAAGATGGGATTAAAATGTGTTCATGTACAATCTTTAAAAATTTCCTTTTCATAGTCTGTTCAATCAATATATTCCTTACACTACCATAATGTGGAACTTGTTACATATTCATGTCTTTTTTATGTATTGTACTCCTGACCTCTTCGGCACTCATTTGTGTCAATAGTCTGTTTCATTTTTGATTGTTACTCTGGCATCTCCGATATTACTGCATCTAATCTATCATGTCCAAGTGATATAAAATCTCCAAACTAGTTATTAAGGTAGAAATTACAACAATATTGTAATGACAAGTATTTAAAAATACTATTTAAATTTTGTGATAATGTATTCTAGCTTATTTTCTCAATGTTTCATTAGAATGTACAGTTTACTGATGAACCATGCACAAGCTAAAAATGCACATTTTAAGAAAACTAATGATCACTGAATTGTAGATGCATTTATACATTTTGAGTTAAGTGTACAATTAAAACATTATGTATTACTCATACAACGATTAGGCTTTTCAAGTTATTCCTTTTTTCACCATATTACTTACATTTGATAATTTTTTTAAAATAGTAAGAAGTAAAATGAATGTGTTAGAATATTGTACTAACTCACAATTACAAGATAAAACATTCAATATTTATGAACAATAAAATAAATTAGTATTTGTTTTGATATTTTTATTTTCTTTTTAAGAGAAGCATTAGCTGATTCACGACACTAGAATGTCCAGCAATTGAGTAAATATATAACACCAAACATTATCATTAGCAGAAAATTATCATGCTTGTGATTACCAGTTATTTTAGAAACTAGAAGCTCGTAATTTCATCATGTTTATGAAGACATTTGTATAATGTTGAATGTCTTCCCTATTTAATCCATTACAAGAAATGTACCAAAATGCATCCATCAACTCTGCAGGTCATTACTGTCATGTTGTTTTAGATTTTGAACAAGTTTTTTTTCAAGCAGTAGCTGAGCTAAAGTTCTGTGTTTTTTTTTCCATAAGAATCAAATTACCCCATATAAGTATATGCCTCTATTTATAATGCAAAAATATCAAATAGAATACTTGTCTGTAAACTTATTCTTTGGGAAGTTTGCACATAAGATAAACCCAGCTTTCTCTATTGCCTTCTACACTCCCTAATTATATGTTTCCTAAGTTTGTTTCATTTTGTGCAAAAGCTTTTGCCTTTCTAGTCAACATATTTATAATACAAAGGACTCCATCCAGCCTCTGGCTGGAGATTGGTTTCCTTTAGGTTGAGTTTAAGATTTCACCGATAGTAGCAGGCAGCCATCACAAGGTTATCCTATGAATCTTCCTGTGATTCCTTTGAATGCTACTATCTTGGCCAGCCAGTTGTCCACCTTCCAAGGCACAACATGCAACAGTTTGCTCAAAGTGCTTTGCCAATGTAAAGTGAAGGTGTAGGCAGCTGACTTTTCAGGCTAAAATTGTCCAGCACCTTGACCTCTGCTTGCATTACCTCTCTACAATTAACAAGAGGCCAGATTCCACCATCTTGCAAAGTTTGTATGTGATTGCATATATATTACAGCCAGTGGGTAGAAACAAATGAAGAAGGAATGCTACTTCCTTAAAAAAAAAGAGTCCTGAAAATAGTGTAAAAATGACGTATCTCATTTACTATATTTTAAATAAACAGTTCAAACTAGTGGCAGAGAAGGCTGAATATTTTTTAATATGGTTCCATTGCTGCCCTTAAAACAAAGTTGTGAAACTAAAGAAAATGAGATAAGACAATGTATTAAACAACTTTCAGTCTCTGTGACAGAAATAATTTTAGTGTTGCATGAAATAGGGACAAAAATATATAAATTACTAAGTATCCATTAGTAGAGGAATTATTAAACTACTTATCAGTGAAAGGGATATAAACTGCTACAGGGAGATATTCAAGAAAATTTCTGAAGTGTAAAGGGAAATTATGAACAATACATGTAATATATAGAAAAGATTTATATAATAGGAAAGGCAAAAAATACAATTGGGAAAGAGGGTAGAACAAGAGGAAATCGTACACATTTTGATATTATTAAGTTCCAGTTAATTATGAAGGAGATTATTTAGTATCATGAGGAGAGTCATCCTTCCTAAATATGAGATGCAATATGTAATAAAGGAAGGATTTTTTAAATATAGTTGTTCATGTATACGTATATGGTAAATGAATCTCTCTATGTATATATGTTTACATTTATATTTTGTATTAATATATAAAAATTTTAATTCATGAATTTTAATTATCAATCCATCTGAAAATGTTCCATTCATTTTTGTCAGATAATATGATTTTATTTTTTGTCACATGAATACACTACACATTAATAAGATAAAAGAAAGCAATAAAATTGCTCAGTTGAAAAACTGGCAAAGGAAACAAGATCATACCTTATTTTTTTGTTATTTTAATTGATATTTAATGATCGTATATATTTCTGGGGTACAATCTTTAGATGTATTCATGTAATTTGAGTAAATCAAGCTAATTAACTTATTAATCATGTTATTTTCTTATCATTTTTGTGGTAAGACATTTTAAATTTATTCTCTTGATTTTCATCAAAAGTTGTACAAAAATTTGGGGGGTGTAGCTCAATGATAGAACATATCCTTAGCATTCACAAGATTCAGTCAAAGAGAGATTAATAAAGAAATACAATGAAAATGAGGTAAGGCAGGCTTATTTCCAGAGAAAAAATGTGGATGAGAATTCCTAAAATATAAAATTTCAGAAATACATAGGCAGAAGATGACATTTAAGCAATATAAAGAGCAGATTAAGAATATCATGCCCTGTAATATAGATTTCCATCTGATATAATGGAAAATCACTGAATTGTTGTGAGTCATGAGATCATACTATCAAATTTTCCACTTAGAATCATTAGAATGATAAGAGTTATGTATGAGAATATCAAAAGAGAAAAAAGACTACCAAGAGAAAAAAGACTAAAATACTGATCAGGAGGATATAGCAATACACCAAATAAGAGATGGCAGGTTGTGAACTAGAGATGGAGTGAGGAGGGGATGATAAGAGGGAACTTTTAAGAGATATTTAAAAAAAAATTAATACCACTAATGAATCATGGTAATCATTGATTATAAAGTTTCTTCCACACTGAAGATAATTAAAGAAAAACAATGTAGTTAAGAGAGCAGGGGTTAATTTTGATTTGAGATATATTGAGCTAAAAGTGGGCATATCCATGTTTAGAAGAATTGGGGAAAATGGTCATAATTTAATTAAAGCAATATAGGATGAAGGCATCTAATGAGCAAGTATAGGTTGGAGAAAAAAGGATATGTTAAGTTGGTATCATCAAGTAGAAGAAAATAATATGGTAATTAAGCAAAATGAGGATATTCAAAGTTTATGCCTTCAGTAGCCTCCATATTTCCCATTCACAGTACTTGTATTGTCATTCTTCAGGTGATATAGTTGATTTTTTCCTTGAAATGTTTCTTCCTACAGTTTCTGTGATACATTTCTTCTTTTCTTCCTCTTTTGTTTGCTATCTCATTTTTTCTATTCTTCAATTTCTGTGATTTCTGTGACAGAATAAGTCCAAGGCTTGGTGAACTGATCTGTTCTCTGCTAAAACATTTATTCTCCTACTTCCTCATGACCTCTCAGGCTATTTTTCATAGAGCAGAATGATAGTTTTAGATAAAAAGCTAGATGTTATCATCCCTTCCTTTAAAATCTCCAATGGTTTCCAAGTTCATCCCTGTAAAATACAAGTAGTCATCTATCCTGAGGTTCTGTATTATCTGCTTCTGTGAAACAGGTTCACTGATAACAAATCTCAAGGGAGGACTCATGCACTTCTCATCACTATCTAGGAATAGGAATTCAAACACTTTTGCCCACTGCATTTTGGGTGCAGTGTTGCCAATGTCCATATCTGGTGAGACAGAACATATCTACTTGCCTCAAGTTAAATGAGGCCTAGTTATTACTTATACATAGGTTGCAAAGGAAAGCAGAAGCCTCAGATTCGTTGTCAGACAGTCTTGAAAGGGTCAAGAAAGATGCCAAGAATGGATAGATACTTGTCTGCAAGCATTTCCCCTATTTAGACCTGAGAGACCGAGAGAGGGAGCCCACACTAGTTATAAATTTAATAGGTGATATGACTCACCACACAAAGATTTGGAAGATACCCTGCTTCCAGGGGAAAGAGAAAGTTTGGCCTGTTCTGGGAAGTTTGTCTTTAATTCAAAGTAATATGTTTCCTAGGTGGGGCCGGGATGAGTTTTGGACAGTTTCAGGCAGTTCTTATTTATCTAGAACATGCCACAGTTATTCTTGAGAACTACAAGAAAGAATGGGTAGAAAAACAGGTTGTTCCAAAGCTACCAAGAGAGAAGATTTTTACCCTCAGCTAATTTTCTAGTCTTGTCTCTGTTGCCTCCCCTTCACTGTCTTCAGAAATAGACACTTTCATTTTTTCTACCACATGATTCACACTATAATTTCAGAGACTTTTCACTGTTTCCTCTGTTCAGAATGTGCTTCTGCAGCAAGTCATAAATTATTTTGGAATCTTAAATTCTCATCACTATGGTTTGAATATGAGGTCTCTCCCCAAAGCTCCTATGTTCATTCAGTGATATTCAGAGGTGAAATGACTGGATTGTGAGAGGTGTAACCTAATGAGTCCATCCTAATTTGAATAAACTGATTCGGTGGTAACTATGGGCAGGTGAGTTGTGGTTAGAGGAAGTGAGTCACTGGGCATGTGTTCTAAAAGGGTGCATCTGTGTGGCCTTCTCCTCCTCACTCTCTTACTGGCTGCCATGAATGCAGAAGAGTTCTAGCACTACTACCACCAAATGCCCTCACCCCCTTCTTCAAGGCTTCCATGAATGGAGCACACCACACTCTTATGACATAATGTGCTGTCTCACCTTGTGCCCAAACTTAATGAAAGCCAAAACAGAAATTGATACAAAATATTGGGGTAGTTGCTGTGAATAACCCAACTATGTATTTCAGAAGCCTTTGAACTGGTTTGAGGAAAGTGCTTGGAAAAAAGATTAGAGATACAAAATGGAAAAAGTTTTAAAATGTTATAAGCACAGCATAATGGGCAATTCTGGTGGAAGCTCAGAATGCCAATAGGAACACAAACTGTGCTCATGTGGTTTTAGAAGTAAATGAGAATTCTATTGGGAATTGGACCAGAGGCCACTGGTGATGCATTCTATCAAAGAACTTGTCGGTATTTTGCCCATATACTAAAGTTTGCATGTGGCTGAATTTCAAAGTGGTGGAATAATAAACCTAATGGAGGAAATTTCAAGACAATGCAGCATTCAGTCATGGTGTGGGTATTGTTGTCGACTTTCAGCCAGAAAAGTGCATGTAAACCTGGGGCCAAGAAAGGAATGCTTGTTGAAGACATTATAACCCTTAAAAAGATGGTAATACTTTGCACAGAGACAGTAGGAAAATTGGCTTGAGGGCTTCTCAGAAACTTGCAAGATCACACCTATTGCAGAATCAAGGATATAGAAGGGAATATTCCCTTAAGAAAAGATTTTGTTGGGACTCTGCTCACATGGGTTGTAGGGTGACTAGAAATTTGTTTCGCTGTGTTCAGTCACTCAGGCACTCAGAGACTTGATGTGAAGCCATGATCCCAGGGAGCTCAGCTACTCTATTAGGTGACAGTGAACCTGGGCATCATCCATGTGGTCACATTTCTGCAGGAATACAGGGTGCTGGAGTTAAGGTGTTATGGAGGCTTCTGCTTAGATTTTAAAGGAAGCCTTTGGGGGCCAGGCAAAATGTAACAAGGGTGAAGTTCCTGTGGGCTACTCCTGAGAGGGCTGTGCTTATAGCTGTGAAGGTGAATTGGAAGCTGAAATGGACAGTCCAAAAGTTAAGAGATGCCAGTAATGTGTACTGTCTACTGAGACATGCTGCTGGCTGCCTAGAGAGCCAGGCTGAAAGAGAGTTCATGTGCACTTCAACAGGCAAGGCCAAAGAGGCAAGGCCATCCAAGTGCTTTGGAAATAACATTTTATTGCCATGTATCCTAGATGCTGTACACTTTTATGGGACCCATTTGCCTGGATGGGACTCAGTCTGATTTTGGTAACATCCTTTTTTTCTATGCCCCTGTTCCATCTATTTAGAATGGGAGCTTTATTCTGTGCCACTACATACTGGATATTTTTAACTTGATTTTAATTTTTATAGGAACTTATAGCCAAGAGTTTGCCTTGATACTCAGAGAAGACTTTGGACTTGGACTTCTGTGTAATGCCAGATCTTTTAAGACTATGAGATACTTAGAGGTAGAGTAAATTTATTTTCCACTGTGAGATGGATATGAGCTTTTGAATGCCAGTGTTGGACTGTTATGGTTTGGATATGAGATTTCCTCCAAAATTCCTGTTAATGCAGGACTATTCAGAAGTGGAATGATTGGATTGTTACAAACTGTAACCGAATCAGTCCATCCTAGTTTCAATGAATTTACTGGGTGATAGGCAGGGAGGCATGTTTAGAAGAGGTAGGAGCCAAGCCCCAGAAGGATTTATCTTCCCTGCAGCTCCTTTGTCCTCCCCTCTCTGCTTCCTGCCTGCTATGCTTGGAGCCCCACACCTCCACTGCACCCTACTGCCAAGATGTTCTGCCTTACCCTGGACCCAAGCAATGGAGATGGTCAACTACATACTAAGAACTCTGAAACTATCAGCCCTAAGTAAACCTTCCCTTCTTTAAACTGTTCTTGCACTTAGGGAGGCTGAGACAGGAGAATCGCGAGTTCAAAGCCAGCCTCAGCAACGGCGAGGCGCTAAGCAACTCAGTGAGACCCTGTCTCTACATAAAACACAAAATAGGGCTGGGGATATGGCTCAGTGGTCGAGTGCCTCTGAGTTCAATCCCTAGTACCAAAAAAAAATAAATAAATAAACTGTTCTTGTTAGGTGTTTTGGTCAGAGCAACACAAAGCTGACTAATACACAAAAATCTCAAATAGAGAAGTTTTCCCTGAACATCACTCCTTAAGTAGCTTCATTATGCCACCAGCCACTCATTCTTCACTAACTCTACATATTTATTCCTAAGCACAATCTTTCTTTATGAAATGCTATTTTCTGTATCAGCCCAGAAACATGAAAAACAACAAACAGGAAATGCTTGCATTCTGTATTTTGTAGGACTACTGTCACCTATAGCAGTAAGGAACACTTGTATTTATTCAATTAATAGTTAAATGCCTAAATTAATAAACGCAAGTAAAACATATGAAGAAAAATCTGCAAAAGTAGGTGAAAGAGAGCAACTCAAGTTTATAGGATGTTGTTGCACAAAATAACACTCAAACATATTTAAGCCAGCAAGGAATTTATGTAAGCACATTAAAGGATCTTCTAGAAGGCCACCCTTCTAAATTCAGTTAGATGTTGCAAAATACCACACACTGTGGTGTTTTTTTCTGTGAAAACTTCCCATCATGACTGGGAATGAACATGCCCTTGGAAACTACTTGTATTAAGAATTAGATACTAGGACCTCTGCACCATTAACATAGAAACACTTACATGAATGAAGAGTAGATTTCATGTGGTACCCACTTCTTCAAATTGCTTGCTGCTATGTCTAAATTGTCTACAAATATATCTAGCAAGGATAGCCCGCATAACTGTGTTGCATCTGTATGCAGAAAGTCAGGGAAAGTGAGATCTTTGACTTCACTGGAATGGTAGGTTTTATAAGGTGGGAAACTGGGAAGATATAATATGGAAAATCATGGTATAACACAGAGTCAGACTGATTATAAAGAAATTTTATTTGTTAAGAGGGGAAAACTGAGGGGTATCTTGCAGGAGGTTTCTTCATGGTTTGGATGTGAGCTGTCCCCCAAAATCTCATGTGAGACAATGTGAGAGGGTTTAGAGGGGGAAATGATTAAGTTATGAGAGCCTTAAGCCAATCAGTGAATTAATGACTTAATAGAATTAATTGAAGGCAGGTGGAGCATGGCTGGAGGAGGTGGGGCATTGAGGTGGGGCATCTTTGCTTTCTTATCCATAATGTGTGTGGCTTCCCTCTGCCAAATTCTTTTGCTATGATGTTCTGTATCACCTCAATCCCTGAGGAATGGATCCAGCTGACTATGGACTTAGACCTCTGAAATTTTTCCTCTTGTAAAATTGTTCTGGTGAGATCTTTTAGTCACAGCAGCAAAAAAAAAAAAAAGTTGACTGAAACAGACATGTCGAGAAATGAGGCATTTCTCTTGACTAACCTGACCCTATGGTTCATAAGCATTTGGAGCTTTTTGGAATTGGTGGGAGAAATTTTGGGATGTTTAGCAATGCAAGCTGGAAATGCTTTATATTGTTGTAAATGGAGTTTGGCTAATTCTGGTGGGAGTTCAGAAGACCAGAATGCCAATAGGATCATGGACAGTGAAGACAGGGCTCAAGAAGGTTTAGAGGAAAAGGAAGACACTATTGGTAATTGAACTAGAAGCCATTTGTGTTATTTTCTGCTTGAGAAGTTGTCTGGATTTTGCCCATATCCTGAAACTTTCTGTAGGGCTAATTTTAAAAACATGGACTTCTTAATCTGGCAGAAGAAATTTCTAGAAAGCATAGAATTCAGGCAGTGACATGTGTATTGCTAGTTTGTGATACTCAGGAACAGAAAGCAGCAGAAAGATTTGAAAAACTTGGACTTAAAAGGCAGGAGTAAAACTGGGGCTAAGGAAGTTGCAATTGTTAAAGGCATTACCACTGTTAAAGAAATGCTAAAGACTTTGACCAGAGACCAAGAGAAATATGGCTTGAGGGCATCAAAGGATCTGGCAAGACCTTACTCATCTCAGGCTCTGTAAAAGTGAAAATAATCTTGAGAAGGGGACTGGTGGAGTACCTAAGGGGACCTAGGAAGTTTTTTCAACATGCTCAGCTACCAAGGCACTAAAAGCCTGCAGCCAGGTTGCCTGGAGGCTTGACTACTGCTGGAGATGACAGCAGATGTTGGCATCAATTGCTTGGTGCTGCTTCTCCAAGATTTCAGAATGCTGAAGTACGGGGTCACGAAGGCTTCCACCAAGGTTTCAAAGGAAGGCCTGGGAACCAGGCAAAGTTTAGCAGGGTCAGAATTCCCGTTGGCACCCCCTAAGAGGGTAAAGCATGGACATTTGAGGAAGAAGCCAAAATTGCAGTGGAGATCCCCAAGATTAAGAAATGCCAGTACCTTGGAATGTCCACTGAGAAAGGCTACAATAATCAAGCAGATACAAGCCAACAGAAAGGCCACTTGGGCTGCAATCAATGAAGCCATAGGGGTGGAGCTACACAAGCCCTTTGGAGCAGACATCAAGATGCCATGTGCTCCAGAGAACTACAGGGCATGTTTGCCCAGCTGGATTTCAATCTTGCTTTGGTACCATCCCTCCTTTCAATGTCCCTATTTTTTCTGAATGGAATTATTTACTCTGTACCACTTTATATATTGGATACTTGTAAATTATTTTTGATTTTTACGAGAGTTCACCATGTGAGCTTGCCCTGAGCCTCAGAGGAAACACTGGATTGTAACTTTTGGGCAATCTTGGAACTGCTGAGACTATGGGGACTCTTGGAAATGGAAAAAAAAATGTATTTTATATTGTGAGATGAATGTAAGCTCTTGGGGGCCATTGGCAGAATGTTACAGTTTGATTTGAGGTGTCCCCAAAAGCTCATATGTGAGCAAATGCATGAAGGTTCAGAAGATAAATCATTGGGTTATGAGAGTCTTAATATAATCAGCAAATTAATACCTGATGGTATTAACTGAGTGGTAACTGGAGATATGTGGGGTGTGACTAGAGGAAGTGGGTCATTGTTGGGGTATATATTTGTATTTGGCAAGTAGATCTCTCTCTCTCTCCATATCTCTCTCTCACTCCCCATCCCACACCCACCCTTTCTGGTCATCCTGTGAGCTGCTTCCTTCTGCCACCTTCTTCTGCCATGATATTCAGCCTAACCTTGAACCTCAGGGAATGGTGTCCACTGTCTGTGGATTGAGACCTCTGAAACCATGAGCATCCAAGTAAACTTTTCCTCCTGTACAATTTTGCCTTTTTGGTATTTTTGTCATAATGGCGAAAAAGCTGACTAAAAGTTACTTTTTCACATTTTTTTATTTGTAAATTATAGTTGTACATATTAATGGGATTTGTTGTTACATATTTGTATATGTACACAATATAACAACATAAATTGGCCAGTATCATTCTCCAGTATTCCCTCACTCTCTGCCTCCCCAACCTTTGACCTTTCATCTACTGATCTCCCTTTTTATTTTTAGGAGATCTATACCCACCTTTGTTTTCCTTTTTCCTATCTTCCACATATGAGAAAAACATAAACCCTTAACCTTCTTAGTTTGACTTACTTCACTAAGCATGATGGGTTCTAGTTGGCATCCATTTTTTTTCTGCAAATGCCATAATTTTATTTTTCTCTGAGGCTGAATAAAAGTCCATTGTGTATATATATCACATTTTGTTTATTCATTTATCCATTGATGGCACCTAGATTGGTTCCATGTTTGGCTACTATGAATTGTGCTGCTATGAACATGTGTATGCATGTATCACTGTAATAAGATAATTTTAATTGTTCATGGTAAATACTGAGCAGTGGTATAGCTGAGTCATGTGGTAGTTTCATGCCTAGTCTTTTGAGGACCTTCCATACTGATTTCCATAGCAGTTAAAACTGAGGTTTTAATGTAAGAAAACTTAGAAAATGAAAGATAAATCCAAAGTTCTCCTAATACATAAGAGAACATGAGACAATATCCACACAATAGAAATCACTTTGGAAACAAAGGAGAAAAATTATTCATAGAGATAAGGAAGATGAAAGACTTTAATGAAGAGCTGTATCAAAATATTCTATTACTCAAGGAAGTTACAAAGCTCATATCTACACTTCACACCACATTTCTTGCAAAATTTATTTTGTATCTTACATGTAACAAATAGTCTGTTTGTCTCCTTTAGTAAGTGTGTTTATAATACGACAATGGTAGTGAGTTTCTCTGAGAACAGGTTTTATATTAGCAAGTGTATTAGAAATAATTTAGGAGCTTTTTAAAAACATAAACCTTCAAAATATCACTTTAAGGACACTGCTCTTTGTATTTGCCAAACCACTAATGTCTACATAATGGGATTTTCTAAACTTGTTTTAGTTGAAAACTATCCAGATGAATTAACAGCAAGGGAAAAGACTGCAATCAATTCATTAAACAAAATTGCGCTGTCATGGACAGGAGGCTCATAGTACATGTAGCCTCCTATGGATTGCCTTTAAGCATTATAAGCATGCCAAAATGCTTTTCCCCAAAACATAATGCATTTCCATCTTGTTGTGATTTTGTTTATCTAAGACATATCCCTTTGATAAACTGTTTGTAGTATTGAGACTATACAGAGCAAATTAGTCTGCTCTGTGACAGCAGAGGTAATTTTCATACCTGTCACAAAGACATCATCTTTTTACTGGGACAACACATAACATTATTTCTTCTTTAGGATTTTAATCACATTTTATACAATTAATGACAAGCAAAAGCAGAAAAGGGTAGATTGAATGGGTTATTTGTACATACACTCTTCTGCAATAAACTAACTTCCTTAAAAGTGATGTCACTTTTAAATTCAGTTATTTGTTAATTCATTTAAAAACATATTTATAATGAAATTCTACTATATCCCAAGCCCTATGCACACTAACAAAATGTAAAGAAAATTAAGATATCATTCTGTACTTAGGAACCCCAGAGTATATGAAACTTAGGAAGGGAATTTGCAAATTACACCCAAGAAATCTCAAATAACAACATATCAAAAATTAGGAGAGAGGGGCTGGGGTTGTGGCTCAGTGGTAGAACACTCTCCTAGCATGTATGAAGCCCTGGGTTCAATTTTCAGTGCTATATAAAAATAAATAAATAAAATAAAGATATTGTGTCCATCTACAACTAAAACAATATTTTAAAAAAATTAAGAGAGTATTAAACTGTATCATTTTCATGGTATTTTAAAAAATATTGCTATTTAATTTATATTTCTCATTCTCACCTTAACAACACATTTATAATAGTAATTCACTTCATGAGTATTAGTAGAATTTGGAGGATCTAGATTTTTTTTGTTTAAAAATAGTATTTTCTTAGAAACATCAATTTAAGTTAATGTATTGAGACAACAATCATTTTTAAGAAGTATTACACCTTAAAAATAGACAAATATTTTTTAAAATATGTAATTTTTGCATTATATTTGATTATCACATTTATTGCATAACATATTTCATTAAAATTTTTATACACAATTGACTCTTACATGTATAGAAAAACTAAAAAGGAATATGTCAAAGGAATAAATTGTAATAATATATCTTAATTGTGAATTATTTATTACCATAAAGGTCATATGCTTTTTAATTATATGTAACAAGGTACTTTAGGGACTTTCATTGTCATTCTTTGAGAGCTTATTTTTTAGCTTGGTTAAAAACATAATGAAATAATAAATAATAATATGAAGCATTTATTAATACTATTAACCTTTCAAAGCCAATCCCAAAATACCAATATTTCTTATAACTTACATAATAAGAATTTTATTTTAGCTTTTCAAGTAAAATATAAATTTACTCTCTCAATATTATCTTGTTAAAATGATAAAAATTTTTAATGAAAATAATGTTAGTTAAACCAAGATTCATAGGCACTTCTAAATTTGATTCCTGTGCACAGTATATCATTATTTAACCAAGAATATTATTGGTATTTTCTTTCCCAACATTAATAAATACAACATTTGCATCAACACTCTGCATTTAGAGAATGTGTTAATTTTATATTCTCTTTGTTCTTTTGCCTGATTGGTGGCTTCTGGGCTTGCCATCTGCCTGACATTCAGTGTACAGAGACAATCAGTGGTAACATATAATAAAAAAATGGAGCATTTTGAAAATGAATATATATGCATTTTACTGGATTGCATTGTAACATTGAGTGAAAGCAATTGTACTACTGTCTAAATAATTATGGCACAAAAATATACATTAAAACATTTTGGTAGCCTTTAATTAAAACAGCAATAGTACATAGACAAATGCTGTCATTAATAAAAATCACCTTGGATATTTTGAATGAATTAATACTACAGAACTGAGTGAGTTGTAGCAGCATACTGTTATATCAAGGATGACCTTTCCATAAGATATTACAATTAAAATATTTTAATAACACTTCTATGTTTGAAGTCATAGTTTTTTCTGATCAAGACAAAAAAGGTTAAGCTTTCAAAGTGTTTTACTTAGGTACATAAACAGATTTGATGTCATAAATAAAATTATCAACAATATTCTGTCAGGAAAGGGAACTATATTCACAGCTCATCTTTTTCTCTGCCCTCTCATATGTCTCATAAATGTACGTGTGTTTTGAGAGAGAGAGAGGTGAGCTTGTATGAGTGTATATAGATATGTGCATTAGAAAAAAGATTTGATTTACATGTATGAGGAATATTACTTGCCTCTTTTACCAATTAATGAACTGTAAAATACTATATTTATTTTTAAAAACTCATAAATCTTATCTCAGACATTGCTTTGCTCTTTATCCTTCTCAATGACTGTTTAGCAAAATCTTTCTGACAGTCCTCACCTTTCCACTGTAAAAACAGCAGGTCTTTTCCAATAAACCCCAGCTTATAATCAAAACTTTGCTTTAATGGTTTGAATTGTTGATTATTCTTAGCGTTATTTATTTATTTATTTATTTATTTATTATTTTTAGTGTAGCTGGTAAGCTAATATTCAACACAACATGAAGAAAATAACACGAAGGAATTTGTGTCTGACTTCCAGAACTCTAGTTCTTTTAGTTAACTCAGGTGACATTTTAAGACCTATTCCATTGTGCCCTCTGAATGCTTGGTTCACCAAAATGATAGAGAGTGCAAAACCAAGGAAGTATGAAGTCATTACTCCCCAAATAGACAACACTATTTTTAGTAATCTAATAAAGGCAGCATCCTTTGGGAATTTTTCTCTTTCTCCTTATTAATTTTTCCCTTCACCTATGTCTGAATTCTAAATATTTCATGACTTTCTTCCTTTGTAATTAATTCTTGCAATGGAAGCTCCCTGAGGAATAAGGACTTTCCTTTTCTTCATTAATATTTTCCATATTGCTTCTATTTAGATATTTCATCATTTTGTTGAGAGTGAAAATTATTCCATTCTGAAAGATGGAAAAACATACAACAGAAAATTTTCTATGTTGGTTTCAGTTGTCAGAACAACAGTTCAAAAAAAAACCAGACATTTGTTTGTAATCTTTGTTAGATAGATTTCTGTCACTGTGACAAAACACCTGAAATAAAAAACTTAAAAGAAAGAACAATTTACATTGCTTATAGTGTCAGAGGTTTCAGTTCATGGTTACTTGGCTCCATTGTTTTAAGGCCTGTGATGACAGGAGCATGAGTAGAGAAATTTGATTACCTTATATCTGTCAGCAAGCAAAAGTCAGAGGAGAAGTGGTAAGGGTCCCAATATCCCCTCCAAGGCCACGCCCCAAGTGATGTAACTCTTCCACTTGGTTCTACCTCCTAATGTTTTCACCACCTCCCAACAGCAGCTCATTGGTGAACAAGATTTCAACACACAAGATTTTGGGGGACACTCTGGATACAAACTGTATAACATAATTTGTAAAATTCAGTAGACCAATAAATAGTTTTGTCTGTTTGTTATATAAGTTGATGTTTTAAACAATCAGAAATTTGAAAAGGTTCCCAGTATGCTGGAAGAAAGGTCTTTAAAACATCCATTTCATTTCATGAACTTCCAGGTAGCATCTTTTAATGGAATAGTCTATGTCTTGAGGAATGAAAGGGCTTCTGAACTGCAGTAATTGAGTGAAAGGCTGTATCACACTACCCACCAGTGTCAGCCGTTTATTTCAAAGGCTATCCTGGTGAGAAAGTTCTAAAAAGAACAGCCTTCTCAAGATATCATAAGACTGAAATCTATCACTCTTTATGAAACATCCAAGAAAGTGGGTTGAAGGATTCTAGGAAAGATCTCTACATTCATAAAATCCTGAACTGCTTCCAAAGTTGCACCTATTAATATGGCTGTTTTAAAAATCCTTCTAGTCAATTCAATAAAATGTTACATAAAAACATTCTCTTGCTTTCTTTTGCATTAAACTAGAGTTCATGATCACCCATGATTATATCCACAGTGACTGGAACATTGTACATGGAGTAAAAATGTTTGCATTAAATAGAGATCTCCACTTTTGACAAAGTCATTCCTGCCTTTTCAATTTCAGAATCTTGATCTTGGATACATAAGCTATATGAATAATATATAAAGTTTCTGAGGATTACTTGGGAATATTGTAAATATAGAAGAAATATTAAAAGTAAATTACTTTTCCTAAACAATAATAATAGTAATAATAATAATGTTTTAATTGAAAAAAATAAGTGTATTCTCATTAACATTTGTCTTTTCAATAAATATGTGTTGTATTGATTTTTTATCAGTTCAGAATCAGTAGAATTATTTTCATTTTAAGTAAAATTTATTTTTCTTCATTGAGGAAGAAAGCTTGAGCTCTACATAGTTTCAGTAACATGACCCAGAAACAAATATTTATGAGTATTGATGGAGATAGCACAGAGCGTCTAGCACAGGCAGCAGTGGTGACTATGTAGCTCCTGAATATCCCTGAGGAAAACCAGAGGATAGGACAAACAATGAGAATAAGTTAATAAATCCTCAGAAAATCAAGATTCATTGTCAAGAGATTTCAATTGCAGAAATAAAAGACGAAAATTAACATTGTCAATGACAGTCATTCAAATCCATAAATAACTCAATTGGTACTTATGTTTGCTGTGACAATAATAAAAGATGGGCTAGCATATAAGCATTTAATTTGAGTCAGCAATCTCATTTTTAAAATAAGCAATATCAAAACAGCAAGATTGGGAGGCTGAGACAGGAGAACCGTGAGTTCATTGCCAGCCTCAGCAATGGCTAGGCTCTAAGGAACTCAGTAAGACCCTGTCTCACAAAAAAAAAAAAAAAAAAACACACACACACACACACAAAATAGGGCCTGAGATGTGGCTCAATGCTTGAGTACCTCTGAGTTCAATCCCCAGTACCAAAAAAAAAAAAAAAAAAAAAAGAGCAAGACAAAAGAAATACATGGAGGGAAAGGGAAATGTTCTACTTATATTTATCAGTCAAGATTCTCCAGAGAAACAGAACCAAAGATGATTTTATTTTATTTATTCAACCAGTCATGAATTAATAAAAATTATTGGGAACTGGCCCACACAGTTCTGAGGACCGGCCATTCCCTACATTTGGCAAGCTATGGAATCAGGAAAGTTAATGGTATAGTTTAAATCTGAAGGCAGGCAAGTTCAAGACTCAGGAAGAGCTGATACCTCAGTTCAAATATAAAAGCAGGAAAAAACTGACATCCTAATTGGAAGTGAATCAAGCACAAAAAATTTCTTACTTATAGGAGGGTCACTCCTTTTGTTGTCACACTTTTAAGTCATTGGATGGGGCCTATCCTCATTAATCAGGACAATTCGTTTTAGTCAGCCTACAAGTTTAAATGCTAAATTCATCCAGAAACAGTCTCACGAACACAAACAGAATAACCTGTACTGAATGTACAGGCACCCCATGACTCAGGTAAAGTTGACACATAAAGGAATCATACGACTTCATAATCAATTTAGAAAATTTGAATTCTTAAATTTTGCACTCTCTGATTAACAACAATTGAATCAAATCTATTGCTAAACAATTTAATAATGTGTCTTTTTATATTCCCACTTTGCTTTTCCTATTCAATATCATAGTCCATTTTAGCTTTTGCAAAAAGATATGTTTTTGAAGAATTCTACACATAACCCTTCCTTGTTACTCAAGCAGTCCTGAAAAAATGTTATTGGGAAGTAGCTAATACACGCATAGAAATTAAGTGGGGCAGTCTTTGGTAATAAGAAAGCCATAAGGAACTCTAAGGTTTTGTTTGTAATGGATGGACTGGTTGTGTACATTTTGTTACATCTACAAAAAGTATACAATTTACTCATAAGAAGAAATACTGGCAAATTAACATGAAAAATCCTGGTAAAATAAAACATAATAAAATAACTATTACAAGAAGTCAAATAAGAATATAATTATGGACACTTCTAAGTTTGTTATAAAATGAAACATTGTGTTATATATACACATGTATACAAAGTCTTTACATTTCATTTATTGTCTCTAGTTTTTTCAGACTCCTCTTTTCTGCACATGTATATTTAGGATGTACTGTATATTTCAGCTTCTAAAGAAATTCATCCTTTGTTTCTTGGATTTCACCTTTACTATAATAATAAATTTTGTTGTCTGTGAAGAGACTGACCACTCTGCTTCATTATATTTCCACCCTGAGGTCATATGTGGAAATGTTTCATATTTCTCAATTGTAAACCCAAATAGACTTGTCTGTTTTTTTGTTTGTTTGTTTGTTTTTGGACCAGGGATTGAACCCATGGGCTTAACCACTTAGCCACATTGCCAGCCCTTTTTATTTTATTTTTATTTTTAAGACAGGGTCTTACTAGGTTGCTTACAGCTGTGCTTAGTTGGTGAGGCTGGCTTTGAACCTGTGATCCTTCTAACTCAGCCTCCTGAATGGCTGGAATTACAGGCATGCTCTACCATACCTAACTCAAATAGACTCTTGAGCCTCAGGAAGCTTTTTGTAATTCCTGTGGCAAGGGTTCTCAAGCTTGAAACTATTCATGGTTTCAGCCTTGTAAGTCTTTGCAGAAATGGCTGCCTTATGCATTGTAGGGTGCCTGGCTTCTATGTGCAGTATGTCATAGTAGCGGAAACCTAAAATCTTTTCTGATTTGGCAAATGTTTATGTGTAGGTATCTGTATGCAAAATGCCACTGTGTTGAGAACCACTGTCATAGTGTAACACTATACCTCTCATTCTACCCTGGCACTGTATTTGTACTTCTCCTTTGACATGTATTATACTACTGTCATATTTTATTAAGGTGTGCATCCAATCATGCCTTTTACTCTATGTGAGGAAGTATATTTCATGTATACAATATTGCACAAATAATATTATACACATATGGATAAATTGTTTATTGCCTATGATAAACATATGAATCTCCATGTCTATTCACTATGCTTAAAGATGAATTCAGATTCATTAATAATGAGTGAATTTTTTGTTGTTATAGTTATGGTTGTCTATTTGTAGATTTGGGTTTGCAAAGCCAGGGCTCCAAAGCCTGTTTGACATTGTCTCTCATGCTTGTATCCTTAATAAATGGGCACCATAAGGATGGTGGTATTATAATTTTGTGTTTAAATTATTCACTTTGTTATAGTTTGGCCAATTAAAGATAAGAATGTCATTTACCTTGATTAATACTCTCTACAACAAACATACTCTTTTTTTTTTTTTTTCTTTGTACTGGAGATTGAACTCAGGGGCACGCAACCACTAAGCCACATCCCCAGCCCCTATTTTGTGTTTTATGTAGAGACAGGGTCTCACTGAGTTGCTTAGCGCCTCACCATTGCTGAGGCTGGCTTCGAACTCGCGATTCTCCTGTCTCAGACACCCTAAGTGCTGGGATTACAGCCTTGCACCATCGTGCTCGGCTAAACATACTCATTTTTAAAACAACAAAGATATATATTAAAGATTACTTCTCAGGTTCAAAGTGGAATTAAAAGTAAATACTTCGTATACCTACTTCCACACCATGTAAACCTAACAAACACTGGTAGCAAGAACAAATACACAAAAACATTGGATATAGATTTCTTTGGTTCATTTTTAATCTTTAAAGCTGATTTATCTAATTTTGTTTGTGCTCCAACATTGAAAATATTTCAATTTTAAACTGAATACTTCTTGTAGACAGAAAGCTTCTTATTGTATAAGTAAATTTGTGCTCTTTTAAACATGAAAACAACAAATTTTACACTAGTACAGGCTGTTGTACCTTACTCCTAAATCCCTCATTCTGCTAAATATTGTTAATAATTTCATCCATAACTTTTATAATTATTTTTTCCCTATTTTCTACAGAGGATTAACAAATTATAATGTAGTAAGGATTTTAGAACCAGGGACACAGGCAGCAGGAAAAGTGACAGTTCATTGTTCTCAAGGTGACATTGACAAAGCAGGTGGGACACCATCAGGACAGTAATATGTGGATCACATTAAGCCATCATTAAAAAAAATGGTTCACTATATTTACTGCTTAAGAAAACAGAGCAATATAATACATGCTATATAAATAATTCTAACTTGCAACAGTTTAATAATTTTAACAGGTATTTAAAAAGAATAACATACTCATTTCTGTCTTTACTGGACTGATAAGCAATTAATTATCATAAGATGGTAAAGTAATATAAACATGTTAGAGAGACTCTATTTTGCAGCCTGATAGTTCAGGCTTATACTGTGAAAACAGTACCACAGTAGTGAGTGGAATTCCATTTAAAGTGTGTGAAGAAGCAGAGGTAATGGTACTGACCTTCCTGGGACAGCAATCGGCCCATCTTTGAAGAACAAATGCCCCGGTATCTACAGAGAGACCTCAAGTTTGAAATTTTGTTTTGTATGTTCTCAATGCATTTTTTTCTATCCATTCTGCTTCTCCTCTCCACCTTAACTCACCATATAGCTGCTGCTGCTTTGCCAAGTATATTTAACTTTCTAAAGTTAGGTTCCCAATGATTTCAAGTCTATGTTTGAAAGCTGACTCCATGTCGGGACTCATCTCCAAAGTGTGCTACTGTGCCTTGTAGAACATTATGTCAACCTGGAACCCTTTGCAGCATTCATGCCAACCTCCAAAAGAATGGCTAGATATTTGTAATTCATGCCTTTCTCTTGACAAGTCTATTTTTGTTAACCTTACAAATCACCATGTCATGAAATTTCATATCAGCTTTGATCATCTCAATAAAAAATGTTTTCTTCATTTTCTCCAAATACTTATAACTTTCTTTTGCCCCTTCTCTAGCTTTACTGAACTGTAATGAAGTGTAATTGACAAATAGAAATTGTATATATTTAAGAAGTACATTTGTTTTTAGTAGGTGTCTCACTTGTTGCTCAAGATGTTCTCAAACTCCTGAACTCAAGCAATCTTCCAGCTTCAGTCTCCTAAGTAGCTGAGACTACAGCCATGAACCACCTTGTCTTGTTTTTTTTTTTAATCTATGTATGCTTTGTGAAATGATTATTATAATCAAGATAATTAATATATCCATCAAATCACATAATTATCCCTTTCTTTCCACAATTTGTTTTGTTTGTTTGTTTGTTTGTTTATTTTGGGGAGAGGGGTACCAGGGATTGAATTCAGGGGCATTCAGTCACTGAGCCACATCCTCAGCCCTACTATGTATTTTATTTAGAGACAGGGTCTCACTGATTTGCTTAGTGCCTCACTTTTGCTGATGCTAGCTTTGAACTCACCATCCTCCTGCCTCAGCCTCCTGAGCCACTGGGATTACAGGCTTGTTTCTCTTTATTTGTGTGTGTGTGTGTGTGTGTGTGTGTGTGTGTGTGTGAGATGAAATTACTTCAGATTTACCCTCATAACAAACTTCAAGCACACAATAAAAATACTTTTTATTTATTGGGAACTATGGTCAACATGTTATATACTAGATTTCTACAATATATGCAATGGAAACTTTGGATCACTACTCTTTAACCAGAAGATCCCATTTCCTACTTTCCTGAGCCCTGGCAATCATATCCTACTCTCTGCTTCTATAAATTTGACTATTTTAGATTTGTCATGTAAAAGAGCACAGTACTCATATTAGTGTATTGGCTTACTTCATTTATCAGAATGTTGTTCAGGTTAATCTATGTTACTGCAAAATGATAGGGTTTTCTTTGTTTTTGAAAGCTGAATAATATATTCCATTTTATGGATTTACCATCTTTTCTTTATCCATTCGCCTACTCATAGACATTTAGGTTGTTTCTCTATCTTGGCTTTTTTTAATAATGTTGTCACACAAATAAGTTTGCAAACAATGATTTTAATGTCTCCATACACCCAATTTATCCCCAAATACTTTCACACAATTCAGACTAATAGCTCTAAAACAATGGTTATTATCTTCTCATTGAATAAAGTCAAAATGACTAAATCTATTGTTCAAATACTTTTCTAAACCAAAATGTATCCAATTATCTCATTGCCCAAAATCATGAGATAGGACTTGAGCACAACAATTAACATTTTAATAATATATATTGGCCTTATTAATTTTTAAATTTTATTTAAATTCAGTCATATGAATTTTTTTCCCTAAAATGATTATTTTTAATTGTTTTATTACATTATTGCAAGTTTCAAATAAAGTTATATTCAAAACACCTTTATGTAATTCTAAAGCAGTAACACATTTATAATACTAATAGGAAGAAGAGGAATTGTTGTATTTATTATCATTATTTTGTACAATTACCTTATGTAAATAGTGTTCAACATTGAGAGTAGTATATTTGTTCTATTTACTTTCTGTATTTTGTTACTTTACACAAACTACACAAACTACTTACCACTTATTGTTTTTTTGCCCATCTTCCATGGAGTGGCCCATCTGAAATCTTTTTTTTTTTGTACTGAGGATTGAACTCAAGGGTACTCGACCACTGAGCCACACCACAGCCCTATTTTGTGTTTTATGTAGAGACAGGGTCTCACTGAGTTGCTTGCTTAGCGCCTCGCCATTGCTGAGGCTGGCTTTGAACTCATGATTCTCCTGTTTCAGCCTCCCTAAGTGCTGGGATTACAGGCTTGAGCCACCGCGCCCGGCTCCATCTGAAATCTTTTGCTGTACAATCTAAGTAGGAAGCGATTTTCTGCTTGAATGCCTGAAACTAATTATATTAAGAAATATTTGACAATATATATTTTGTAGCATCTATTGTACATTCACTTAAATATTAATCGTATGTGTTTATAAGCTTATTATATTATAATAATTTCTTCATTAGACAAGAATGAATTTAAAAACTAGTATTATTATTACCATTAACACCTGACATAATTTTCAATGTTAGGACTTTGAATACATCATAATTTTAAAAAACAACCAATGTAGGATATAAAAATTGTTTGTAAAATGTGTGTATAACAACAAAACATTTTGGTTGTTAAAACAACTTATACATATACATCCTGAATATATTATTTTCTACATGTTTACTGTATACTTGCTATATATCTATGATAGCAGCAGATTATCTTCTCTGGTAGGGTAATAATTATTTATCCTTTAAATTAAATTTTCCAAATTTATATTTAATGTATTTTAAACATTGTATTTTATACTCAGAGCTAATATATTAGCCCCAGAATACTTAAAAATGTATTATGAATTTTATACTTTCTTAGTTTTATAACTACTTTCTTACTTTTATAATCTGTTTCATCCTCCTGTGTCAGTAAAAATTGTCTACAAGTGATATCATTTGGATTTAAGTTCTTCTTTTTGATAAGTTCTTGTCGGAATTTATATCTGGACTTTTCTTTTGGATGGATGGATGATGATGATGATGATGATGATTTTGTACCAGGGATTGAACCCAGGGGCACTTCTCCACTAAGCCATATCCTCAGCTGTTTTGTATACTTTTGTATTTTGAGTCAAGTTCTTAAGTTGCTTAAGGCCTTGCTAAATTGCTGTGGCTGGCTTAGAACTTGTGATCCTCCTGAACCACTGGGATTACAGGCATGCACTACCAAGCTTTGCTTAAGGGATATTCTTGAGTAATCATTCCCTTTCCTAGTGCTCCCTCACATAAAAAAGTCATTTTTTACAACATGGACAGACCTGGAGGATATATGTTAAAAAGGAAAAATCAGCCAGACACAGGACAACAAGGACCACATGGTCTCACTCATGATCTCATTGGTGAAAGTATTAGAGAGGGTAGAGGAGAGATCTGTCAATGGACATCATGTTCTTGTTTGATTAGAAGAATAAGTTCTGGTGCTCTCTGGCACAGAAGGATGCATACAATTAACAATAATGTATTATGTATCTCAATAAGTAGAAGAGTAGCTATTGGAGTATACTCACTACAATGATAAGTTTAAAGTAAAGGATATGTTAATTATACTGAATTGATCACTACTCAATGTATATATTTATCAAAACATCACATTGTACTCTAAATATGTTCAAATTTTATGTTTCATCAAAAATTTTTTAAAACTTTGAAAAAATCCTCTCTTTTTGTTCATTCTGGTCTTCACTTTATTTTGAACAGAGCAATAATAATAATTGATTGTTTTTGTTTAATTTTTTTACCCTGAGTTTTATAACAATGTTGGACAAGCACAAATATGTTACTGACAAGTAAAGACAAAATGAGATTAGAATAATTGAAATCATTTAAAAAGAGAACATTTTTTTAAAAGTCTGGATTTGGGGTAAAAATATTGGCCAGAGTATGAAGAACCTGACATTCTGGAATTACTAGCAAATTCCTTTTGATTGACAGAGACTACACAGAGTACTGTGCTGAATGTCACAAGGTCATGCTGGGCATCTTAGCATAATGCTGTGATCAATTAACAATGCTAGCAAAGGACACCTGAGGGACAAGTGGCGCTATGTTGTTTATGGCCACTCTATTTTCAGTATTCTTTGTTTCCAACTAATTATGTAATCCTCACAATTTAAAATTTTGTAAACTTAATTGCTCTTTTCTTAACTTGCTTGTATCTCTACAAACCTGAAAATGTTACATAAGAGAGATTATGTACATTTTATTATTTATGCAATGACTGTCAAGTGTAGTTACATGTGGATTTATAAAAATGTAAAATACAAAAGATCAAAATATTAATTTCCCTTTGAAAACTGTTATAAACGAACAGTCTTCTTAAGTAAATTATATATTTACCTAAGAAGAACATATATCTCACACACACACCACACACACACACACACACACACACATGTGTAAGTTTGTGTCACTGCAACCTAACAAAATGTTCTCAGAGATTATTAGTGAATTGCTAGTATTCTTTATTATTTAAGTTGAGATACAAAGTGACAAGTGAAACTTCCCAATACTAAAGCTTTTAACATTGGTTTTAGAGATAGTCCTATCTAACCTCATTATTGCTGCAACAGTTATAAAGTCAATGGCTTGTAAAGTTCATGAAGTAATGAATATTCATGTTGCACAGATTGTAATGGAAATGCTTGCAGAACTCCACCTCCTTTCTAACACATTCCAGTCACATAGTGTTCTCTTTGGAATGTCTTTTTTGTTTTGTTTTGTTTTGCCTTGTTGCCTTATACAGTATCAGTTTATTCATAAATTTATTGAAGCATGGAGATGATTACTGGAACCTCAACTGTTAATGATATATGGCTATGAATAATAAAGACAGAATCTCTTGTATCAATTGTGGAATCTTATCTTGTTTTAGTAAAATGCTACCTCTTTATAAGAGAAAACAGAAACAATTACTTCTATACACTAATGCAGCTATCTCTAAATCTATTTCTTTGGAGAATTATTACACATACAACAGCCAGGCCTTTTCATTTATATATTGTCTACATACTGATTTTACACTGCAACAGCAGAAATGATTTGTGACTACAGAGATCCTGTGGTGCTGGAAAGAGAGAAGATTATATATTGCATTTATGTAAATGTCATCTACACATAAAACTACAGCCAGTGCCATTTTATTTGTTTATTTCTGTATTAAACAAAGGTATCAAGGTTTTAATATTATGGTTAAGATGAATATTTTTCTTTTTATGTTTTTTTTACTATCTAAAATATGACCAAAAGAATTTATTATAAATGTAACAATTATGGATAAAAGAGTAAAAGACAAATTTTTCACCACTATTAACAATAAATAAGAGAATATTGCATGTTAGAATAGATTTCAACTTAATAAATTACAACTTTTAATCCATTAGAATATATAGAACAATGAGAATTATGGTAAAGCTGAAAAACAGACAAATTTTGAAAAAACATAAACCTTTATCTTTAAAGTAGTTTTGTATGATTTTAAAGTGCTTTAATATTTTCTATATTCTCCAGTTTTATGGTAATAGATCATATTAATCTCTAGTGAAAGTAGGTATCTATAATAATGATATATTTATCAAGAATAAAAAATCAAATATTTTTACTTAAAGTAATAATGGAATCAAGATATGAGCTCTGTTGGAGAATTAATATTTAAAATATATTTTTAGTATATAGGTGATATAGTCTGCTAGTACTGATTTTACTGAGAATTCAAATGCATAATTGATCTGTTCATACCATTCTCAGGTTTATCTTCTACTGCAGCAATTAAAATGAATATTAAATATACAGCATGTGTCTTGAAAAGGCACTGCTATTATTCAATTATGTGGCAACTCAAAAAGGGAAACATAAATATAATACAACAGATTATTTAATTAAATTTTGCAGAAATTGTAAAGATTTTGAAATTTAATATATCTTACTCTTACATCTAAGTATGTAATTTTGTGTTTTTTAAAAATTTTTTTGGTTGTCTATTGATCTTTATTTTATTTATTTGTTTGTGGTGTTGAGAATTAAACCCAGTGCCTCACACATGCTAGGCGAGTGCTGTACCACTGAGCCACAAACCCAGCCCTGTTGTTTGTTTTTTAACATGTCATTAAATTCATTTGTTGATTCAATCCTGAGAATCTGTTAGCTTCATTTTTGCGAGCCTGGAGGTCAACACTTGGTTGCAGAATTCCTAGACAATCTTATTATTGTCATTTTATAACCTGAAGCAATAAGGAAGACAAGTTCTTTCTCAGCTTATAAATGTCAAGTGGGTTATTGTTGAAATGCATATTTTCCACCATAAATTAAAGTTTTAAAATGGTTATAAAATATTTTAATTAGAAGATGTTTATCATGCTTCCACCTGCAAATGACAGGGCATTTTATGTGAAGGACTGTTTTCCAGGGTCTAGTTTAGTCGTGTAACTGATACAGCATTTAAACATTTGGTTCTTTTATTGTTGATGCTTAAGATTTTTATCCTGAGTTATATGGCATGAGATTCAAAATGTACCTAGAAGGTTATGACATTACCCTTTTTTTCTCTCTGCCAAAGTGATGATCCAGGTAATTTCAAAATAACATCTTTTCCCCAGACAGAAAAATTGCTGCTAAAATGAAGAAAAGCACACTTGAAAGTACTTTCAAAAATGCTTAGATCCACCTGTAAAAGTTTATTCAAATAACCAGAGCCTATTTTTCTCATTCAGACAGGAACATAGTTAAAACAATAAGACCCTCATCACTCTTTCATTTTTTTTCTATGCTTTTTGTAAATTTTCTTTGATGGAAAAAAAAAAAAAAGTCCTCTGAACATCACAAGACTTTTTTGAAGTAGGAAGATCTAGTAGTAATATACCCATTTTGTTCAAATATAAACTTATGTCAAACATTTGACCAAATGTCAATTATTAAAGAAAAAATTCTGAAGTTCAAATCTCCATACTCGTATTCTAGTGAGATTTCTCAAAAACCAGTAAAAGTTCAAGTATTTCCATCTGTGATGTCTGACTGCAAAACCATGCTTTCCTCTCTTTCCACGCTGCGCCCAGGCCAGCTATAAAGAAGCCTCTTGTGCTGTGCCTTTGGGCACTACTAGCAAGGGAAGTTCAGATTGTGCCTCAGCCTAGCCCATACTACAATCACACTGTAACTTAAGCCAGTCTCTGTTTCCTCCCCTCTCTCAAGCCTATTTTGGTTTAATTTTCCTGGTCCACTCTTCCTCCTATTTTCTCCTGTAAGACTCACATGAGTAAAAGGAATATTTTTATGCCTTCTTGGTTCATGTGTGGCATCATCCATCTGTATGTTCAACCAAGTTTTAGGTGTGGAAGGAGTTTTTCAGTAGTAAATACCCCTGGGTTCAATCTGCAGCACCTCTCCCACCAAAACATATGCATACACCTAAATGCAGCTTACTTTTATAAAACTGTTGTGTGTAAATCTATACATACACACACACACAGACACACTTTCTGTTTGTTTGCTTCTGCTAAGCTTTCCTCTCCTACATTTTCACTTTCTGTTCTTTTTACTTCAAGATCCTTTCTTCTGAAATTGCCTCTTACATACTCCTTTCATACCTATTCTTTCCCTGTGCTGTTTTAGAAAATGTATGACAGCATGTTTTTCTTGGTCTACTCCTGCAAGAACAATTGTTACACAGGAACAAACGGATCATCATTTTTCTAATTAATTATTAAATTAGGACAAGGTTTGGTAAACTTTGTACGGAGATGGTTAGTGAATATTTTATGCCTATGGCCATTATCATCTCTCTAACTACTATTCAACTGCATGATTGTAATATCAACGCTGCCACGGACAATCTACAAAGAAGGCAGCAGAGCTGTGTTCAAATAAAATTAATTTTAAACAAAGGTTGTTTATGGCCTGGAGGATGCAGTATGCTACCTCTTCTTTTATGACAATGTAATTTACTAAAAAAGGGAAGTGAGTGAGCAAACACCGGACCAAAAAATAGTCTCCCTCCGTATCAACTTATTTTAATGTGTTTAAGTTTCCATTCTCAAAAAAGCAAATGGGAGATAGACTAGATAATAATAGTGTAGATACTGAAAATAAGTGCTGAATTGGTCTTTATCTTGTTCAATCTATATTCCAAAGAATTCAAACAACATACTAGGCATTAATAACTGTGCCTTAAATAAAGTGCAAGTCTATCGCTCATCTGTGAACACATCATATCTATCTTAAAAGCACACATTTAGTATTTAAAATGAAATATAAATCAGTAAATCTTCAGTGGAACTAACACAGAATATTATCCAGCCAAAAAATATGAATTAAAGAGTTTAGCTTTCAAGTGTATTTTAACCATGAACTGATCCATGAAACAAATGAAAATACAAATGACTGTGAACTAATGTTCTAAATAAATATATCTAGAAACCTAATTTTCTTGTTCAAATAAATATTGTCCTTTATAATTTTAAACACATTTATGGTTTCTAAGAAAAATGTACTCATTTTAGCAGATTTAGAACATCATTTTGTAACTGTAATAACACATTCCATTGAACAATTTTACAATAACTGTAAATTCTTGCTAGTTAAATATGTTTGGCTTTGGTTCACGTGCAATAGCACATCCAAAAGATTAAATCTCAAATAAAACAAGCCAAAGGCCTCCAAATGAAATTAAGACAGCTGCTTACACTTCTGTTTGTTGTCAGCCCCCGCAAAATTTTTCCATTTGCATCTAAACCTGATCTTAGAATAATGCTTGATTTTGAAATGTAATCCCAGGGATATGATAATCTTCATGAAGAGTTTTCAATTAGAGCATTGATCCTTCTTATCTTTGCTCTTAAATCTACTCTCTACTTCTCCATAGAAAGAAGCACATTTGCTAGAAAAATTCATGGACATTGTGTCCATATATAAGGAAGATGGAGAAAGGATTCTTATAATAAATGACTATTTATACAAGCCACAAATAGATGTTTATCCTCAGTATCTCAGACATTGACACAAAGAGGGATCAAAAGGCAAAAGAGATACATGTGATATCTGCTTTCATAGATTTTTGAGTTAATGAAAAATGCAGATAATATGTAGATAACTATATGGTGTGATAAGATAATTATTTTGATATTTGAGTAAGTTTGTTATATATTTGTGTGTGTATATATAAAATTTCCCTTTCTATTCAGTAATCAGATTTTTTTTTCCTTTGAGAGAAAAGAATAAAAGAAAAAAAAAGAAACAGAAAATAGCCTTACTTCTTTCTGTCTTTTTAAACTCCTTAGAGAATTTGTGTGTTTCATGGTATGTAAATAAAAGATGACTCAGTGCAAAAGTCTTTGGCAGAAGCATTGTGTGGATTTTACACCAGCAGCTCTATTACCAAAATGTGACTACCCTGATTCTAAGGGAGAAAAGTGAGAGAAAGAGGGCTCTTTTAAGCTGACTGCCAAAACTACTTGGGTGATGTCAAGAGCCTTGAAAGAAAATGAATATATGAATATATCTGGGCAGATGGGTCTCAGGTCCATTCTTACAAAGTTTCTGTTCTTAAATTAAGCATAGAAGAAAACAAGTATCATGGCATGCCGTGACCAATGCTCAATGGAATATTGGAAATCTTAGCTATTTCCTTGAAAAACTGATATACCTTGCAAATCCCATCACAGTCCAGAGGTTGATCCTCTGCAACCAGATAGTCTTAACTTTAGTGGAAGGAGAGAGGACAAGCCAATAAAATTATCCATTCTGCTGTTGAAAAGAATTGAAATTAAGTCAACTTATAAAATATTTGCATTTTAGATATCTGATTTTGAGGTCATATTTTCCAAAAATATAACAAGTGCTCTGGTGTATGAAGTATAGAATATATTAAGGTCACAAAGTTAGCAGTTAGAATGACTTAAGAATCAAGAATCATTAAGTTAGAAGTCAGTAATTGGATATATGTAGATGATTCTTGCTTAGAAAAATGTGAGAAGAATTAAAGTGTATTTTGTTGGTGCTCCCCTAAAACACTGTTATGTTATATACAACACCAAGACATATGAATATAAGATTAAAGTTTGCGTTTGACATAGAAGTATGAAATAAAGTTATATACCCCAGGGAAATTTTGAATAATGGAAGTAGGGGGCAAAATGCAAGAACCCAAGGAAATTTGGTTTTGAAGGCATGAGCAGGTGAACAGTCTCTGCTGTGAATGAGCAGTCAGACCCTATTGAAAAAAATTCAGGGTAAATTTTTATCTCAGAGGCCAAAATCAACATGTGTTTTAAAAGGAGCACTGGCCTAACGGTGTCAAAAGACGTCAAAAGATCAAGAATTATAAGAAAGTAAATATATCTTTTATATTCTACAAATATAAGTGTGTATGTATGTATTCTAGCTGAATACACATGCACACACACACACACAGGTAGATTGTTGTGTGTTTGTTTTATTTTGTTTTGTTTTCATGCCAAGGTTTTGACTCATAACTCTAGCCTACCTTGTCTGGCAGTAGAACATAATACTTATCTAATTCCAGAGGACTTGCCCTATATCCTGGAGAGATGATTCCTTCATAGAAAAGCCAAGAAGAATCTAAACAAATAGATCTTGCTACGGTTCCCCACCCAGTCTGTTGGCACTCATACCTATACAGTGAAGTCTCTATATAATTCTAAAGGGCAGAATTTGGGGAGTTTTCAGAAAGCTGAACACACGGTGACTCTTGTAGTGTGGCTCCGTTGGAGACGTCAAGGAAGCTCCCCACTCCTTCTTCCATTCTTGACCCTATGTATCCTTTTATTTGTATGCTTTGTATTATCCTCTGTGGCAAATCAGTGCCCATAAGGTTGTGGGGTGTTTTTGAGTTCTGTGAGCCACTGAAACAAATTAATCAAAACCAAGGAAGGGGTTGTGGGAACCCTGAAATATAACTGAGATCTAGCAAAAGCACAAGTAAAAACAACCTGGGGAATGCAACTTCTCTGGGTTAAATCCCCAGAACTGTGAAAATAAATAATTAACTGCATAAAAACTAAATACATAAAATACTGTGTGTAGGAGAGAGAAACTGGAACACTGAGTCCTCACCACATGAGATATATAGGTAGATAGTGTCAAGCAAATTGGATTAGAGGACACTGGATGGTATTTACCACAAAATTAATTGCTTCCTTTCTCATGGGAAGAAGTCCTCACACATTTGGTGTCAGAAGTGATCTGTATTATGAATGCATAATAGGAAAACTGAGTCTGAACTGAAGTTGGTTTTTTTCCCTATAACTTTAGATTATATAAAATCTTACACTGTATAAGATTTAAAAATCACTGCCATATGTATAATATATTGGTGTAGCTAAGAGGAAGACATATGTTCTACTATAAAAAGTCAATCATTTTAAGGCTTATGATGCCCTAAAATGTTGTGTCCTCATTCATCTCTTATGATGCTCCATTCATCTCTTCTAGAGCTATAGTGGTATCCATGCTCTTTTTCAAATATATGAAACAAACTTTTATCCTAAGGATTTTGTACTTTTTGTTCTATCCATCTTAAACTTTCTCCCAAAATATATCAGTCATCTCCATTTATGTGCTCCATTCATACTTTTACCCGATTTTCACTCTATGTACATTTTAAAGACATACTCTAACTCCTGAAATTCATGATTTCCAATTTAGACAGCACTTACAATGTAACATGCATGTACATATTGCCAGACTGATTAAAGCTACAACTTTGTATATTTTGTTTACTGTTGAAATTATATTTTAAACTGTACTGCCCAGTATGTAGCCACTAGCCACATATGACTATTGAAATTAAAATCAAACTAATTAGGAGTAGTACAATAAAACGTGTAGTTCTTTTGTCATACTAATTATATTTCAAGTGTGGAATTGTCAAATGTAATTAACATCTGACAATTAGAGGAAATATTCCCATGATAGAAAAAGTTCTGTTGGATCTTGTTGGTTAAGAACAATACCTACTATAGAGATGGTGCTTAGTGATGGTGACTGAACAAATCATACTTCTTTTTGGTGGGTTATACCCAAAGTGATTATCATTTGAGGAAATTACCATCAACCATTTCTAATACAGAAATATCTCCCTGCTTCTTCATGGAAGTGTGAATGATAATAAATTTGATACCACAAAATATATCTGAATTACTTGTACCAGAATTAATTGCATCATTTTAATTATTATAATTTCAAACATGTGTCTTTGAACATTGGTAAGAGTAAGTTATTTAGGCCTCTGAACAGAAATGTGTTTCTTTTGCTCCCTTTCTGTTAATAGATGCTCATGTGCGTGTGTGTACACACACATGCACACACACATTTTCTACTATTAATGGAGTATAAAAATACAGTAGTAGTGAGAGGTTAAATTTACAAATATGGCTAGAAAGGAATTATAAATAATTTTCTAGCTGAATAAAGAATGCTTCATTTTATCTTAGTGCATTTCCATTATGATTTTAGAGTCTCACTTCATAAAAGTTAAGTAAGACAGCTTTTGCCCATTTTCAAAATACTTGACATCCTTAGCTACATCAAAGCAGAATTACACAGACTAAAACACGTTTTCCAATGTTGACATTATCTTCGGTTCTATATATATTCATTTATTCAAATCCTATTTTACCTAGCAAATCATAATCTCTTCCAGATCAGGTACACAGTTTGCTTTCTTTGATATAAACAGTGCCTGTATTATATTTTCTCACAGCGGGGAAGCATTGTAATTGCATTTACAAATAGATGGCAGGATATTACCACAAGTTTTTCTTTTCCTTATTATTAGCTAGCTTTAATATTTTTCATAAATATAAGTGCAATAAACACAAGTAGAAAAAATAGTTAATGATCTGATACCCTTATTTCTCTCTTTTATTGTGAAGATTTTTCTTTATAGGAACAAGCCAGGGATTACACTCTGTGTAGAAAGAAAATGCTTCATTCATATACTTAGTATTCTGAGTTTTAGGAGAATAAAATCAAGGCAACATGAATCAAATAATTTTAAAATTGAAAGTTTAGAACATTGCCCAAAATATACTAGATCCTTGGTATTGCTATACTACTTATTCATTTACCAACATTTTACCTTCTTCATTACCTAAGTTTGTTAACACATATAGCTCTGTTATATTATAAGCATACAATGTATTTCAGACTTTAAGAATGCTATAATTAGCTGGGTGTGGTGGTGCACACCTGTAGTCACAGAGACTTGGGAAACTGAGACAAACAGAAATTTGAGGCCAGCCTTGGAAACTTAGTGACATCCTGTCTCAAAATAAAAAAATAAAAAAAGACTAGGGATATACCCAGTATGAAAAAATTATAATTACTAAAATGAATTTTAATAACATTTAAAATATAATTTCTAAATGTTATTAAATTCATTATAAATTATAACTTTTGAAATAACAGGTAAGAATAATCCCCACATTTTGTGTAAAGTATTTCTGATTTTCTTCCTAAGAATAAACCTAAGATACTTCAAATATGTGTCTTAGTGAGACTGTACATCAAGACCTGACTTTTTTTTTTGCTTTGATTAAGTGTATCTGGGAACTAATGAATATTCATGTTATCACCCATTTGACTTAGTCTAACTTGTTCTTTACTTAAAAAGTTTTGCATAAACATAGACACAAAAATAATGGTCCTACCATCTCTTCACTTGAGCATAATATGCACAATATCAGATCTTTTATTTCACATTAAGTGATGGGGTAATTAATTAAAAGAAACTACATATACATATATAGTCATGGTATGATACTTCAATATGGTATGGAATATTTAAATGACCTAAGACAAGGGAAGCTTTGGTTTTTACAAATAACTGAAGTTTTATAGTATTTACCAATATTCTTATACAGCTTTCTCCCTGGGAAAGTTGATTTGTCATATGTAAAATGATAAAATAAAATTTTCATTATCACATAGTGGTACATTCCAGCAAAGTAGACATCTTCATCTATGATCAGCTTTCTTGTCCTATTAATATGAGGCATTGCATCTGTAGTCTATATTAAGTGAGTAAAAATGTAGCAGATAACATATGACAATGAGAATTTTAAGTAAAAACTCAATTTTTAAGGTAAACCTCATGTTTATTGAATATAATTGTTCAATGTTTTGTTCAAACATCAAGGAAAAATATATGTGAATGGAGAAATGTGTTTAAATTTAGCATTTATTTATTATTACATTTTGACAATGTTATATTTCATTGCTCAAATCATCCCTATGTCTGAAAATAACTACAAAATTATGGATAATATTAACCAAAAGAACTACTAAAACAAATAAGAAACTGTTAGAAGGTATGAGCACTTGCATAACTAAGATCTCAGAGGGCAAAGAAATCCAGAAAAATGAGCTTGACATTTAGTATTGCTTTTGTGGTAAATAATATGTCACTTTGTAAGCTGTGGAGAATCTGAGCAAAGGATTGCAGTCTCACAGGGCTAAAAGTATAAAACTTACAGCTGAGGACCTCAGGAATGGATCCAAGGTATTCAACTAGGTCGCCAAAGTGCTATGCAGTAGCAGTAAAAGTTGCATGGAATGATTTACAAGGAATAAAGTACAGTGTCAAATTAACTCCAGAAAATTCTCTGAGTAAAATAAGATAAAAAATAAGTAATTAAACCTACTGGGAATATTGAGAAAATAATCAATATTTTAAAATATCCATTACATAAGAAATTACAAGGAAAATTAGTAAATATTTTAGGTTAACTGATAGTCAATATATAGCACATCAATGTTCATAGATTGCTGGTAAAGGAGTGATGAGAGAGGCAAATCGATAGCCTCAAAGACACATTACAAAAGTAGAAAGGTTGAAAAAGACAATGGTCAGCTGGGCGCATGCCTGTAATCCCAGCACTTTGGGAGGCTGAGACTGGCGAATCGTGAGTTCAAAGCCAGCCTCAGCAACTGTGAGGTGCTAAGCAACTCAGTGAGACCCTGTCTCTACATAAAACACAAAAAACAGGGCTGGGGATGTGGCTCAGTGGTCAAGGGCCCCTGAGTTCAATCTCCGGTACCAAAAAAAAAGACAGTGGTCTAAGAATACATATTAAGGTATCACAAAAGTTACAAATTAAACACAAAGACAGAAAAATAAAAACAATGATATTGTTATTTTTAGAAAATAATAATAGATTGCTGTTTCAGTGAACTTTGTATCACTGTGACTAAAAGACCTGACAAAAACAAGGTAGAGGATGAAAAGTTAATTTTGACTCACAGTTTCAGAGCTTTCAGCTGCCGCTGGTCAACTCCATAGCTCTGGTCCAAGGTGAAGCAGGACATTACATAAAAGAGCACAGCAGAGGAAAGCAGCTCAGAACATGAAAACCAGGAAGCAGAGAGAGAGTCTGCTCAAGGACAAAATATAAACCATAAAGTCACACCCCAATACCCCATCTCCTCTAACCACACGCTACATGTCCAGTTACCACTGAGTTAATCCAAATTAGTGGATTAATTCACTGAATAGGGTACAATTCTCACAAGTCAATCATTTCATCCCCAAAACCCTCATCTATTGTCTCACATGTGAGCTTTTCAGAGACACCTATATACAAACCATAACAATTGCCAACATAAAATATAATCCAGAAATTTTATTTTGGTGATTGGAAAGGAAATATTAGAATGGATAAATTCCTGAAAACATCATAAAAAAGGTTAAAATGATGAATATTAAGTACAATAAAAGAATAATCACTAAAATATTAGCCATTTAAAGGGAAATAGTAGAATAGTGTAAAACTTTCCACTGAGAAACTCAATGATGTGGAATTTATAAATTCTGTGAAATACACAAATTCCAAAACACAAAATTAGCTTGAAAAAACTGGTATGTATTTGTTCAAAATTGGCATTTAAAAAATTCAAGATTCAGATGTCTTAAATGTGGAATTTTTCTAATAATTTAAAAATAAAACATCATTTATTCTACACATTTTTTCAGAACACATATACAGAAAAAATATTTCCTAAATTGTCTCATAAGTATAGCATCACTGATATGAAAATCTGACATAAACAAGAGAATTCCAACTAATCCTTCTCATGAGCAGGGATGCAAATATAAACCAAATCAAATCAATATCATATAAAAGTATAATACCTAGCAGCCAACTTGTATTTATTCCTGGAATATAGATTTGTATTAATGTTCAAAAATCAATGTAGTCCATAACTTCAACAAAATTTGAAGAAAAAAAGTAAAACATACCATCTTTCCATTAAAAACAAGAGTCAGGTATAAGATATAACACAAACAACCGGTTTAAGAAAAATAATTTTACAAAGTTAAAACAAACTGATAAAGGCTATATACTTAATATTTAGATTAAAGATTATACTTACTTGAAAAAATATCTTTCAACTCAGGAGCAAATAATATTAGCCATAATGCCTTCTCTTCAATACTATGCTGGGGGTTGTAATTGTTGCAATAGGTTAAAATTAAAAACAAAACAAAACAATAAAACCCTGCAAGTATGCCAGTACTGAACTTCTTTTCTCTCAGTCTTAAACTATTGTTTATTCTTTTTTGTGAATCTGGGTATGCGAGAAGAAAATACATAACCTTGATCATTAGCCAATAATGGTTTCTACGAAGAGAATGCAAAATAGGAGGGTGTCTTCAGAAGGTACTTGTTTTGTTTCTGTTTCCTTTCTATGGGCTTGTGACTTTAAATGTTCCTTCATCCTAGGAGCAATAGTTTATTCCTGAATCCAGTATGCATTTTTTTATAAATTTTCAATCCCTGTCTAATCATCTTCCCTATCAAATATATCAGTAGTAAGTACACCAAGTTCTCCTTAATATCTACATTCCAGCTCCATAGAGCCCTTCTCTGAATTCAAAGGTACCAGAATCAGAAGTGAAGTTTCCTGCTTACAAATTTGAATTTCTGTTCCATTTGACTCCTCCTTTAAGTTCTATTAATTCTAAACGCTTCACTCCAATTCCCACAGACATAGGTGCCATAAGAAGGGGTAGCTGCTGTTTTTCATTTGCTACCTCTGTGATTCCCTAGTTTTCGTCTCTTTTCAGTTACTTGACAGCTTTTATATATGATTAAAGCATATCTTTACAAAATTATCTCTTAGAAAAGGGGTGTGGTTTCTGTGTCTTGATTAGATCCTGACTGGTATAGGAATGTTGAAACAAAAATTAATATAACACATAGCTAATATTCATAATGTTCACCACTGTATGTTAGAAATTAAAAATTAATCTACAGTATCACTGTAAGAATTAATAGTTTAATTTAGAAAGTTTGGCAAATAAAAATTCAAAATAAAAAATAAATAATTGAAGGGATACAATAAAAAAAATTGGGATAAATCTCAAAAGATGTGCTCATTCTTGCTGCACAGGGAAATTTGCAAGGGAAACTTCATAATATTTAAAAGAAAAGTATACAACATTCATGAATTGTAGTCATAAATATTGTCATATCAGTTCTTCCTACGTTTTTCCCTCTTCTCTGAGTCTGTGTTTGAGTGTTAGGACTTCACCAGGTTTAAAGCATATGGGTTGTGCATGATAGATAGATTTTAGGTCCAGTTCTTGATTACGCATTTACATAACTTACATGAAACAGACTGTTGTCCAAATCCACATACTCCTTTTGTGTCTGGAAGATTTCTGTTCTTAGTGTGCAATCCACTAAGCAGGCATTTTTCCTCTGCCACTTTGCTAATTCCTTATTGCACTAACCTGCAGAATCATGTTAAAGGTACCCTTTTCTCTAGACCCAGAGATACCTTACTTTTTGCCTCTCAGTCCTCTAACTTAGAGGATTCTCTTTTCACCATAAGGAGTAATATTGCTCCATCAGGGCAATCCCTATAGTCTGGATGCACTCTTCTGACATGTTTTCCACATACTCTAATGGGCACTACCAGTCACACATCTTATTAAATAAAAAAGAGAAACTCTCCATAGGACAAGGAATTTAAGAACCTGCTTTCTGTTAGCATGTCATCAAGAAAATTTTTTAAATGCCAGATGAAGAAAAACCGAGATGCGATAATTGGAACTATTACATTGACAAATATTTGTACACAAATTGAGGATTTTGTAAATGTCTTTATACCTTGGGAATTGAGACTCTCAATTTAGTTATATCTGGCAAATCTCGTTCATACAGACAAGATCACTAGAATACTCAGCAACACAGCCCACAGGTTCATTCTAATGTAGGGATTCTTAATTGCATTTCTTTCAAAACAACTTGAAGAATTTTTATAGACACTGTCAAATATATTCTATTAAATTGTTGTATGTCACCATTTTTCTCATTTTCTCATTCAGAATGTGAGACTTTATTACTATTTAAGAAAAGTAAAAGGAAACAGAAACAAAATAAAGAAAACAGAAATCAGTTCTAGCCAGCTAGGGGCAGACTATAGATCTTAACATTATACATTGATGTTGTTTTCGCATTTACATTTTAAACCTAAACCTCACAAGGGGTTAAAATCAAAGCTCAGAAAATATACATATTTTTAAAATAACTTTTAATTAGCTGACCTACACTACCATAGCTACTCTCTAGAGAATCCAATGTGTTCATTGAGTTCCTGGTAATAGTAACATCCACAGACAAGTGTTGTGATATACTTAGAAAAATATGATATTTTAAAAATTCCTTTTTTTACTCTTTGTCTCCTGAAAAGAAAGACTAAAAAATGCCTTCTTGACATCTCTTCATTGATCCACAGTCTTTTTTGTAGGTACCATCACAACCAAAAACTTGACCAATAAGGAAATACAACTCCCAGGATAAACATGAAATGCAGTACAGAGGTCATACATTCTAGGTCATGAAATTAGAAATATTTCACAGGATCCTGCTGAAAGTTGAGTGGAAATAATACTTGAAGTACTCAAATTAGTGTCTGAAAGCATGTTTTATAAATAACAAGAATTGCTGTATTCTTTTGTTATGATGTATTAGAGAGGGGAAGAGTGATAACAGAGATAGAAGGGAATCATACTTGAAAGAGTCTGGATGAGATACAGTAGAGTGATAGTAACATAGTTCATTTCATACTTACAAAGTACTTTTAAAATGGCAAATAAAATTTTTCAACTATATATGTATATATATATTCTTGTATTATATTTATGTTTAGAAGTATGATTTTGCATCAGTTGAATTACTATTATTGAAATATACTTATTCAAAACCACCTAATTAAGAATTATTCTCAATAGTAATAATAAAGTTGTAGTAGTAGCAATAGTAGTATAATTTAATTTCTAAATAATAAGGGACTTGACAGTGAGTAGATTTGATCACGTTAAACTGAGTGATATGTGTGCATGTCCCTGCTGTCACTACTAATATTTCTGTATGGTTTGAATAACATGCAGTCTAAATAATAACGTCAAAAAACAAACCATTTGTAGATCCTCAGTGAGAATATGAAAGTTTTCAAGTGAACTTAAATGCTAATTTAAATGAATTCAGATAGGTATTATCAGGTAGGTCTTATAATTATCATTTATTATTAGATAGGGAATATTATTCATATAGACAATATTACTAACTTTAGGTAAAAATTTCATGGGACTATTATTTTTCATAATAAGTAATTTATGCATTTAAAAAGTGTATTATTCAGTTTTACAAAATGAACTATGTAATTAATATGTCAGAATCTTCATATTAGTAATGGTTCCTATATTAGGTGTCCCCCAAAAGCTAATGTGAAAACAATGCAAAATAGTTTAGAGGTGAAATGATTGGGTTGTGATAGCCTTAACCTATTCAGTGCATTAATCTACTGATACGGATGGATTAACTGGGTGATAACTATAGGCGGGTAGGTTGTGGCTGGAGGTGTGTCATGGGGGGCTGCTTGGGAGGTATATATTTCAGCCTTGGTGAGTGAAGCTCTCTCTTCCTTATCTCGTCCTGAGCTGTTTTCCTCCTCCACACCCTTCACCAAGATGTTCTGCCTTACCTCATAGGCCTAAAGCAATGCAATTGGCTGTCTATGGATGAAAGCCTCTGAAGTCATGAGTACCAAATAAACTTTTTTCCTGTAAAATTGTTCTTGTCAAGTCTTTTGTTGTGAAAAGATTCAGTAAAACAATATCATATTGAGTAATTAACCATTTTACATTTTTTTCTTAACATGGACATAATTTACTAAATAATTTTCAACCAATATTTGGTGGTTCTTACACTTTCAGCTATAGATGTTGGGGAACAGAAACTAAACATAGGAATAACTAGTGTATCTAAGGCATTTGATACCTTAAAAGTTCTTTCCATATGAATTAGATCATTTGTTACTTTCAGAAACTCTGAATTTTTTCTTACTCCCATTTTACACATGAGCAAAAAAAGAAACAGATTGCTTAAATCTGCCCAGCTAGTAAATGAAAAAGCAGAAGTTCCAAACCTGGGAATAGAAATTCAGATTTCATTTTCTGGATGAACTACTACAGTATTCTAAAAAGGCTATCTATAAACTGGGCATGATGGTGCATGCCTGTAATCACAGCAGCTTGGGAGGCTGAGGCAAGAGGATCGTGAGTTCAAAGCCAGCCTCAGCAATTTAGTGAGGCCCTAAGCAACTCTGTGAGACCCGTCTCCGAATAAAATATAAAACAAGGGCTGGGGATGTGGTTTAGTGGTTAAGCAGCCCTGAGTTGTCTCTAGTATAAAAGTAAAAAAAAATGTCTAATTATAACTAAATAACATTTTTAAATTATACCATCATAATGACAGCAAGCACACATGATAAAGGCAATGTCAACTGGCTAGCTGCTCACTTTGACTTTTGAACTTATTTTTCATCATTTGCCATACTTATTGGAAAGAGAAGAGTAGAGGGAGGTGGCAGAGATATATTCATTCTTAGATAAAATACTTCTTTCTAAAGACTGTGAAACTAATAGAAAACTGTAACATATCCCCATAGTCCATAGTATTTAATTGTAAGTCTAATAATAAGTCTTTCTCTCTCTTTCCTTTTTTTTTTTTTTTAAATACTGGCCTAGTATTTCTGAAATTGGGGCATAGTGTAAAGTACTAGTTTTTCCAATATCTTTATTTTAACCTAATTTCATTAAAAATTACAAGTACTTCCAAAATACTTACCTATTATTTGCCAAAAATATTTATAGACACAATCATAAGGGCAGTACCAGTTTTGAATTTAATTAGAATGTATGCTTCTAAAGGACTTTTTTTCTTTAACTCATCAAATAAAATCTATCTGTGGAAGCTAGAGCAAAATTAGTGAAAGAAGTGAAGGCATACCCCAGGAAAATAGAAGGGAAATCAATAGAGTAGAGAAATGGAATTGAGAGGGAAGTAAAGAAATGGGAAAAGGGGGAACTGGGGAATGAATCTGACCAAACTTTCCTATGAACATATATAAATACACCATTGTGAATTGAAATTTTATGTATACCTATAAAGCACCACTTAAAACAATAAAACCAGTAAATAAAAGGAAGACCAGTAGAATAAGGGAGGAAGAAGTGGAGAAAAAGAGAGGGAATGAGGAAGTACTGGGGAATGAAATGGAGAAAGGTAGCATATGTGATTATGTCATATGCAATCCCACTATCGTGTTTCACTACAATGTATAAAAAAAAAAAAAAACAGAAAAACTTCTCTGGTCATATTGGTCGTATTATGTGTCCTAAACTGGGGAAGTAAGAAGTAAAAGGAATAATTCCGGGTTTCAGTGATTTCACTATGTGATTGAAAATTTAGAATACTTTATATACAATTATCAAAATCACAACACACTTTATAATTAATATCTGACATATTTTATGAGAGACTTAGTGCTATGTGATTAAGAGATGAAAGAGCCAGAGTAAACTCATGTGATAGGGGAGAGCAAGGAACATTGCCTGCCACTTCTTTGTAACAAGAGTGGATTTACACAGGAATAAATGTGAATTCAAATCTTGATTGTAACTATCTTGGTGTCTTGGTAAGATTAAACCTAGAGCATATCTAGGTAACTATATATGTAAAATGTATTTATACTTCCCAATACTTATTAAATTCCATTGGCAATCTTGAATTTTATAGTAACATTTGAAAATAATTTATATTGTGAATATTACTGATATAAAATCAATAAAATATTCAATAATATTTGAAAGTTTTATTGATTAATAATTATTGGCAAATAATAATTACCAACTGTGCATAAAAGATAAATTATCTGTAAGCATGTAATTAATAACTATATTATAAATTTTCAAAATAAAAGCAAATTTATTTTCAAAATGCCTTATTTGAATGTGCAAGGATACTTCATTTAATATATATTAAGAAATTTATCTGTAATGTAATATAGGACTTTTAAATCATTCCAGGTATGTGATTAATGGACCAAGAATTGAAAAATCCAAATTTTACAGAAGATCTAATTCAATAATGATAACTAAATTACTTGACCTTTCTGAATATTTTCCTATAAAATAATATTATTGGCATACATTTGAGTGCCAAAACTCCTCTGCTATTGTGAAAAATTGTGGCAAAGTCATTTGTGAATCTCTCAACTTTGTAGCACACATGAAATATGCACTGAGCTAGTTTATTTGTGCACTGAGCTTCCTTATTCTCCTTGGAGATTTTTTCTTAATCATAATAACTGATCTATTTTTAACATTTAATGTGTGTCAGGCTATTTGAAAGTTTTGTGTTTCATTTTCAGCAATACCATTAGTCGTCCATTATTATTCTAATTTTTCATAGTATTATTTGCATTCTACACAGAAGAAAAAGGCTACACAAAGCAATAAGGTAATTTCATGAGATTGTACATAGTTTGTGTCAGAGACAGGATTTGATCCTTGCCCATTCAAGTATAAAACTTCAACAAAGAATTATTATGCTACAGTGCCTCCTAGAATTTTATACCTGTATCATATATACTTTTATCATGATTTTTATTATTTATTTATTTAAATAGAGTCTCACTTGTTGCCCAGTCTGAGTTTGACCAGATGAATTCAAGGGACAGCCCTGACTCAATCTACTGAGTAGCTGGGCCTGAAGGCATGTACTACCACATCCAGCTTATTTTTATCAAATTAAGTTTAAGTTCACTTTTTTGCAATTTTTGAATTTGGTAACATTAGTTGGAAGCATGTGAAAAAATTTTTTGAGGAATTCTGACCATTTTATGTAGACTTTTTTTTTTTCAAATTAAAAGGCAAGCAAGTTGTTTCAATATCTGAAAATCTAATAACAAGATGAATAATGCTCACCAAGCATTTCTGGACCACTCTAGCCTAAAGGTAACTCATGCTTATGTCCCTGAGCATATGCTTTCTAGTTCAATATACACAGTCTTGAACCTCATAGATTGGTATTTCTTGCTGTCTGTTTCTTGCTTTGGTGAAATAAAACAATCATATATACAATCTACTTATTTCACCTAATTCAAATACACTTAAAAATGAATAAATGTAAATATAAGCTTATATTACTCATATGTCTTCATTTATAACTATATTCATATAAATATAAATTCCTAGGATATTCTTTTACATAAAATTTCTGGATTTATACACATATAAGCAAATATATATGAAAGTAAACATACTTGGCTTTATTTCTTCTATTACTGCATCTCATTCAACTTTGCCTATTTTCTTCTAATGGCATTACAACCCATGACCCATATTAGCAGTTTAAATCTTCCTTCTGCCCCCTTTTCTTCATGTTATCATTTGGGTATTTTGTATGTATATATTTCTAATGCCCATAAACATATTCACACACATACATGCTAATATAGAATGCTATTGGTCATGATTTGCCTTCCCAAAGTGAAATAACATTATATACAAATTGTTACAATTATACAAATTGTTTTTATTTTATTTTATCCAGCTTCATACTTGATGGAAATTCCTTAACATTAACTGGTGCATTTTTTACTATTTTGTGATAGTTGTGCAAAATCACACTCAGTGTTTCTCAGAGAAACAGAGCTGTGATGAAAATATTACAGTTATATTCTCAGTTATTTGTATTTTTAAATAATCTTTGTGAATGCTTCCCAGGAATAAGACTGCTTGGATGAAGAGTTGGAATGTGTATCTAATTTTTAAATGATGTTGACAGATTGCTTTCTGGAAATGTCACAACCTATACACCAGCAACACATAAGTGACTTTGCTTTCTTTTTATTCTTCAATGGGAATAGGAAAATTTCACTCTTTAAAAATCTTTCCAGGTCAAGAATCTTTCCAGAATCTTCCAGGATTTGTATCATTTTGCATCAATCCCATTTTGACTTACATGAACCTTTTCAACCTTCAGACTTGAATCTTTCTTCAGCTATAAGACATGTCTTTTTTTTAATTGATTCTTTTTAGTCATACATGACAGTAGAATCCATTTTGATATAATTATACAAACATGGAATGTGTATTATTCTAATCAGGAGCCCATTCTTATGGTTCTACATGATGGTGGGATTCACTGTGGTGTATTCAAATATGTAAGTAGGAAAATTATGTCAGATTCATTTCACTGCCTTTCCTTTTCTTTATCCCCCTCCCTTCTCTTCAATGCCCTGTGCCTAATCTACTGAATTTCTCTTCTTCCTTTGCTCACCTTATTGTGGGTTAGCTTCCACATACCAACAAAAACATTTGACCTTTGTGTATTTGGAATTGGCTTATTTTACTTAGCATGATAATCTCCAGATCTATCCATTTAATGGCAAATTCCATAATTTCATTCTACTTTGTGGCTGAGTAGTATTCCATTGGGTACACATCCCACATTTTCTATAATCATTGTGTTTAAGGGTACCTAGTATGGCTCCATAGCTTATCTACACTTAACTGTGTCTCTCTCCTTCTTTTGTTTCCTTGACTCCTAATACATTTGTTTTCATATATTTAAGTCTTTGCATTTATCACTTTTATAAGCTTCATATTTTTAACTTTTATTTATTTTTTTGTGACTTTATATAGCCTTATTACTTGATTTTCCAGTCCACCACTTAATGACTTGCTAGTAACTATATTATTTTCAAATGGGGGAAATTTTTGTTTGATTGTTTTTTTTACAACTTGAAGAAACTTTTTCAATGAGTTGTGCTTAAATTTTGGGATTGCCAAACTTCTTTTTTTAATATAGAGGGAATAAAAACATAACAAACTTCTTGTTGATTCTGTTCATCTTTTATTAACATGCTAGATTTGGTAACATCCTTAGAGAAGTGTTGAATGAATTAAGTTGCCACCACTGGAATTCTAGGATTATGGCTTTAATTTATTGTACCATAACAGACTTGTGAGAAAATTTTTTAAAATTATAAGCATTGTGGCATGACACAGTTAATGAATTGTTCCTATCTCAATTACTATAAAACACATGTAATAGGTAGTATGATATGCATTACAATTGAAATTTTTCTTCCCTAAGTAAAAACAGAATATTTTAACATAGTAAACTAAGTTTTTGATCATTGAGTCTGGGTAAGAATTAAGTGATTAGGATACTCTCCCCAATTCCTACAGAGTCAGAATTAAAACTTGATTTAAATAAAAAAAAATCATACACAGTTCAGTTTAAGTAATGCAGACGTACAACATGGTTGAAAAAATTCATTGACATAAATAGGCTCAAGCACAGGCCTCAGTAAGGTATGCATTTTGAGGTTCCTAAGTTTGAACACTGACTTTGTGACTCTTTGCTTTGGCAAGTGAAGGCAGCACTCAGAAGACTAGTATAGTGTATGTAAAATGAGAATAAGAAAATTTGCTTAATAGAAGTCACTGTGTATCATACATTGCAAAATAAGAGCAATTTCTGGTTCACACTAATACTTTAATAAATAGTAGCTAATTCATTCCTGAATCATAATAAACAGTGAAACTTGAAAATTATTCTCAACCAAAAGAATGATTTTTATATAATTGTGATTATTAAAAAATCATAAAACATTTTCCGATTTAATGCAGAACACGTTAGCAGCATAAAATAAATAGATCTTATATTATCACTCACTTCTGATAGCATGGGCAAGGAAGTAAGGTACAAACAAGTATACTTAGGACTCTCTCACATACACTTATTCTCATGAAACTGAAATACAATGGAAGTTTGGAGCAGAAGATTATAAATGGACTGAACTGTTGCTACAATTTTTGGCTGATTATAATAACTGAAGATGTATTAAAGACAAATAGCTCAATGATCAAATCCGTCCTTGCTTTCCATAACATCCTTAGCATACTGTACATGGAAAAGAAAAGCACTAGGTAGATCCCTGTTGTAGTATAAGAGAAATAAGAGAAATAATATTGTCAATAGTAAGTTTTTAAAAGAAAACTCTTACAAATATTGTTTCACCTCCATGTACTGTGTGCACAAATTAGCTTTTTATGTCTGTACTGTGGAGTTTTTGCAATTAAATTATTATGAAACTTTTGTTTTATGTGTTTATAAAAATATTGAAAAAGTGCTTTTTCTATATTATCTCCTTATTATGCTTGTTTTATGCAATATGGTACACTCCTGAATAAAGCTTAATAATTTACAGATTGTTTAGTACACCATCTGGGCTTCAAAAATGATAACATTTTTGCCTGAGTTTTAATTGGAAATAATACAAACTTTTAAAATTTATCTAGAGAATACAACTTGTAATAAAAAAGTAAATAACTGCATATAAAATGTTGTGCAATAAAATGGAGAATTACCTCTAACCTTCTCCAATTATTGGTATTCCCTTTTCTTCTTCTCTCCTCAAATAGAAGCAACCTTTAAACCTTGACTTTTAAGTACCAATGATGATTATTCTGGTATTAACAAATCATTCTATTGTTTTTATAAAACACACAATGATAAGTATTTTTTTGAAAATGACTATTCTATCAATTTATCATAGAATCAATTTCACATAAAATATTACTTCATTAAACTTTTAAAGTTATTGAAAATATTTTATAGGAATTAAAATGCTTTATTTCTCATGTTGAATATAATCTCTTTAATGGAAAAACACATGTATTATTTTATGAAAATACATCCCCCTAACAGTGGGAGGAGGATAAAGACATTAAGAATAACAGAGAAAGCATAAAAGTAATCTAAGGAAGTTTTCAATTAATAAACTGAAATATTTTAATCAAGGGTGCAAAGTGAAACAGATGATACTAGATATTTAAAATATGTATGAAATGATAATAGAAATCTTTATCAAAAAGAGATACTTAAAAGTCAAGAAAAATACCATGATCAAATAATACACTCAAGTTAATATGTATTTTCTTATTTGATAAACACCGTCTCTGGCAAATGGTTAATGATTCATTGTATGATAGAGCCAGAAATTGAAGAATAGTCCTTAGAATTGTCTGTCTCTTCTATAGATATATAAATATTTAATAAAACATTTTCACTTCTCTGCAATTTAATAGTCTTTTGCTATTCAATTTGTAAAATACAAATGGTAGCCTACATTAGTATGATTTATTAAGCAAAATTTTAAAATGTAAAGAATAAAAATGGTGTTTGATTTCAAAATATTAACCTAAAGAAATTGTTTATTAAAATATTGCCTAAAAATTTCTTTCTCAATTCTTTCAAAGGGAATGATCATGAAAGGTTTCCACTTTAAAATGATTTAAACTAAGTAGAAGATACTGAATTTGTGATAAGGCCACAAAACTAAATTAATGAGACAAAGAAAAAGAAGACATAGAATTTCTTCTAAAAAAAAAAAGTTTGTAACTTTCTAAGGGAGACATTACATTAAAAATTCAGACAAAATCTTAAGGAATGAAAATTACTACAAGATTTATATATATAATATATGATTTATATATAGATAAATAAAGGAATCAGAGCAGTTTGATAATTTTAGAGTAAGTAAAGTTGAGCTTGATTATAAAGATTTATTTGAAAAGTGAAACACCTATAAAAATTTCAAAAGAGCAATTAAAAGTAATTGTATCTTAACACTATACAGTACCGTTTTATTTAAATTTAATGAAGTTAAAATAAAAGTAGTCTATGAGTCTAGTAGTATAGTGGTGTGTTTTATTTATAAAATTTTCAAGATTCTAGAATGCATCAGAAAATAATATGTTATGAAAAAATAGTTTCATATTTTTCATATATAGGAAAACTTGATTTTTGTATCTTGATCTTTTATCCTGCTAGTTTGCTTAACTGGTTTTTCAGTTCCAGAAATTTTCTGGAGGTTGTTTTTGTTTTTATTTAATTATTTATTTATTTTGTTCGCAGGAAGTGGTCTTCTACATGCAGGATCATATTGTCAGCAGAGATAGTTTTATTTATTTTCCTATTACTTCTTTTTAATTTCCTTCTCTTGCTCGATTGCTCAGGCTACAGTTTCAAGAGTTATATTGAATATCAGTGGTGATGATAGATAGCCCTGACTTTTTTCTGATTTTAGAGGAAACATTTCCAGTTTATCTACAATCAATATGATGTTGCCTTTGGGTTTGTCATATATAGCCTTTATAATGTTGAAGTAAGTTCATTCTATCCATAGTTCCTCTAATAATTTTAACCTGAATGAATGGGAGCTGAATTTTGTCAAATGCTTTTTCTGCAGCTATTGATATAATCATGTGATTCTTATCCTTAATCATATTTATGTAGTCAATTACATTTATTGGTTTGCATCTGTGGATGTAATTTTGCATGTCAGATGAAATCCATTTGATTATGCTGTACAATCTCTGCAATGTGTTTTTAAATGCAAATTGCTGATATTTTATTAAGGATTTTTGTGTCTATGTTCAACGAGGACATTGGTCTGAAATTTTATTTCCTTGATGTGTTTTTATCTGGTTTTATCATTGAGATAATAATGATTTCATAGAATGAATTTTTGAGTGTTCTCTCCCTTTCTATTTCATGGAGTAATTGAAGGAAAATTGATATTAGTTCTTCTTTGAAGGTCTGGTACAGCTTGACTTAAAATCCATCTGTCCTAGGCTTTTCTTTGTTGGAAGTCTTTTGATTGCTGCTTCAGTTTCACTATTGATAATGGTCTGCTTAGGTTTCTACATCTTCATTCAATTTGAGTGTTTCATATGTGTCTAAAATTTTTCCAGTTATCTTTTAGATTTTCCAGTTTATTGACATATAAATTTTCAAAATAGTTCCCAATGGGTCCTAGTTCTCAGAAAGGTGTGTGGCGATATCTCCTATCACATTTTAAATTTTGTTGATTTTGTATCTTCTCTCTTTTTCTTTGGTTTGGTTTGGTTAAGGGTTTATCAGTTTTGTTATTCTTTTCAAAGAACCAACTCTTGCTGCATTAATCTTGTGTGATTTTTTTTATTCCCAAGCTCACTAATTTTGGCTTAGGTATTATTTCTTCTACTGATTTTGGAATTATTATGTTCCTGCTTATCTAGCACTTTGAGGTATAATATTAGATTATTTATTTGTGTTCTTTGTGTTTCTTCTTTTCTCACTTATGTAAACACTCAATGCTACAAATTTTCCTCTTAGAATGGCCATTATACAATCTTCAAAATCTTAGATTTTGTTAAGGTGTATCTCTGTTCTCATGTTTTTCTAAGAAATTTTTTAATCTCTCCAGTGACTTTTTCTATGACCCATTCCTCATTCAAAACTGTATTATTTAATCTTCATATCTTAAAATGGGTTCTATTTGTTATATCATTTTTGATTTCTAATTTCATTCCATTATGATCTAGAAATCTTCTCTCTAGTTTTTGCATTTGTTAAGACTGTATTTGTGTCTTAAAATATGGTCTATTTTAGAGAATTCTCCAAATACATCTGAAGAGAAAGTGAATTCTATTGTTAATGAATGAAATACTCTCTATTCATGTCATGTATATTTATTTTTTAGTTCTGGAGATTCTCCTTATCTTATATCTGGATGGCCTATGCACTGCTGACACAGATGTGTTAAAAAAAAACCCAGTGTTATTATATTGGAGTCTATTTGAATCTTTATATTGGGTAGCGTTTGTTTTATGTACCTATGTTCACTGATATTTGAGGCATACATATTTACAAGCACTATGTTTTGTTGTTGGATGATTCTCTTAACCAATATGAAATGATCTTCTTTGTTACTTCTAATTAATTTTGGTTTAAAGACTACTTTGTCAGAAAAGAGTAGCTACTTATGTTTGCTTTCAGTTTTCATTTGCATGGCACCTTATTTCCAATCCTTTCTTCTTCAACTTGTGGATGTCTTTGCTCTAAAGTGAGTATATTATTAGTAATATTTGGTTGGGTCTTGTTTTTAATTCACTTTGCTAACTTGTATCTTTTGTTAGAAGAGTTAATCAGTAGAAGAATGACTAAAGAAAATGTGAGATTTTATATATAGATAAAATTTTATATATGATATTATATATATATCACATGCAATGAAGTTTATCTCAGCCATAAAGAATGAAATTTTGTCACTTACTAGTAAATTCATAGGACTAGAGGACATAATTCTAAGTGAAATAAATCAGACTGAAAAGTTAAGGGTGGATTATCTTCTGTCAAAAGTGGAAGCTAGAGAGAGAGAGAGAAGAAAAAGCCATTTTAAAAAAGGAGAATCTCAGGAAAATAGAAAAGAGAATAGAGGAATAGAAGAAGGGATTGAAGGGAATGAAGAAATTGTGGAATTTAATTGACCAAGTTATGTCATCTATGTGCATGAATTTATCACAAAGAATTCTACTTTTGTGTATTTTGAAAATATCTGAAAGTATCAGATATTTTCCATATCTGATTTTTGAAAAACTAAATTAATAGAAGGAAGACCAATATTATTGGTAAGGGAGGAGAGAGGAAGAAGGGGAGGGTAAAGTATACTTTTGGAGATTGAAATCGGGAAAATTATGCTGCATTCATTCATGAAGATATCAAAATGAACCCATATTTATGTAAAACTGTAATGCACTAATGGAAACATAAAAATGTATTAACACAATTTTAAATTCAAAAACATCAATATTTACTTGTTTTTTGTGACATTGAAAAATTTGTAACTATCCATTATTAATAATAGAAAATTTTGGTTGAGATTTCAAATACTTGTATTTCAAAGAAATGTTTTTCATCAACTTTGCATATATCTTATAATTCTATAAATGTAACTGGATTAAACACTCTAAAATGACCAACATTTTTCTTATACATCTAGGAAAAATACCCAATATTATTGCAATGATATAAACATAATTCTTTTTTATACATTTTTTAAAACTATGCTTATTATTCAGATTTTATCCAAAATAAAATTTCATTTATTCTAAATGGGTCTACAATGAAATTAAGAAAGTCAATTACCTATATTTATAAGGAATCGAAATGTAGATACTGTGGACCTATTCTCAGCCATTTATTTTTCAGTCTTATTCAGGATTTCTAAAGCTTTCACTTCATTCAGATTCACATGAAAACTTGAACCTATACATTCCATAAAACGTAATTCATGATACATATGAAGTTGTTACATAACTAGTATATCCCTATATATCATTCAGAGTCTTATTATCAGAAAAATTGAAAGGACCATAGTATAACACTTGACTTCCAAAATGGTCCATGGAATAAAACTTGTGAATAAGACGCTGAGCTGTGTTACATTTTGATGAGTGTGTGACTCTATATATCAAATTCAGAAAAAAGTTGAAATTAAGTAAAAAACAAACAAAAAAAACCCAAAAACAAAAATCAACTGAAAACACTTAACATTTTAATCAGTAATAACAAAGTAGGACAGCAAAATCATAGAAAGTTTAATAAATCATTGTTATGGACATTGAGAAATCTCAAAATAGTTGTTTAGTTAATTCTCTATGCAATAATCTTTACTGTTTTCAAATAAACTGAGTTTTTAGTACTTACCACGTTAGGTTCTATTTCCAGGTGATGATGAGATATGGCTCCAACACTTGGACTTCCACAACCAGAATTCTCCAAAAAGATTAATCTCTTTCATAAGAAAAGCTCTAAAGCTCTCACCTACTAAAAACTTCGAGGTATACTCAGGAGGAGTATATGGATATTATTGGTAAAAATTTTCTCTTGAAATAAAAATGCTTCTTCCTTTAATCTTCATGTTTTATTGAAGGGGATAAAACATAAACAAGTATACAAACCATGATGAATTTTTACAAAGAAAGCACAACCATGTAACCTGCATTCACCTGCATTCAAACAATGTTTACTTACACTCATCAAATATTTACACTTTGCTTTGCTTTTCATTTTTTAATGTAATAATATATTTCATTCTTGGATTATTTTATTTTTTCTCAAGGAAATTGTTATTGATATTTTCATTTCAGGTTTTCTGGAAACAAATTCTCTGTGATTTTGTCTGCATACTCCTTTTTCCTCTTTTATTAAAAAAAAGGCTTAGTCTCACTGTTGTGTATTTAATTCAGGTCTGTCATTATATAACTCCTCTATATTCTGGATTTCTTTTCAAAGATAAAAATCTTCTAAAAATCAGATTAATCTTTTAAAATAAATATTGGGAAATGTTGTGAAGATAAAACAGATTCTCATCTGAAAGCCCTGGAGGGTCCTACAACCACCAAAAGTATAGGAAACTTTACCAGGCCAAGATCCCAGGCTGAGTCAGCTCATCTCTAGTTTTATCAGGGTGAGCAGCCACCATCTCTGGTCAGACCATGAGGGAATTGAACCCTCCCCGGAGAAAGACACTAACATCAGAATACATCAAGTATTAAATAATAATAATAAAAAAAAATCACTCATGCCAAGGAAATAAGGCTGCATGGCCAAAATCTGAGAGAGAGAGAGAGAGAGAGAGAATATCATAAAGAATCCAGCAATTGAAGTTACTTGAAGAGACTATAAAATAAATAGAGTGAATATGTATTAGAAAGAATTAAAAGATTAGAAAATATATGACAATAAGGATAATTTGATGATATAATTGAATCTATTAAAATTCAAACATGAAAATAATATATTTTAAACTGGGTATCTGTGTTAAGAATGTATTCATTTTAATAGCTTAGAAGAGGCATGATTGGTGACTTTGGGCAGGTTCTCAGGAAATATTAAAACTTCAGCTTAGAAGCAGGGAAAAATAGAAGTAACTAAATAAAGTCTTAGAGAAATAAGAGAATAAAAATTCTAATGTATGTGTAATACTAGATAATATGACTGTAGAAAAAAAGAATGAGTCAGAAGAAATATTTGGAAAAATAACTTCAGAAAATTTGCCAAAACTTCCAAGCTGGAGGTTGTATATATGGCCTTGAACTTTTTGGAATGTGCTTTCCAGTCTCACAAGAAGAAATATGTACTAAAGGGAAGATAATAATCTTTCATATGGTTAGCAATGACTTAATGAAGTCCATAAAGACCACTAAAAATCAGAAATAATGAGGAAACTCTTAAGGGATTCAAAGAAAAATAATGCTTTTCCTTTAAAAGAGCAACAGTATAGATTCCCAACTGGTTTTGCCATAATTTCTTATCATATCCATTTTACTTATTAAACTGGAATTTTATGTTACCTATCTTGAAATGTAAAAAAAAAAAAAAAATCACATTAAACATTGTTGATGATGCATGTCTATTTTTTGTATTAAACTGATTATAAAACAAAGGAAGTTTTATTTTAGTTAAAATGAAGATGTATGTCAAATCTGCTCTTTTCTGTTCCCAATTAACCACTCACATTAGTGCAATTCCTCTTGTTTATCCAGAATGCTCAAAACCTAAAATCTCCTGATTACTGTATTCTATTATTAGAGATGAATTTATAATTGCATCTGTTTCTAGGTAAATATGAGTTTTTAACTAATTAAATGAAGGTAATTTATAACTATTATTGGCAAATTTGTACTTTAGTATGGATCACATTTCATAGGATCATTATTTGTTTAAAAATCTAACCATAACACATGCACACACAGGTGTACATATGTGCATGCTTGCACACACACATAAATGTCAGAATAAGCATTGAAGTAAGAATGAGAACAAGTTCTGTCCCTTGTTCTGCCTCTGATTCTGTGTATGGAATTGGTATAGAAGGGACTGAATGGCTTTGTGGGATTTTTTTCCCTCCAGTGTTATGGTGAAAGAAATTGGTCTTTAATTATTCCTTTTTTGTGTTTGTTTTTCCAGTTCAGTTGGGCTATTTTTTGCATACTTTATTTACATTAAAAGGCTAAAATATAATTTTAGTTTTTAATGTTAATTTGGATAATATCAGTAAACTAAGCATGAATTTTCAAGATAGTTTCAGTTTGCTTTCTCCTGTGTATTGAATTGGGAGAACAAAGAGCAAGACGTTTTATATTTCACTTCTTAAATATGAATAAGAGAGATTTACAAGAGTATTCTTGATGAAAATTATAGTGGATCTAATTCCATCAGGGTTTCAGACTGACTTTTATCTTAGGTGACAGTAGATGACCTGATGATCTCACTGCTGATGAAAGATAGGTTAAAGAAGGACCTCAAGGTCCTTTCTCTTAAGTTAATCTATGCACAAAACACTGCTCTCTTTAGAAGAAGAATGAGCAACTATGAACTTTTTGGCATATGCTTTCCAGTCTCACAAGATGATATATTTACTAAAGTGAAGATAATAATGTAAATATGATTTATGCATAAATTATTATGCTTTAACTTTGAAATACAATATATATTTCAAAATTACTTTTTCTATGAAGTAGGCATACATAACAATATGCAAATGAGGGTGTCAGCTCAGATCATTTAACACTACTCTGAAGTAATTTTTTTTATATAATCAACAACAGGTATATCTTTCAGAATTTATGATTGCTTGGTATTACTGCTTCATGCTTGCTTCATAGATTCACAGAATTGACAGTTTGTGTGACTTTTCAATGGCTTCAGGAAAGATCTCTTGCCCCAAAATAAGCCTTCTTCATCTGCTTGTTGACTATCTTTTACTCTTCAATGAGGAAGAGATGTTCAAGTATATTATCAGGTGAGAATCCTACCTTAAAGTCATTTTGCATAAAATAAGTAATTATCAGTATGAAAGTTGGAGAAGCAATGATTATCATAGAATAATAATAATTTCTTTGCAGCCCCTAGCCATAGATTTAACCTGAGGAACTGTTTGTGAGCTCTCTTGCTGTCTCTCCCCTTCTCTCTTCTCTTTTCTCCTCTCTTCTTATTTCCTTTTGTCTTTGCATTTATTTTACCTCTTATTATTTTTTGTTTCTGTATAACCACTCAATTCCCTTTTACTATTTAACATCATAATGATCAATGATATCATCTCTAATGCCCAATTGACAATTCAAGGACTCAAGGAAAAGACACCAGGAATACATGAGTGATTGAGCAAGTTGGATCATTGTAAGAGGAAGACCACACACAACAGTGTGTGGCAGTGAAGGTGCTAGTAAAGCCCTGCAGTAGGACTTGAGCTTATGTTAGGGCCTTTTAGAATGAATTTAAGGAAGTGAGTCTTTGCTCTGATTGGATGTTTTTTGAGAAGAATGGGTATTTGGTCTTTAATCCATCTTATATAGGAGGAGGAAAGACTAGTCAGAGGTATAGCTATAATTAGTAATGAAGACACAGTCACTCCTACTAGCCATCATAGAGGTACATTTGGTCTTTTTGTGGTTTAGACATTGCTTAGTTGTCTCTTTAAAAAGGATTACAGAATGGTCTCATTTTGGTTGAATTCATGGTGATTATAAAATGACATTATCTGACATTGATGTTCTGTGAAATGGCTGTTTAACAGGAGAATACAATAGTCTAGCTGACTGTACCAGGCTAGTTGTTAACATTCTGGAATTTTTAAAAAATTTTTATCATGATCAAGGTGTAAATCCTAAACACTCTCTCCTTCCAGGCACTGTGTTCTAACAGTTAAAAGCCTGTACCCCTGAAACATTCTGCCTAGTTCAATACTGAATCTGACATTTACTAATCATACTGAAGAATATTTATTTAATTTATCTTTGTCCTATTTGACATAAAATTAGACAGAATCTAGCAATAAGTCCCATGCAGAGTTATCAGGTGGGTTAAAGCATACACACGGTAAATCTGTGAAAATATTATCTCATGTTATTTCCTCAGTTTTCTTCTTTACACACGCTAGATCTCCAAAAGAAATCCTCAAAACATGTTCAAATACTGTTACTCATATTTTTTTACCAGCTGCCTTTACATTGTGTCCTAGATGCTTCACAACCTTCTAGTCACATTGCAGAGTCCTCTATAGACTAACTTTGGCCGATGGCTCCCGTTTATTTTGTTTGGTTTGTTACCAGAATCACCACTTACCTGAACTCAGTCATGTCCACAACCCATAATAATTACATGAAGACTGACGAGTATCTACAAATGAAGGCAAATACCACTGACTTCCATCAGTCTCACAGCATTCCCATCTTTCCTTTCTGATCTCTGACTTCTTCCTTTTACAGAGTAGAGTGTTAACTCAATTCATGAAGTTTTGAGATTATAAAATTCCATCAGCTCAAGGCTGTCAGAAAAATATGTGTTTGTCTTACATTTATAGCAAGGTAATATTCATTTTTAACCACTTTTGTGTTTTTCTTTGTTTTTTTTTATGTATAAATACTTTGTGATTTTCCATGGTCATGGTCAACATCTCTTCCCATTTTTGTTAAATTAGACTGACTGATTTGATTATTCAAGCTACTGATTTGAAAAGAAAGCAGGAAATAATGGTGTCAAAAATTGAGCCAGGCGCCACCTGTGATCCCAGCACTTGGGGAGGCTGAGACAGGAGAATCGCGAGTTCAAAGCCAGCCTTAGCAATGGTGAGGTGCTAAGCAACTCAGTGAGACCCTGTCTCTACATAAAACACAAAATAGGGCTGAGGGTGTAGCTCAGTGGTCAAGTACCCCTGAGTTCAATCCCTGGTACCAAAAAAAAAAATTGAAAATTAGGAAAATACCTCTTGACCTCCCTTCATTACCACAAGAAATTACCCCAAGGAAGTGGTATGTACATTCTAGTTAGTCAATGAATGAATGAATGAATGATTAGATTTGCAGAACTTTTGCAGAAATCCATTTGATGTAGGTGACAGCACTTGTAAAGTGATAGGGTGAATACTATATCAGGAATTTGATTTGTTTCACAGAACACAAAGAAACATTATTTCGGAGCTGCCTTGGAAAATGGGTTCAGAAACCAGTCTTACGGGTGTACAAAGCCACTCCAATTACTTTATCAGAAGTACAACAGCAACAAAATGATGCACATGAATGACTTCCATGTGTTTTACATTATGTATCCCCTAAACAAAATAACAATAACAGTAACAGCAGCTTAACTATTACTAGTAAAGTTTCAACTGTCAGGACACTGCATTAGTTGTATTTTTTTGATAAAAGTCATATAGTCATTAGCTCTCATGTGAAGATACAGTCAATTTCTTTACTTTGAAGCAGTGACAGGATGACTAATGACATTTTCCTGGTTAGGTCATCCTTTCTCACACCTCTGAGCCTTTGCACAGGCTGCTTCTTAGGCTTAAATGCCTTCTCACCATCTGTACCTGGCTAACATCCAATTCACAGTTCATGATTTGCTTAGGCATCCTATATTTCAATAAAGATTTTCTTAGAAAATAATTTTTAAGAGAGAGACCATGAACACATTTGCAGATTTCTGAACCTAATGGTGAAGAAGGAAAAGGAACAAAAGGAATGATTAATATAACTATTAAAAGGTATTATCAAATTTAATAAGATTCTACAATTTTTAATTTTTTCAATTTTTCCTTGACTAATCTCTCTATATTGAACTTGAAATATTTTTTAAAGTGTATTTAGTTCATATTTAACTATAGAATTCAAATGTTTTAATTGATGTTGTATATAGATGCTAATGTCCAGATCATAGTATCCTGAATTCAAAGTGTGGAAGATTCATGTTTTAATGCACTCATTGATAATATCTTAGGAATGTGAGAGTTGCAGGGAAAACTAAATACACATCAATATACCAATATGTCTATTTAGTCAGACTGTCACATTAAATAATCATTTTAAAATTTGATTTCAAAATTAGGCATCACTCCATAGAACACAGAACTTTGATATTCTATGCTGCCTTACATTTAATATTCCTTAACATCTATTAATACTACTATTTTATTATGTAAAATAATCATAATAATATTATCATTTAAATTAAGAAGTTGTTCAAATTCTCACTGTTTATTAGGATTAATTATTTTAAGTTAGTTACAAACTATTTATTATAGACATGGAAAGGTCAAATATATGTATAAACTATAAATATACTATCACTGTAAATCAACCATAATCTCACACACACACACACACACACACACACACACACAATGATTATATCCTTTTGAGTTAAGTATTGTTAATAAATACTGTATCAAAATTTCACAGAAAAATTGTTACCTCCTTCTTGAACGTATTTTCAATTTTTACTTTATTATAAATACCATTATAAATCTCAAGATAGCATTTATTAAGAGGAGAAAATTAGAATTATCATAATCTTAGGATTAAAAGGAAATTTTAAAGTCATATAATTCTAGTTCTAACTTGGTTAATCAAGGTCAACTAGTATATCTATTGGTCACTTTCTGTAGGCATGCTCCCTATCATGAATAAAAGTGTTAGAAAATTATAGTTTTTAGTAATGGTAATTGCAATGATTAATTTTATAAGTCAACTTGTTTGGTCATGATGCCTAAATATTTGGTCAAATATTACTCTGAATGTTTCTATCAAGGTGATTTGGAGACAAATTCAACATTTACACCAATGGACTTTGAGTAAAATGGATTATCCTCCATAATGTGAATGTGCCTCATTCAATTAGTTGAAGGCCTTACTAGAAAAATACTGTTCTTTCCCATCAAGAAGGAATTCTGCCAAAAGACTGCCTCTGGACTCAAAGAAAAATTCTTCCCTGAATTTCCAACGTGCTGGCCTACTCTAAAGACTTTAGACTCATCGAGCTTCCATAATCACATGAATAAATTGACTAAAATCTCTCTCTCTCTCTCTCCCCCCCTACACACACACGTGCACACACACACGCACAAACACACACACACTTATCTTGCTGTTTTTCTTTCTCAGAAGAGCCAGATCTAATCTAATACAATAAGTAAAGGAATATCCAGAGTCTAACTCTAATACCTTAGGAATCAAAGTTGTGTGTATTTATGATTTGACATGATTAGCCCAGGGACTAGAGCAAAGGAACATAGAATCTTAGACTGAAGCAAGAAGTAAAGATATGGAGATATATATTTTAAAAATCTGAATACTCACCAAGAACTACAACAATCAAATCATATATAGATGCTATCCTTTGTCAAAAAATTCTTATTAATATTTGTGACATAGTTTAAGCTATAGCCAAGAAAACCAACCAGTATAATTATTTTGCAACTCTATAAAAAAATTTTTATATTTATCTTTTCTTGCAGTGCCGGTGATTGAACCCAGAGCTTCAAGCATATTAGGCAAATACTCTGCATGAGCTATACTCTCAGTCCCCCAAATATTTTCTTCTTGACAAAAAGAAACTAAAATATAAACAGTTAAAATTTTCAAAATATGGTATATTTATCAATTGAGACTTAAGACAATTTTAAATGTAGTGAAGAAAATCTATATTTACTCATATAAAATTGAGAAATATGTGTGTATTGTTCTTTTGCATTGAATTTATCCATGTTTTTTGATTATATATAATTCCTAAAAATATTAAATATAAAATATATTCTCTTTTCATTGCTTTGCTGTTTATACTAAGAACTAAAGGGTGAAACATATAAAAAAGCACTTCAAAGTTTAGCACTAGCTGAACTTGCTAAAACTAGTAGAGTATAATGTGTAGAAAATATATGACTTAGGAATCAAATTATGACTTAGGAAGCCTAAGGTTAGTAGTCATTGTTCTGCACTATTGACGAGACTATTAAAGAAATTGAAATTTTAAGATGTTGTTTATTTTAAAAATAAGCTTCTTAAATTCAGAAAGCGTGTATCAGCAGATTTATATGTACCCATAGACTTAATTATGGTCACTGTCAAGAGTTCTGTAATGGCTTCATGGTAAGTTTATGCATGATTGACAGGAAAGTATTTAAATTGTGACATGACGTGCTGCTACCCAGAGTTTTTTTTCAAATGTATTATCTTGGGAAAAAACACATTTGAATTAATATAAAATATTGGAAAATACATTAAGGTGAAACTGGAGACAGAATGATAAATTTGAATTATATTGCCTATTGACTCTCTTTCTTAAAGATAGCATAGGCTAAACCACAGGAAAGAGTGTAAAATACTTCTTTCTAGGTCAAACTCCAACTCATTTTAATGCCAGAATTGTAATTTTAAAATAAATAAATAAATTAGAAGATTAGTAAGAGTTACACAGCATCATGCACCTTTGTATAAACTCCAGGGTATTCTAGGAAAGTTGTCTGAGAAAAATATAATGGAAGACTTTAAAATATATATATGTAACTGGATTAAATTTTTCCTACATTTATTATAAGGATGTTTATTCAAGTGGAACACAGAAGTCATTGCAAATAATTCTTTCGATTGACAGGTAATTGACTTCAACTGAAGGGAAGAAGACCCACAAAACTCTAGGCACAGGAAGTTAGCATATCTGCAGTCTAACCAGATCACTGGTTTGTAACCTCTGAACTATGACAGTCTTCTACAACTCAACAAAATCTAGTTAAAATTAATGAGGTACCAAAGAACTGCGTGATCAGCAGCTCACCTAACTTAAAGTATAAGAATCAAATCCCAAATAAAGAGCAGATGCTCAAGTGTGCCTAGGGATGAATATATTATAGGTTCTGAAAAATCATTACACCTTCAATAACTATAGACATAGATGAAGATAACTGGAGTGTGACATCATTTTTCATTTTAGTTTCACCCTTAGGACACATTTGTTCAGGTAAAAATTTCCAAAATATTCTTATAAGTTTATATCTGTTTCAATTTCAATGTATGTTTTAGTACATATTATGGATTTCATAGTAATACTTGTAATTTATTTTTGTTTTAAATATAAACATTCTACAGTATCTACATGATGATTACTGAAACATCTAGTACAAAATCAATAATCTAATGCTATATTATTTTTAAAAATGATATATGTAAGTGCAATGGAATTTCTAATATGCTTATTGTAGTGTTGCCTGCCTTTCTATCACAGTACTACATCTAGTGTATTTTCACTTTCATGTAAATGTCAGTCATCTGTGTTTAAATTAAAATTATTTATTTAGCTTAACTTGGATTCTACATGTGAAATAAATACAAGATTCAAATATGATATTAATGTCAAAGGAGAGCAATATTTCAAAACAAAGCAGTTTATACTGCACCAATATTCTCTGCTTGCAACATTTTATAAAATGGGTAGAAAACATTAATGGATGACTTATAAATTGTTTCAACAATCTCCAAAATACTATGCTTACTTTCCAGGTGGTACCTTTTTGCCTTTCATTTCTTTTATTTTTCAAGGTAGGTGTCAGGTTGTGAACTTCACAAATACTGTGCCTTAGAAAAATGAAAATATCTGAAAAGGGAACTTCCATGTTTTAACTGTGAAATATTACTTTCTTCCACAGATGGATAAAGAGATACTTGCATTTTCAGAGTATCTAGCTTCCTGTCCTGTTTGGATAATTCCTAATAGACAGTAAAAATATTTTTTAAAAAATATCAGTATTACATAAGACTTTACCTTTGTACTATCAGATAAACAGTAGTTAATAAGTTTAACGTTAAGAAGCAATGTTTATTTTTAAAAAGTAAGCTTCTTATGCTCTACCAATTTAAGATATTTTTCTATATATCTTATGAAGTAAGAACTTTTATTGGTGTTATTTCCATATGAGAAAACAAAGTTAGATATGTTTGCAAGGCTCAGAAGCCCAGTACTAGAAAAGTCACCTAAGATATTTATTCATTTATTTTTTTTCTTTAACCACTACCTTACTACTATCTTGTACCCTTGTTCTAAGTCCTATGAACTCCAAATTTATTTAATAGTTTATAAAGATACTATGGAGTCTAACATTTCTAAGAGAGTCTGAATCTGATAATCACAAATGGTTGTATTACTCATATGACTCTAGTTGAAATCTGGTTCCACCATTTGTTCTGAAATGGTGGGCAGGTGACTTAA
>CM053404.1:88733480-88752421 GCA_028644305.1 Xerus rutilus
TATAAGGTGTTCCATGTTTCAGTGTTCTCCATGAATATGTTCAGCTACATTCCATAAGAGAAATGTTGAAAATAGAAAAATAAAGCACAAGCAATTGAATAGAAGCAAAATCTCTGAAAATCTTACACATGTAGCCTAATTAAATCTTTTCTTTTTTTCTTAATCTAGCTATAATTTGGAATTTGGTTCTTGTAAGCCATGTATTATTGCATAAAGAGCTGGAATCTAAATTTAAATTCACTCTATCAGGATATTTTCCCTTGCACAATTTTGTGACTATGGAAAAATATTTGCCAAAACTATAGAAGCCACAATATTTCTTTTAATAATGCATATATTTCATATAGGGATTTTTATCTTTTTCTGTCATCCTCAATTATGGTATGGTAAAATAAATTTGAAATATTATCTAAAAATTATCAAATGTTGTTTTGAGTCTCTAATCAGAAAATCAATATGAAATCATTTAGCAGAATTTACCAAATTGCATTAAGTTTTTTCATTGGTTTGTAAAAATGACGATTTTGACCCTATTTTATTATTTATCACTGTTATGTGTTATTTCATAATTTCTTAATGGTTAAAGGCTGTTGTTTTGACTGACAAAAAATATGTAGCTCACAAAGTGTATGATAATAAAAAGTTGTTAGTAACCTGATTTCCAAACTACAACTACTGATGGAAAGTCATTTGGACTTTTAAAGCAAAAGTATGGCAACATTTATTGGTGAATCACATCAAAGAATATTAAAGACCACAGAAATAACAATTTGGAGCTAATTTCATAGTGTGATGAATACTTTTTCAGTAATGATTTACTTATCAAGCTTATGAGAACTCATGTTTCTCATAGAAAATATATTAAGAAAGTCTGAATTTGTCCTTCAGAATAATAATGATCTTTATTTTGCTGTCTCTACTTTTCAAAGAAGGATTAGCATATGTTGTGAATGATTACTCAAGGTCATGTATGCGTGGAAAATTATCTGCTAAAAATATATATGTAAACAGGGCTGGGGCAATAGCTCAGTAGTAGAGTGCTCACTTCGCATGCGTGAGTCACTGGGTTCGATCCTCAGCACCACATAAAAATAAATCAATAAAATAAAGATATTAGCATCCATCTACAACTAAAAAAATTTAAAAAAATATATATATGTAAACAAATTAGGAACTTTTTTCTTATAAATACAGATTGTCATAAAATACATTAATGTCATTTTCTAATTGCTAGAAATTTTAATCATATGCCATATGGAATAAAAACAAATTATTTTGAATATTTGAAATAGTTTAGTGGTAGATCCATACAAAGTTATGTGACCAATTTTCAAGTTACTTTTCAAACCCACTAGAATTTAAAACAGAAGAGAATTAATTACTTGAAATGTTTGCATAGCTGAAATATATACACATGCAGACACACACAAGTCTAGGAGTGCTCACACAAATGTACTCTTGAAAGAGAAGTGAAAGAATAATTAAAGAGTAAGTGACAATTATTAACATTAAGAAAGGCATGTTTAGCTTTTTATTACATTGACCAGGCTCCGTATAGGGAAAATAAGTATCAAAGAATCTCTTTTCCTTCATAAAATTAAAAAAGATAATAATTCAGGATATTTAGTTAAGAAATGTTAATCTTACTTGATAAATATTCAACCTATATCTTGCCTTAATAAGGATAACCAAAAGCAATTTACAAATATGTGTATGGCGATATAGAACTTAAAATTGTGTATATGTAGGTATTTATGTTAGATAAGCAGACAAATAGGCAATGGCAAGAAATTGAACCTTTTTTTGTTTGTTTGTTCTTTGTTTTTTTTTCTGGTGGCATGATTTATGACAGAAAATTAAAATGGAATTTTTTATCTCAGTTTTTATTTTTCTTAATCTCAGTTTTGTTTTTTTTTTCATCTGTTTTGGCAGATGTCTCAAATGTCATGAAAAATTGGGTAGTACCCTTAGCTACTAAACTGAAGAGGTAAACTACTTTTGTAAAGCACAGCAAGACTTTGAAATTGTTCTGTTACCTTTAATCTGTATAAGAATTAAAATCTAGAAACTCCAGTTAATAGAAGTGATTTCATATTCCTGCTTTCCATCTTCCTTTCACAAATGAAAATGATACCTCTCCTTTTTCTTAAAACAAATGTGGAGACACTTTAAGACATCTTTGGAGCTTGCTGTGTGTTGTGTAAATTTCAGGGATATTGAAATGCTATTTCATTTCCATCAGGAGAAGTCTTAATCTGGTGATTGCAGATGAGCCTGCCATTGTCTTGCAGCAGAGTGAAGGCAGGAAGCATAGCCATGGACTATTTCTATGTCTTGTATAACCCGGATGTTCACGTACCAAATAGAGAAATGGGCAAAGGAATCTATCTAGGATTATCCTAAAGAAGATCTCATCTTGAAAGATTGTCTAGCAGATTAAAAAGGGGCAGATTTCTGGACATTTGAGGACTGAGGGCATAGTAAAAAATATCTGTCACATGGGACATTTTCATATTAAGGAAACTACAAGTGGATCTGAAATTAAGAAGCAAAAACTATGAGTTGCACATTTTCCATTTCAAGGGTAGTAATACCAAAAAGAATCTCCTCCAGCCAGATAAGATCAATTCAGCACATTATTGCTCCTCTCTCCCTCAACCCACCTACTCCATTCCAGAGAAGCCAAAAATATTAAATGCAGAACTAGAAAAGAAAATAAAGAAATAAGGAAAAAGTAGCAGATTTTTTTCCATCTGCAGGATTTATGATTTAATGTTAGTCAGTCTGAGTTGGAATTGGGAAGAAATTTTAAACTAAATTTAAAAATAAAGTTTTTATAGTAGACAAAAAAAGATTATTTAATTATTGAAATGAGATTCTATTTTTGATTGTCATAGACTAGAAAAGCTATGAGACCCACCAAAAAATTCATTTCAAAGGCCAAAATGAAAAATATCTGGAACATGATTCTCAAAGGTTTGTGGGAAAACAAAACTACTGTGTGATCACCCTCAACTAATTCCCACTTGTTCAGTATGGTAAAAATGTAATAACCAGAGTGTCACATGAGAGATCTAAGTGAGACTTTTGGAGACTATCTGAAAAAGACACTGAAGGAAAATAAGGGACAATTAAAGAGGCTATATATACATACTGATAACACATCTTCTTAATTCCCAAATTTTAAATAAGGATAATCTTTAATATGAATTCAAGTTAAATTTCCCTAGTGACAAGAAGAAAGCCAAACACTGTATCTCATACTTGCTGATTAGATGATTTAGCTTCTTTCTTGTAATGTCTTCTGCTTTCAGAGATGTAATGTACCTACTAAAATATTACCATATAAATATTCCTTCTCTTTGTCTCTGTCTCTGTCTCTCTCTCTCTCTCACACACACACACACACAAATACACACAAACACAAACACACATCAGCAGGCATTATAATATTCTCCATCTATTTTTTCTCTATTTCTCCATTTTATGAACTCTGATTAGACTCTCTAATATTATTTTTTATATGTGGGTATTAGCCAGTTCTTCCTTTTCTTTCTTTAATTGTTTTTTGAAATGTAGTGATCTCTTGGCTTCAATTCTATATAAAGTGGGCTGCTAAGCTGGAAAAGATAAATACCAATCAATCAATTTACCAACCTGAAAACCAGCTTCTGAATCTTTTTGACAACTTCATGATATATTATTACATTTTTTCCTGGAAAAAAAAATTGAGTATGCAGAAAGGAAACTTCTACTGCTAAGTTGAAAAACATGACAGGTCTCTTCACTCTTCACACTCACTTATTTATTAAAATATATGTGTTGGTCCCCTCCTCCCTAGTCATAGAAGCTTTGTGTATGATGAAAGAGGTGGATGGAACTCCTCTATCAATGGTGCAATAGGACAGAAGGGAGACCTTAAAACTTAACTTTCATAAAATAATTAACAACATAAACACACACAAAGTAAAACTGTGGCACCACTTATAAACAAAATATAAACAGCACTAAACGACCATAGGATAAGGAGGCCAAAGGAGTCCCTTCTGATGAAAGCTACTTCAGTTGAATCTTGATATGTAAGGATTGATGTGTACAGATGAAACGAGTACATTCTTCCATGCACAGAAGGAACATGACATTAACGGAGATTTTAAATAAGACAGGAACAATTCATTAAGGATTTTGTAGGTACAATGGAATTCAATCACGGAAGTGTTTAAAACTGGTGAGTGCAATGATCAATCAAGATCGTATATACTTGATTTATCTCAATAGCGTATCTCAAAGTTGATTCTATGGTCTCCACTTCTATGTCCATTATGCCCATAATTTTAATTAACGTTACTTTTTGGATCCTATTGCTTCTAACCTGAACTATATATTGTACAAAGTTTCTAAAACATCTATAAAATTTTAATTTTTGTTGAATACAACTTTGATCAACTGTCTCTTTAGCTCTTCATTAGCTAACATGTATGGTACCCACTCCAATGCTGTCTATTTTTGTCTTCTTTTTATTTTACATTCCCATCTAGATAGCAATCAACTTGAACTCCTTATAATTTCCTGCACAGACTTATAAATAGGCCTTATTATTTTGTTCACGCTCCTTCCTGTGTCTTTACTCCATTCTCTATATATTCAAATACCCTGTATGAGTGAATATGCAAATTTCATCCAATGTTTGCAATAACATTGGATGAAACTGGAAGACATGTAAGTGAAATAAGTCAGTCACAGGTAGAAAAATACTGCATGATTCCACTTAGATGATGTCTCTAAAGCAGTTCAACACATTGAAACAGATAACAGAATGGTGGTTGACAGAGTTTGGGCACAACGGGACATAAAGTGTTTTTGCTCAATAGACCTAGATATTTAGTTATGCAAGATGAGTTATTTCTAGTACCTTAAGGTGACAGACTTTATTGTGCACTCAAAAATTTGTTAATAAGATAGATCTTAGGTAATGCTTTTACAACAAACTGAACTGCAAACAGAATCATAAAGAAACACAAAGAGGCTTCTTGGATGATAGACATATCTACAACCTTAATTGCGATGGTATCACTGGTATATGCACACATCCATACCCATAAAGTTGTAGACATTAAACATGTGTAGTTGTTTGGGTGTCAGTTGTACCTCGGTAAAGTCATATTTTAAAATGTATTCCTGATGACTGGTTTCCTACAAAATCTTTGACCAATACAGCGAGATGTTATCTCCTTTCTTCTACTTTGTATTATAGCTTAATTAACCAATTAGATAAATATGCACAAATCTGTAATGTGGAACCCACACAATTTTCTAAAACTTTTATGGTAGTGAGTGAAACACATTTTTTCACCAAGTGTAGCACACAGGATTGCAATTTGATAACTCTTATAAGTAGAGATATACAACAGCAATGTGTCAGCTCTAGTGGCAATCACTGAACCTTTCCTAGAGGAGTAAGGATGTATGCCTAATTAGCCCTTACAGAAATGAATGCTTTTAGGTCAAATAGGATCAAGGTCAATCATTGGGGAAGAATATCTGTTCATGCCTTATCACTTCTCCTGTTGCACATACATCCTGATGTTTTGGAACTGGGTCTTCTTCATTATATATTTAATAGCCTACAGTGTCCACCCCTGCAGAGAGTAAATAGCATCTCTTTCCTATTAAATTACTTCAATTGTGGATACTGAATCCTAGAAAGCTCACAGAGCTTTCCCTGTTATGCCTTATCATATATACTTAGGAAATTATTATTTTCTGGTTCAAAATCTGAACTGACTGGTTCATTATTATTATTATTATTATTGTTGTCCTGGTTCCTCTTTGTCTCCTCCTTCACTCATGAATAGGAGTGATTTCATTGCAAATGGATTTAGTAGAAGCCCAACAAGGTGGCTCTGCCCTTTCACTTCTCCTTTTATTTGGGAACTTAGCTGACTGCAAGAGAGATTCATTTTCCCCTTTGCAACTTTTCATATGTTTAAAGGAAGAACTGGGACAATCCTACAGAAGCTGCAGAAGGCCACCTGTGACTGGCTGAGAAAGTCTAATTCTGTGATTTTATGTGATATAACTTTTCCCTGCTTTATCATTTCCTTCCTTCCTTTCTTTTTATATTTTGTTGTTGTTGTTGTTGTTTTCACTGATATTTTCTAAAGGAGGAAATATGGCTTTTGTTTGTATTTTTGTTGTGGGCTTTTTAAAATGTATCCCTCAACCCTCATTAGTACCCACAGTGGTGGGTCTAATTCAAATGGCTAATCATTCCCTCCATGTCCACGTTTCCTTTGTTAATGTCCTCTAGCCCCAGCAGCAGTAAGTTCCAATTTTTCCTCCAATGGCATGATCTTGTTATTCCAGATTACTTACTGCTAATTCATTTCGGGTAGTATTAATAGTGGTATTCAGTATTTATTTTAAGTGAACATCTTTTTTCTGTTATTCCATATTTATGATACATGTCATAAGATCATTATTCTTAGAGCTACTGCCTTTTTGTATATGTAAGAAAGAAAACTTCAGGAAACAATTTCTTAACAGATGATGCTTCATTAATTTTAGTGTTTATCTTTAAAATTAATTAATATCAATGCCTAAGTAAATATGACTTAATGACTGACAATTTTCCTAAATTACCTGTAGTGCAAAGATTTTTAAAAATCTACAATTTAATTTTATCACAGTGTTTATATTTTCATTTATAATGTAATAAATAATGCTTTCTACAAGTTTCACACAACTCATTAAAATTCATGCTTTTGATTTTGTTTGTTTTGTATTGTTCATGAAATGTGAAGAGTAAAGTCAATAAATCTCTTAACATCTGACATTTCTATCTGGGTCTTTTTCATTCGTCAATACAGTAGTTCTTAGGGATCTTTCAGTTATTATTACAAAGAAGAAATAACAAAACAGTTAATATTAAATTTTACTGAAATATTAACACAGTGGCTTAATCATGTACTGTCTCTATATAAGACTAAGAATTGTGCAAGGACTTTTCAAATTTTTGAAGAAAACAATCTAATATAAACATTTTCCTTTCTATTCCTTTATTAGTTGACATAGATATTCACATTTTACATTAAGTGTACATGTTAAAAGCAAGATTTCAGGAACTTATTTCTACTTCTGTAAAGAAAGTTGAGGTAGAAATTCTAGAATTGTACCCCATCACACCCTATACTCAAATCAGTTCTCCTTAACCCTGCAGTCAGTTATTAAGTTAAGCTATAAAAAGTAAATTCTAAAATATCATACTAATTCAAGTATTGCAAAATTTAAAGCATGTAAATGTGCCTGAAGTCTTATAAACAGGCTTACTTCTCTGGTATTGTCCAAGTTTACAATTTATTTATATCTATGAAGTTTCCACACAGACATAATGACATTATATCATATATGTACCTGTTTTTATTTTCGTAAAAATATTTCCATATTCACATTGAATGTATATATTTTGATAGCATACATTTTTATGTGAGTCATTGAAACTGGGTGTTAGCTGATTGAAATGATACATTGGTAATTTATAAAATAATGCATTTCCTTTGAATATTTTCTTGGCTAATAAAAATAGCTACAAAATTTTTGTACAAGTTTGAAATAATATGTCTAGAAAAATCTCCTAAATGTCAAAATTAGCTTTGATTATACAATTTCAAATTATAAAACAATTTTTTTTATTTGTTCTGGGGATTGAACCCAGAGGAGTTGTTTAACCACTGAGTCACACCACCCAGATATTTTTTTTAATGTATTTTTTTGAGTCAGGGTCTCACTAAATTTCTGAGGCTGGCTTTGAATTTGAGATCCTCCTACCTCAGCCTCCTGAATCACTGGGATTACAGCTGTGAAAATATTTTTCAGAGAGAAAAAAAAGCACAAAAATAATTATTCATTTCACTGAAATATGCATTCTATTGTTTAAAATCAGGATCACTGCCATTTATTTTTGAAGTACAGGAAGAATAAATGAGTGGTTTTACTTTATTCAGACAATCAAGCATCATATATACAATAACTTTTCTTCTGATGAGAAAGTCATCGTGCTTAATTTTGATCACTCAGAAGATTTGAGACAGAATTGGCAGTGAAAGAAACATTGAGGAAAGCAACATATGCTCTGTCTATATCATGACAGAACCAGCTAAGCCAAAACTCAGGGGCAAATTTTATGTTCCAACAGATTTATGATCCTTCACACTTTATCCGGATATAGAAATAGGAAAGAAAGTTAAAAATTCCTATTAGTCAAAATCTTTTCCATTTATTGTTTGCTCTAAAAGTTTAGTAGTTTTTCACCTTAATTTCATGACATTCGGAGTTTAATAAGGGTGCTCCTATTAGTTTTTAGAACTGTAAACAGTTGTGGTTTTTTTTTTTTTTCAGAACAGAAAGCCTTTTTGGTCATCAAGAGTCAGTATCATCTCCAATTATTTTGACCTATTGATTTTCACACTTTTGGATTCCACTCAAAGCTTTTTTAGAAACAGATTCAAAAGAAGACACACAACATAGTGAATACTATTTTTCAACTGTATATAGAAAACCATTGAAAATATTATATTTCAGACTAAAAGAGCAATTTTACTAACATCAAGAAAATCATGGTATGACTTTTTTTGACAAGACATTTTCACATAGAAATAAATTATATTAAACACGTTTTTTTCTTTACAAATCTACATCATCAAAAAAAATCAATACAAGACTCTTTACAAAATATATCCCCAAAATGAATCACATTTCTGGATATAAAATGTGAAACTATTAAAATCCTTGAAGGCAACGTAATAAATAATAATAATAAAAAATCTAGAAGAACTTTTGCTTTGTGATGACTTTTTAAATACAGCACAAGAGGCAAAACACAAGAAACAAAGAACTGAAAAACTGGAATTCATTACAATTAAAACTTTCTGTTTTGTGAAAGATATTTTCAAGAGAATAAAAAGGTAAGTCACAGAGACTATAGTTTCAACAGACATACTAAAGGACTGATATTCAAGGCATACAAAGAACCCTTAAATCTCAGCAGTAAGAAAATGCTTAATTGTATATCTTCAGTAAACATTGTTTTAATTCAATAATTCAGCAATGGCTGATTAAGAGAACATGACATTTTAGACTGCCAGGTTGTTGTGTATCAAAATAAACAGTATATAGCATCCTCTACTTTTAATATAAACATAAGAAAAATTATTATCCAACTAGGTTATTAGGACATAAAATACAAGTCTTACATGCAATATTATAGGAGTTTCAAAAAATGAGTAATGACAAGTACATTAAGGGGCACAAAAGAGGGTGAATTTCCAGGTGACCAGGACACATAAAAGAATATATTCACCGGAAATGAAACTAAACAACCTTGCAATTAACTCCTATAATAGAAACACCTTACAAAGTAGCAGCTTCCACTCAACTGTAGTTCTTCGCATCATTCCTGACAATGGGTCTTGAATAGACTATATTCAGCATTTTAGAAAATGATGACACTCTTTGTCCCTTTAAAGGTAAATGATAAACAACTTTAAATGTAAGTTAAATATTAAGAACCTCGAAAGAAAATTTTAGCTCAAAGCCCCGTGGACATAGATCTCCAAGATATAAACTAATTTATTTATAACGAAATTTTGTTTCTCTCTCTCTTCACATACATACTTTCGTGCGTGTGCTCACACACACACACAGAGTATAAAAACACAAATACTCAAATTCTTTATATTAAATATGTTCACTGAGTTGAACCCTGATACTGGTCTCACCAGAAAGATCCTCAGAAAAATTCCTTTCCAATACAATATTAGTACTTAATTGTGAGTGTTTCTCACTAAAAAATACCTTTTCCATAAGACTACTCAACTCCAAGTGTTTCTTTTCCATCTAGGCGTGTATTTTGTTCCCTGACAATGAAGTCCTGAAACTATTCAATCTAAATTAAAATTTTGGAAAGTAGTTATTGATTATTGACTGTCTTAAACAATTGTCTTCATACTTGTTACTCTATTAATTATTATTTTTTTAAAAAATTGTCTCTATCTCTCTCCTCTTGCATATTGTAGCTGGCATGAGAGAGAATGGCACATTCAATATTTTTACTACTGTATTTTTAACAATTCATGAAGCATGAAAGGGACCACTTCAGTTAATGGATGAAACACTATAATCAATTTTTTTTTGAGAGTGGGAGTTTACCTCTAAAAAAATAGCAAAATAATATTTTAAAGTTAACAAAGTGAGATACACACATGTACTACACACACATAAACATTTACATATCTTTACCAGTTGATTAAGGCATAATAAATTTTCTTCATTTCAGGGAGTATTTTATCCTTTCTGTATTTTGGAAAAAATAATGTTCATATACATGACATAGAAATGTTTCAATAATATATTTCAAAGATCAAAGTATTTTTCAGTTACAAATATTTTTATATCACATGTCATTTATGGTAAGAAATTCTAGGTTTGCTACATATTTGAGGGACATTTGCATACTGAACAACACGAAAAGAGATACTAGTCAAAGTATAGATATTGTATATATAATGTTTATTATGATATGTCTCCAGGAAATCATAAATGCCTTGACTAAGAACTATGTCATTACAATAGTTACATTACAAAAAAGATCAACTTTCTCTTGAGCATGAAAGTAGCAAAGAAACCAGGAGAGGCTTGAGGACAGAGCAAGAAAATTTTTTTTTAAAATATTTTTTTTTTATTTTTAGTTATAGGTGTACATAATACCTTTATTTTTATGTGGTGCTGAGAATCGAACCCAGTGCCTCACACATGCTAGGCAAGTGCAGAGCAAGAAAATTTTGAGTATGAAGAGATTTATTCTTTCCACTCATTACTAAATTCATTAATTAAAAATAATTATTGTTGTTTTTGTTGAGTCTAAGGAATCTCTAATATATAAACTCCAAAGTCATGTCCAAAGAAAAGAGTGACCTGCTTTCTCTAGCCATACCATACCTGCTTATAATTACCAGTTAATCTATATGAGTGGACCAATCTATTGATTAGGTTATACCTCCAATAATATAATCATTTCACCTCTGAAAATGCTCACATTATCTCACAAAAGAGCTTTTGGGGGCCATCTCATACCTAAGCCATAGCAAAGATATAGGGAGATAGTTTATAGAATAAGCTAGACAATCAGGATTATTCCTACATTTTTTCTTTCTTCCTTCTCTTCCTTCCTTCCTTTGACCTCTGTTGCAAGAAATTTGATCTGGGGTGACTAAAACAGGACTAGATGATATTAGACCAGCAAAATGCTCTGGACAATTTCATGCATACAACAACAACAACAGCAACAACAATAACAACAACCTTAATCTGCAGAAAGAGAGATAGATAAAAAAGTGTCCAGAGAGAAGAATGTGGCCATTGAGAAAGAGAGAGAGTGTGTCTGTGTATGTGTAAAGCTTGTCTTTATCTTGGAAACTACTGGATTCTACTTACAGAATCACCAACCTCAGAGTTTTCATATACCTAAATGCCTGTAGTATCAATTAATTATTGTATTTTATATCTTACACAATGAAGATAATAAACTTTCAGTTGTTTCTGAGTATTTAATTTATTTTAAATATATTTCTCTAAAACATAATACACATGTTTATTAAAATGTGAAAAGGATTTTTGAGTTACACATTATTAATATGCTCTATACGTATTATCACACATAGAAAACTTTGCATTACTTTCATTTATGACTTTAAGATTTCTTTCTAGTTTTTGACCAAATTTTAGGAGGAATATGGGAGAAAATTTGTAAAATAATAAAAATAAATTTTTCAATTCAATGATTACTTATTTAAGAGTTGTATAGATGATTTGAATACACAAAATAAAGTTTATAACAAAACATAGGATATTTTAATCATACAATTTCATTATAGATATATTTTCTATAGGAAACTAGTAAGTACAAAGCACTTTGTATAAGATTTATTTCACTATTTTCCATATGTTGATTTCATCAATTTCCACCACTACTGCCAATTTAACAAGAGTAATAATCAAATTCTAACTTTTTGATTCAATCAAAACAGTTTTTTCATGAAGGGATTTAATGCTAATTTTTAAGTACCAAGTTAAAAATTCAGAGTGGGGTTTTCATTGTTTGAGAACTGCATGCATATAGGCTCAAGCATATTATGATCTATAATATGTATATATGAATTATTCAAACTTTTAAAACATCTGAAATTTTCAGAAATTGAAAAGTATATTTAGAGTATGAATTTACTGATTATCATATTTTTGTGAAAATCTCAATGAAGTACAGAGAAACTTTGAAAAGCACTGAAGCTCCTAAATTTTTAATATCATGCACTTCCTGTTGGGACTGAAGTGACTATTACACAGTTCATACTGGTTCATACACTCAAAACTGTAGAAAAAGCCTCTAAGTACAGTGGTCACTACTATTTTCGATAGTGTTTTGTTGGAAGAATGCTCATAAGCATTGAGAAGGCACAGGAGAGGAGAACAACCACCCAAGATGAGAAAAGTTTTGAATTTATTGAAAAACCAATACTTAAGCTGATTTCTTAATTTATAGGTAGTTAGTGTTGTGAGAAGGTGCATAAAAATAATAACAGTATTTAACAATTATAATATGATATGATATAATATTATAATAGGAATATGATGCAATTATTGTAATAGGAAATAATATCCATAGTAGTTGTACCAGTAGAATTCGTTGTAAGGCCAGATTATTGAAAGTAAAGGTGCCAGGGTCTAGCTAAGGAAGTGGAAATGGAACTTCAGCCCAAAGGATGAATCTCACAGCGGAAAAAGATTCAGATAAAGCAATATGAATAAAGGGTCAAATAACAGACTAGAAGAGATGCTGCATCAGTAAAATATTGTAAAATGTCTTGAAATAAGAAAATAAAGCAATAGATCTAGGCATTGACAATCAGTCTGGAGCCAAGAACTAAAAGACCGAAGATATTATTTACCAAATTAGAATGGGTACTTCTCATAGTTTAAGATCTGATTTTTAAGTGGAAAAGGATTTAAGAAATTCCAACAAAGCAACTCATACTATTATTTTAAAAAATAGTGTCTATCTAAATTAACCACTGATCTCATGAATATCATTAAGTATGAAGTCAGTGAGGTAGAGTGACAGCATGAATTATAGGTATATATCCTCATAAGACTTTCAAAACTTCAGTAACTGGGTCAACTTCTATAAATGTTTAATTCAAATTGTGTGAAATGTTAATAAGCATTCTTATCTACTGGACTTCATTAGTTGTTCCATGATATTCAATGAATGGTTAAAAAGCTACTTGTATCTAATAGGATTGTTTCAGTTCACAAAATTTATATAAATATACAAAGTGCAAATTAGTATTAGGATACAACTGAGGTGTACCTACTCTCTTCCCATTTTTGAACATATACAATATTAGTGATTATTTTTTATAATAGGTAAGTATTGAAATAGGGAATATTATTGGTAACTGAAAAAACTGGCAAATATCTGTGTCTGTTGGGGTTATTGATGAATCTATAGCATCTAAAATTTGGGCATACAATAAATGTTTTGTAATGAATGAGTACAATTAAATAGGTTTACAAGACCCAAATTAATAAACAGTGATGCCTACTTACTTTTTGGATTTTTACATTCAGCTTCAAGATAAAAATATAAAAGAACTACACAACTGTGATGAAATTAACGTTTAAATTTGAAATCCAAAATTTAGTGGTTTGGTAACAAAAATGAAAAGTGAACTTACTCTATCATATGTCTTTATTTGAAACTGATCAAATATTTTGGATCTGAGGTCTCCAATCTGAAATATCATTCTAAAGCACAACTAACTGAGTTAAATTTAATATACTGTACAATTAAGGTAAAAGATTTCAAAAGTCTTGAAAAAAATGTAGCATGAGGGTGCTAATGTCAAAGTAGTTATTTTGTTAATATCTACTTATAAATGTCTCAAGTGTTAAATAATTCTCAGGGACCCTATTAAACCTGTTTCCAAACATGAACCAAAGAAGAAAAAGAAAAGGAAAGAAGGCAAAGGAAGAAAATCAAAACAATGTATTTAAACAAATTCTGATCTTGTCTATTTAATTACTCTATTTTCTTAGATATAAGGTAAACAAGTCCATCTAGCACTGCCAAATTAGGACCCCCAAGAATGAAGAAATTCTTTTAATCTTGCCTTCAAAGAAAATAACAGCAATAAGTAGAAACAATATATTTGGATAGGCTGAACCAATAAGAGTTGCTTTTGATGAAAAATCTAGTCATGATTGTAGCACTTGACCTCATATATAATTAGGATGTGTTAAAATGCAATTGCTGAACATTTTAATTGCACTGAGGAGAGATTACACAGAATTCTTAAATTTTTCAAATTTTTGAAAAAAGAAATAATTCTTAAACATTGCATTTTTATGCTAAAGTTTATTGGCTATAATGTAGGAATAGTTCAGTATATTCTAAATTTGGAGGAACCTCAGATCTTTTTGATGAAATCATTAATACGTAATAAATTCATTATGATTGACAACAGAATTGTGAATCAGATGATATCACTCATATATTATGCCTTTTTGGGTAATTGGCACTTATCAAATGGGATTCTGTTTTTGGCCAACATCACAAACAAGCATTTGTAATATGGAACACCATTTTTGTTTTAAACTGAAAAAAAAAATTCTAATAAACTGATTCTGCAGGTTTGAATTTTTAATTCTGGTCTTCTCACTTAGAACCTTATGTTTTTACATAGTTGTCCATTGAAATAATTCTAATCTATTAATTTAAATTTATTAATATGATTTATTTTGGTTAAGTACATTTTAGATCACATTAACTAGGATTTTTCTGCCCTTCAGTTGAACAAACTATATCTATGAGCACCACAGGGCTGCCATGACTAAGTACCACAAAATCAATGCCTTAAAACAACATAAAACCTGCTGTCTCACAGTTTTGTAGGTCAGAAGTCCAGATTTTATTGTAGCATAACTACTCTTCTTCTTGAACTTCCAGAGGAGACTTTCCCTGCCTCTTAGCTACAGATAGTCCCAGGCATTTCTTGGTTTGTAATATTAACTCCAATCTCTGCCTCTACCTTCACACAGGTATCTTCACTTTCTGTCTCTATATTTTTTACATGGTTTTCTCATACCTATGTCTCTCTTTTCTCATAACAATACCAGTTATATTACAATGGACTCACCATAATTCATTATGATTTCTTTATGTAATTTGATTACATCTGCAACTGCTCTCTCTAAATAATTGCTATTCTCAGGTTCTGGGAATTAGGATTTCAACACAAGTTTCAGAGAGACACCATTGAACAAAATAAATTCTTATTATCAAAATTCAAGACTGAAATATTTCAAGGTATATTCCTTTTTCCTATTTTGAATATATCCCTAAGCTCTTTCCCAGCTCTTTTGAAGTGATGCACAGCTAGACAATTGAGTACTACTCGTCAGTGGAACCATAGGCCAAGGGTGGAGAACCAGATACAACCCTGGATATAGATACTTTAGAGGCCATACTTTATATGATTTTCACACAAGAAAATCCAGAAGTACACGGTAATAATTAGGAAAGAACTTCCAGGGTCTGAATACTAGACTTCACACACATATGAAGTAAATGTTAATTGTTAAGCTGGTAAGAAGCAAAAGCCTACTTTGACTAATATGCACAAATGTATTAATCTAAAATTTTACTGGAAAATATTCATTAGCAAATTCTTTAATACAATATTTAAAATAAAAGAAAATTTGTTTAATTCTGTTAATTCCACAATTTATGGCTTATGTTATATTTGTGTAGCTAAACTTTTCCAAAGATATAATATATACTATCTCAATGAGCTTTATTATTACTATTATTATTATTATTATCATCATCATCATTGGTACTAGAGGTTGAACTCAGGGAAACTCGACCACTGAGCCACATCCCCAGCCCTATTTTGTGTTTTATGTAGAGACAGGGTCTCACCGAGTTGCTTAGCACCTCACCGTTGTGGAGGTTAGCTTTGAACTTGCAATTCTCCTGTCTCGGCCTAAGTGCTCAATGAGCTATATTATTTAAGATGAAACTAAATTTGTGATAAATAATTCTGACTCCAAGAATTTTCAATACAATATAAAAGTGAACTGTTTCATACAATTTTATCATAGATGTTATTTAAATAGCTGGAAGGTCAAATATTACTGCATATTTTTTTCTGAAAATAACCAGTTATGACTTTCCTTCTTATTTGTTTGGAACTCATAGATGTATGCCATGCAGACAAGATTGCATTAGTAAATCTATTCTAATCTATTAATCTATTCACATTTTCATTCATGACTTAACAAATATGTTGGTGCCTATCATGCTTAACAATTTGCTTACAGTTAGTGGTAGTATAGTGAAATATATAGACAGGTCTTAACTTGTGTTGGGCCTACAGAGCATGGGAGATACTACAGATAAAAAAATAAGAATACAGATGTATAATTATACACTACGGAAATGTTACATAGAAAGAGAGATAGAGCAAGGAATGTGTTCAAACCCGTGTTGATCAGAGAATGTTTCCATGAGAATATGATCTCTGAGCTGAGCTGCAAATGCTGAGAGAGAATTAACTGAAGCAGAGCAGGGTGACCAAAGGGTTTTATGCCTAGGGCCGTCCAAAAGTACTGGGGGAAAGAAGGAGTGTTTAATTCCAGGAATTCAGATAATGTGTGGGGAAATGTGTGAAAGGAAACTGAGAAAAGGTAGGAGCCAGAACTCTGAGCACTTCAACTTGTACATACATCCTTCTAGAAATTTTGTCAGTGATAGGGTGCTTGCAAAGCTACCCTGATGAAAGCAAAGAGAAAGTTCTGGGAAAGAGACAATAAGGAGACAATAAGAGAACATTCTGCCAGACTAAATAAATGACTAAAGTAATTCTCTAAGAACACCCTAAGTGTACTTTAAACACACTTAGTGCCAGTGCCTGCGCCGGACCAAAGTGAAACTGAGTCGGCGAGGGAGCCGCGGATGAAAAAACACACACACAATAACGATCCTGAAGAAAAAGAAGCTCCTAGTTCGTAGCTCATTTATTTCAGCACTCTGGGCTTATATATCTTTCCTATTCCCCCGAGGGGCATGGGGGGCGTGGGAGGCGTGGGAGGCATGGAACTGCAGACCCAGGTGTGGAAAATGCTCAGGCTGCAAAACAAGCTCAGACCACAAGAACACAGGAGTTCAAGGAATGGTCAGCACCTGTGGCTTCTCTCAGAAATCAGGGTACAGCTGGTTCTGGTAAACAGAAAGTAGCCATATACGCAAGAATGCTCTCACAACTTAGAAAATATTAATACATAAAAGATCACATGTAATTATAAATTCTCCTAGGTAAAAGATTTTTAAAAGTTAAGCTTAATATATTAGATAAATTTTATCCCATTATCTTTACCTATATACAAGAAGGGAGAGACTTACCTGGGTATTTTCCTATCCAATTTATCTGGATTTTAAAAACATAAAGTATTGATTTATTTTAAAATCTCTGCACTGCTTTTTTTGTGGGGGAGGGAGAGGGCATAACCTCAATATTTCATACAGAAATGGCCTAGATATCTTAAAAAAGCATATGACTATCAAGGTCTTTAAACCATTGGAGAGAAAGGATTTCAATATTTTAGTGAAGAAACAATACTCCCAAGAGCGAATTTTTGCATTATGGAAAAAAATGTCCAATTGATAATGCTCTTTATATTGTATTCATGTTAGTCTTTATATCTTAATCAATATTTCTAAGCCTTTGAAATTTAGTACTTAGATTCTTGCTTTTCTCTTTTTAAACTCAAGTCAATACAGACTCAATGGGCCTCTGCATGTTGATGCTACTTCTAAATGCTGATCCCACCTCAAACACATGCCCTTTCCTTCTTAGTATAAACACCTTGAGTCTTTTGATTCCTTCAACAGAGTTAAGCAGAGGAAGAAAATAAATTGTGATATAAATGACAGTTACTGAGCACTAATGTTCAGGGAAAACAGTTGGTATAAACATCATGTAGATATCCAACAGCTAAAAAGAATCTTGGTAAAGTGGACCCCAGCTGGGTTATTCCTGATGCCCATTTTTACTTAATGCCCATTAAGACAAGCAACAAAGCCATTAGGGGATCTATCTAACGAAAGAAAAAAAAATCAGGTAAATTAAATTTTAAATGCCTGATATTTTAAGGTGATCTACACAAAAACATGATAAAGTGTTATTTTTAAATAATATTTTTCTAATCCTTTTTCAGTTACAAATTATCACTAGTGTAACATATAGAATTTAATCAAATTCAACAAAATAAAAAAGAGCCTTAAAACAGGAAGAATTATCAACAAACACCTTACTCCCCTATCACATACCTTCTTAAATCAAGAATTCTATGTACTATAAATTAAACATATGACAATTTAGCCTCTGCTTGGATACTTTTTAAAAAGGAAAACCTGTATTTAGTGTTTTTAAAAGTTTATTTCATTATTAGAAAACACTGTTTTTTACTAAGTTCTTATTATTTATGGTTTGGCATCTGCATTCAACTACTTCCACAAAATTTTAACCACACTCTTTAAGGCAAAGCATAAATTATGTTTATTTTCACATGACAAGTCTTCAAATATTTGGAACAAGAGAATGTGAAGCAGTACCAGGGCTTGCGGGTACTCCCCTCCCTCCCTCCCCCCACCCTTCTGTCTCACTTTAAAAATACAAAAAAAACTAACTCTATAGGTCAATACAACTCAGGGAAAGAGGGAAAAAGAAATTCCAGAGCAAAGGGAAAGTACAATCTCATTTAGGCCACTGCATTCCTACACCCCCAATACCCATAAAGAAAGACCTTCATAACACAGAAGAGCT
>CM053404.1:88752921-88787460 GCA_028644305.1 Xerus rutilus
TAGTTTTAGGAATTTTCAGTATGGTATACTTAACACTCACATTGGATTTAATAGTTACATGAAAACTTATATTTGAATATTATAGTCAATATTTCAAGATTTTGCAGATTTCTTGTGTCCTGATTAATCTTTTTTGACTTAGATTGTGTCAGGAAACTATGGCAACCATATCTATAATCATTTGAAAGACCCTGGATGACTGAATTAACAGTTTAATTTAAGTCAACAATAGTGTTAAAATAATTGAGTTGGTTTTGTCTTTAAAACAAATGTGTAATGTTATTTTGCAGATTCCCAAAAGTGATCTTTATTATGTCTATGTCCTTTTCTCTATAAGCTTTGCTATCTTAAATCTTGATTTAATTGACTCACAAATCAATTATAAATTATGAACAGTTAAACAATTCTCTTTTGTGAGCTCTTTCAGCAGGCTGCAAGGAGACTATTTAATATTTGCTACTATTATGCACTTGGATCTGGTATATGTTAAATGCTCATTTAATTTTTGTTTAAATTTTTAAAACTGGATAAAAGTTAATGCAATATTCACAAAGTCTATTTTTAAAGGACTTTATCTATGTCAAATTAAGTCATAATATTGAAATAAATTCTTTCTTTCCCTCCTTCCTCCCTTCATCCCTCCTTCTCTCTCTCCCCCTTCCCTCTTTTCTCCTTTTCTCCTCTTTTCGCTTTCTTCTTTCATTTCTTACTTATTTTTTTTGCCAAGAGTAGTACAGTAATAGCAAATTAAAAATTATAGAATCATATTTGTCAAATATTTGATTAGCATGATTTCATGCATACTTTCTCTTAAATCCTAATTATTTTGATTTGATAATTTAGATGACTTATTTCAAACCTATTATATACAGATTTATAAATATATATAGGTATCTATACTTAAATAGTAAGTTGCAACAGTGTTTAAAACATTTACTAGTACTACAAGATTTAAAAAATAGGCTTTAGTAATCTGCTAAATATGCAAATATTTTCATTTTAAGTTTCTTTATACCAAAGTTCAATGTTATGTTTCCAGAAGATCTTATATCTCCCAAAGATTATATAAACTGATAATCTTTAAGCAGACAAATTTTAGGTTGTGAAAGAGTAATATTAGTATTTCAGAGGAAAAGGGAAACACAAATTCAACCTCAGAATAAAAACATAATGAATTGTATATTATAATATGTGAATGATATAGATATAGTTTGTGAAAATATACTTATAAGGAAGTAAATTTACATTATTTTCAATACTTTTTAAAAAATCTAGTTGGAAAATCCATAAAACACCCATTTCTATAGAAATCATTTAACTATATCAACTTCAAATTTCCACATTATCTTTGATGGAAAGTTTTCTCTGTTCTCTTTATGATGTGTAATTTCATGTACTTGCTTCCTTTCCTAAGGGAAATACTTACTTGATTTCATTCTCGGATAAAAATGATCTGTCACCATTGTTTACTTTAAAGGTCTTTTTTTTTTTTAACACTGAATACTGAAAGAAAAATCAAGGCACAGGGGATTGCAGTCCAGCTGTTGTGGCATAAATCAATATTTAAAATGCACAATAGAGATTTTTTGTCCCTTGAAAGTAGGACTTTTATACACTTAATTTCTTGTTTTATTAACTTTGTCTGAGAAGGACTTCACATTTGGCTTGGGTTTCTTTTTAAATTTACTGCTCAACAATGGGGTAATGGAACAGGCATGTAACTGCACCTAGATGTTTGATTCCTCTGCCTTGCTGGAGTTGCTGAAGCTGTGGATTTCAAGAATGGACAGCAACCATATTCCTGGTTGAATTAGGGAACACATTGCTTCCCTGGTGTCTTCCACTTCAGCAAAAGTGTTTCTATTTTAAAGCTCATTAAAGAAAAAGATGAGAAATTTCCAAGAATCCATATGTAGAAAAGAATCACAGTCCTCATTGTTGTGAATACACTAATGAAGGAAAACCACATCTTCTTTTTTTCGGACACTTGCAGGATTGTAGTCTTTGGCTATAATTGTGGATTACTTAACCTCTTTTATACCCTGATTCATGTACAAGAAGGTTATGCCTTTAAATTATCTTTTATCATTATATTCCATTTTTGGTTTACAACTGAGAATGGCTTTCATTCTGAAGATACCCACCAAATGCGTTGATTTTGCCAAACTGGTCCCCTGTATTCAGTCCATCTTCAAATATCTACCGTACGCCACTGGTCCCCAGGGTGAAGCACTGCCGGGGAGCATTAATAGCAGAATGACAAGGTAAGTGTCAGGATGGTGGCATCATCACACTTAGACGCCGGCATCCCTGTTTCTTCTGTGTCTCACTACAGAGAAATTAAGGCTAAAGGTTAAAAGATGCGGTTTATTAAATAATTCAAGCTATTAACCTGCAACCTGCACACTGATGGCAGCCTATTAAGTTTACACTATTATGATTCGTGTTTGGTGTTTACTGATGCTAAAGCTTAATGCCTCTTTGCTTTACTTTTATTGCTACACAGTAATGTAGTGAGGAAGGAGGTTGAAAAAAGGTGACAGGACCTACGCAAGGGGACAATAAGAGCAGCAGACTCACTTGCATAAAGAAGATTGAAGCCTTCCCTCCCTCCCTCCATCTCTCCGTATAGGCCCCAGTGCACATCTGCGTCACTTTCGGGAGAGGAGGAGGCGCTGAGGCAGGGAGAAAATTGTACTGTGAGGACCTTGACAGCTTCACAGCGGGCTTTTCCCTTTGCCTCCCTATATCTTTCTGGCATATTTATTTTTCTCTTTTACAAACTGACTATCTAAAACCACCCCTTCTCGCACTGCAGAAAGCATTTGACTTTCTCATAGATACCCAGCAAGCTATGAGAGCATTCTCCAAGAGAAGCCAGGGACAGGGGCGCAGGTGCACCGAGAAGGCTGGGGGTGCGCTTCTTGGCGACTTGGGGCTCTTTCTCTCTTTGCGCTTTCCAGACACTGAACTCTGAGCTGCAAGGACAGGAGCACCGGCACCTTCCCGACTAAGGCTCTGCCGGGAGTGGACCCCAGTGAGGTGTATCCAGCTGCGGCCACCTCCCGAGCTTCAGAGCGCGCAGATCTCCCTCTCTGGCGCATCTCCAGCCTCAGAGTCTTTCCTCCTGGACATAACCACGGGGTTCCCGCACGGATATCCAGGATTCTCAGCCCTTGCGGTCCCACTCCTGCCTCTACGCCAGACCAGTGGTTCTCTCCCGCCTAGGTCCACAGAACCCGATCGTGTCTGAGCTGCGCCGCTTTGCTGTCAGCTCTCCGGTCTTTTGGCAGGGCACGCGGCCCGCCTCCACTGGTTTGGCTCCGGAGGCACAGGGCACATCCCGCCGCCTCCTCCGTCCCCAGACTCTGTTTGCCTCTCCTTTTTGTTGGTCACTTTACTTCTGCACCAGCTTTGGTCCTTTTGCCTTTCTTGCATAAAGCATGTCAGGCTCTGGGAGAAAAGACTTCGATGTGAAGCACATCCTGCGACTCCGCTGGAAACTCTTCAGCCATCCTTCACCGTCCCCAGGCAGCCCGGCGGGGGGTGGCTGCCTGCAACAGGACAGCAGTGGCAGCTTCGAGCATTGGGGACCCAGTCAGAGCCGCCTGCTCAAAAGCCAAGAGAGAGGCAGTGTGAGCACTTTTTGGAAGAAATCTTCCTCTTCCTCATCTTCATCATCCTCCCCATCCTCTTCCTCCTCTTCTTTCAATCCACTGAATGGCACCCTGCTGCCAGTTGCTACTAGGCTGCAGCAAGGGGCTCCTGGACAAGGCACCCAGCAGCCGGCCAGGACTCTTTTCTACGTGGAGTCCCTAGAGGAGGAGGTGGTGCCAGGAATGGACTTTCCTGGACCACATGAAAAGGGGCTGGTCCTGCAAGAGCTCAAAGTGGAGCTAGACAACTCCAGCCAGGCAACAGGTGAAGGATGTGGACACAGGTACAGTAAGTCCCCATGGGACATCCGTAACATCCCAATTTCCACTCATTTCTCACCTTGTTCTCTTGTTATTCATGAGTCTAAAACGTTCCACTTTGAAAATTTGAGTTAAATTTCAGCGTGACTTTTATTAACCACGTTAAAATCTCATTAAAAGTTTGCTCATTAATTTATATTGCTTCATACCTGTTACTCTTTTTTTTTTTTTGCTAGATTTCAGTCATAACTAAAAATTGAATATACATGCATTTTGGTAAATCCCCAAGTGGAATGATTCTTTTATTTCTCAGATTATATTGTTATTCCATCATCTTTTGTCATTAAATTATATCAGTCATCCCATTATCTGATGTCAGCTTAAATTGGCTTTAAATACCATCAAAATGCATCTCATGTACATGCCTAGTAACTGACTTAGCATTATTATCTAGGATCCCTGTGGTTTGAATCTGTATTCCAGGAATAATGAAATGGACAAAAAGGAGGCCAATGGACAACAACATTATTTTACCTTTGCTCCACCCCCAGACAGGGTTACTATTCCTTATGCCAACTTCTCTTTTTGTCTTTATACTTTTTGTTAACTTTGTTGTTGGAGATGTTGGGAATGGAACTCAGGACCAGGTGCATGCTAGGCAAGCACTCTGCCACTTGAGCTACATGAACATACACTCAGCCTGTTTGTGATTGCTTTCGCATTTTTCAGAGTAAGTCTTAAAATTAAAACTGTTGCTGATTCCCTTTACATTCAGCTGTTGTGATTTGCTGGCTCACTATTTGAACTGTGTATGTATAGTAAGCAGTTTAACATTTACTTATAGTTATTTCTCACATTATACTTTATGTAGTGTTCTGCTACTTAGAAGACATGGAAAATACTTTCAGCATATGAAACTCTTGATTTTTATATGTTTAATAAATTGAGTCATTATTATTCTACACTATATTGTTGCTAGTTTGTGCATATAATGAGGATATGAAAATATTTGCATTTAGATTCATATATCAGAATACATTATCAAAGAAGAAATATAGGAAAAGTGCAGCAAAATGATAATGAATATGCTATTAAATATTACTTCTCAAGATAAATTAGAAATAGAAAAAACTTCAAATTTCATTTAATTGAAGCAGGGTTTTATAAAGTTGAACACGTTTTAAAAGAGTATATGAAACAAAATACTATATATAGGTGCTATTTATGCTAACAAATATGATGTAAGAGATATAAAAAATTTAACCATAATTTTTTATAATTAATGATGTAGATTTTTTGATGATGTAGATTTTAATTTTAAATTTAAGAAATCTGATGTATTTTACTGTGATATTAAGACCTTTAATATTAGATTATTATAATAAAAGAATAAATTTAATTTTCAACTTCCAAGTATGTTCAAAGTTTTCCATATATAGGAGATCTAAATCAAAATTTATTCAAAATAATTATAACTGGGTACCATTAATATTATGAACCTATTTATTCACTTGATACTTATAATTTTTGAATTGTTAAAAGAAGATTTCTTGGGTTTTTAAATTGTCTTTAGTTGAAAAGATGTAAATGATTTGAGGGAGAGGGGAATTGTTCTTAAACACTTAGCAATACACCTTATATATTTTAAAAGAAACTAATTAGATTAAACACTTTCTAATCACTGCTTTAAAGGAAGTGATATTTTGTGAGTCAGCTCAGAAAAAAGTAGACCATATACCATACTTATATGAATGTTTGTGTATATATGCATGTATAGGCATATATAATGATTTTATAAATATTATATAAAATCTTTGTATAGATTTTAAACATTATATATGTACATTTGAATGTGTGTGTTCAAATATATATATATATAACTTTGAATCTTCAAATCAACTGGAAATATCTCACCTTCCAGGAATATTAATGTTTCATATTTACAAAAATAGTTTGCTATATATAAAACATGTAAGTCTGTGAGGTATATTTGGCATCAACAATTCATCAAGACTTTCATGTGAGTTGGAGAATTTAAAAATATGAATTACTGATTTAATGGGTTTTAATACATTTAAATATATAAAGCTAAATTACTAATAGCTCATTTAGGAACAAAACATTTATCAGACTTAACTTACTTTAGAATATATTTTATTTTTTTTAATTCACAAAATTTTTTAAGTAATGAGAATTCTGAAAATAACATAAGTACCAAGCCAAATAATCTTTACTGTTGGAATCATGATGTCATATGGGATTCTGCATCTATAATACAGAAAATAAAAACTACTTTTATCTTTAAATTCTTATTAATATGCAAATGGTTTACATAAGTCTAAATTTTCTGCTAGACAAATTGGTTATAACTAATGGTTTGATGGATTTTGTGTGTTCTTAAACTTTCATAGAGCATTGGTTTTGTGTTTATGATTGAGAACCACACTAAAAAGCTCATCAATTAATCATTAATAACATGTAATAATTTAATATAGGGTAAGAGGAGGTTTTATTGCCCAGAAAAGACAGCAGTTCCAAAGTAAAATGCTGTATGGAAATTTTACTGTAATTCAGAAATGTATGCAAAATAACCAGCAAATTGAATTTGACTTTTTGCTGTGACTAGACATCTAGGAAAGCTACATAGGGCTTATGATGATAAATGAGTACAAAAATATATAAACCTTATAATAATACTTTTTATTATCCAGATCATTATTATATAATCAAAATATCATATTTAATATCTAGTATTTTATCAATTCTGTCTTCTTGATAATTCAATATCCATATACAAAAAGAGGTTTGTCCCTTCTTTTTATTTCATTTGGTCTTACACTAGTTAGAAACATTGTTTCAGACAAAAATGAGGAGCTCAGCTGTTTCAACCTGTTGTTACAACAACAGATGGAGATAACTCAAGAGGAAAGCCTCCCTCTATCTTAGAATTCTAGAAAGGTCTTATTACACATGGACTTGAAACAAATGTAACAGAAATACAGAAATGAACAAAATTACTGCTAAAATGCAAAGTTTAACTCATCCCACTCCACTACACCAACACCCACTATAGTATACCACCCTAAACACATATTCATATGCTACTATCTTGATCATTTTATGACTTAGAATACATTTAGTTAGGTTGCTGATTTATGGTATTATTTTTTTCTACTTTCCTGTCCAAACTTAGGTTAGAAAGCATGTAATTCCATGGATTGTCATGTGTGTAAGGTAGATATTTTGTCAAAAATTCCATATGCAATAAAGAAACCAAAGGGTAATGTTTTATTATTTGTAGTTTATAGTGATGTGAGTGAAGGAAGATATGTCATGTTTTAACTGCTATTTTCAATTCTAAATTCTTAAAAATGCAGTTATCAGATTCCATGGTTTTAGTTACTTTTCATAAACTATATTTCCAGACTTGCATCTAAACTTACATCTCCCCCAACCTCTGACCTTGTGCTTCCACCTTTCTATCTAACCTCTCAGGTAGATGTCACAGAGACTATTTCAACACAATGTGAACACAATTGAGTTTCTGATCTCCCTTCCATTCTTATTCAATATCCCTCTCTTAGAGATAATGCAACCATGCAGTAGGTTGTATAAACATTAATATATTTGCCACTATTCTCTTTCCTCATATTTCAATATTTCACAAAATCCTGCCATTTGACTTACAGAGTTCCCTCTGTGTCATCCTACATCTCTTCACTTCCATTTTTTGCACCCAATCTGTTATTATCCTTTTCAACACAACTGTCATTTCCCACCTTGCCTCCTTTAATCTATTCTTTTCACAGAAATCAATGAAATGATAAAATGAAAAGACAAATCATTTTTTCACTTCCTTGCTCTCCTCTCCAGAGGATTTCTGCCATTCCCTTATCACAATATGCACATGAAACACTCTCTGATCACAAGGTGCACCACAGATATCCTGGCCCTGAATCATCTATCCTTTCCTCTTCTCTCTGGGCCCTTCTTCATCAACCTTCCCATTGGTCTCTGCTTTCCAGACTCAGTGTCCATCTATAAAATTTTTCACTGCCCATGGGCCTCACAAATTTGTTTTCTCTCTTCGTACTGTAGTTCCTCTTCCTTCAACCAACTGTTTGATGAGTTCACCATGATTCATCTTTGAGATGTCTTGAATTAAAAAACTATGCCATTCTGAGAGAATTATTTCTTGAGAAATAATAGCAAATCAAATAATAAATTTGTACCTCCTGTTTTATGTTCTTAGTGTCAATGTTCTATCCTTTTCTACAACTCTTATTGAGGTTCATGGCCACATGTTAATATCTATGTTGATTTGTCTCTAAGTGAAATTGCCAAGTGGAGAGGACTATCTGTTGTTCTTCACCTTATCCCTAACATTAGAGCTTGTAATTACTCAATGAATACTGTTTAATGAATAAATATTTGCCATAATAATATTGAAAACATCTTGATTTTTGCCAGATTATATTTTGAATATATTATGTAAGTTTAAATTTATAACACTCTATGATCCTGGTATAATTATGAATCTCTTTGATATAGTAATTTGGGTATTTATATATGCGTGTGTGTGTGTGTGTGTGTGTGTCCTAAACCAGAACTAGCAAAAATGATTCCTTCTTAGGAAACAGATTCTTTTACTTATTTAGGATGAGTTTATCAATATTACATCGTATTCTACCCCAAATCCCACAGTTTTCTTGGCACTCTATCTTCTGAGCAAGCTTGCTTTAGGCAAACTAGATTATAAAAGATAAAGAAATAGAACCATTAAGCTGATTTGCAAGCGTCCAAACCCCAGGTCTATCTGTAAGAAACCTGTGAATATTGTATAACAATCAGATGAAAAATGAATTACAACTTTCATTTATAACAAAAAACACACAGGTTAAAGAATAATATTCCAGTTTTCATATATAAATTTCTAATGAATCCTTTATAAACTCTACTATTAGTCTAAGGTACTACCTTAAATTATTTAGGAAAGTTAAAGAAAATCTTCCTCTGTAATAAAAATAAGTATTTGACTAATATAGAAAATACTCTTGTTGAGGTTTTATATTTGTTTTTCCAAGGTACCCAAACATTCATGTCTATATAGATGATAGGTTTGTAACCGCTCTATGTTGTCAAATTTCGTTGGTTTTGAACAAGAACTCTCAAAGTATTTACAAAAAACTGGTCTATATATTATATTAAGTTTCTGAACAAAAAATATGTGCAACAGTTAAACCAGTCTACAGTTATTGATCAATATGTCAAACTACTGATTTATTGTAAGATCTAAAATAATTTTAGGTATTTTTGTGGTCATTGTACAAAGCAAATCCCTGGAATTTACTTATTTGTTTAGGTAGATAATAATTAAGTGAATTGAAGTTAATGTTATTTAAATATTTGAAGAAAAAATTATCTCATGAAGACACCGATGATTTGAGGATAATTAAAGATGATTTTGAATCTTGAAATTGGATCACTGGATGAAGCACTAAATGGGTTTGATGCCTTCTAATTTTACTGATTTTTTTTGCCAGGATATGAAAATAGGCTTATAGAAATGTTAAAGAAAGCTTGATTAATGTAGGGTTGGCCAGAGAGAATGTGTTATGAGTTTAGGACCCCAGATGAAATGAATTTTGAATGTAACATCTATAAAGCAGATCACTTTAACTAATAAATCTTAACATAAAAATAGTGATTCTAAGAAATGATCTGAAATTCTTCAATAACAAAAGATGGAATTAATATTAATTCTAAATTATTCTTTCTTATTCTTTAGGTGATTTAAAATAGAAAAATATAAGATTATCCAGAAAAATATGTATTGAAAAATTATATATATAAATTATATATGGAGAGATAAGTATATATATAAATATATAAAAAATAAAAAACTATATATAGAAACATAAATATGGTGGACCATTTCTCATTGGCAGTAATAAATGAGAAGACAATGAAGTAGAACCTTTACAGGGAAAAGTAGAACTATCCATTTAGAATTGTGTACACACTGAAGATATTTTCAAACTGAGAATAAAATATTTTTTCAGATATAGAATGTTTGAAATAATTCATCAGCAGCAGAGAAGTTCTACAAGAAATGTCAAAAGAAAGCATCTAGACACAAGGGAAATGATACAACACACAATAACTATACAAAAGAATTAAGAACACCACAAAAGGCAATGGTATGGTTAAAAAAATCACATAATGGTTTTCTTCTTGAAGTCTGGAAGATTCATAATATAATTTTTATGAAAAAGAAGACTATGTTATGAGACTTTAACCACATATATAAAACAAATGTGTGGTAACAACAGCATTAAGATTTGGAGGAGAGAAATCAATATAGAGTGTTTTAAGGGTTTTATAGTAAATATGAATTGATATATCACTTGAAGATAGTCTGAGGATATGTAATATATCCTAAAGTAATCACTACAATCTTAAAAATGATAATTAGCTAAGAAATCAAGAAAGAAGAGAGGGAAAATGATCCTGTAAATATTATTCAAGTAATCTAAAAAAATGATAACAAAGAGAAGATATGACAAATAGAAAACAGATAGCACAAATGATAGTCTGACATTTAGCTGTATCAGTATCTCTAGTAAATGTAGCTGTCGGCACCGCCATAATCAAAACACAGAGAATATCAGATTGTGCAATAAAGCAGGACAATTATGCTGCTACAGGAAATGTAATTTAAATTTAAACACACAAAGCTGATTAAAAGTAAAAGAATAAAATGATTTAACATGCTAATATAAAACAAAGGAAAGCCAGGATGGACATGTTAATGGAAAAGTACTTCTCAAACCAAAGACTATCTGTCCAACAAAGGGAATGTATACAATACCTATAGCTAGATTACCAAGTTGAAAAACTAAGTGTGTTCCTTCTAAGGTCAGGAAAAAGATGAGGATGTATTATTCTTTCATCACTTCTATTCAAACTGCATTCAAGATATAGTAAGCTAAGTAAAACAAAATTTTTTAAAAGCATATATTTTAGAAACAACAAATAGAACTATTTTCATTTATAGATAAATTGATCATGTACATAGAAATGAAGAAATAAAACTATTTTCAGACATAATTGTCTAGGATATGTTTGATGTAATCATAATAGTATTAATATAATAGGAAGTAGTTAGGAATAAATAGTACACAAGATATGAAGGACTCATAGATTGAAAATAACAAAACCAAGCTGCAAGAAATTAGAGTCCCAAATTGTGACAGTTATACCATGTTCATGAATAAGAAGACTCACTATAATTAAGTTGTCAAGTTTCCTCCAGTTGATTTATAGGCCTAATAATTCCCCCAAGAAAGTCTGTATAAGTTTGTTTTGGTACAAACTGACAAAGTTATCCTAAAAATCCACCCCCCACACACAAACATTTGAAGGATAATGGAATAAACAATACCATTTCGAAAAACATAAGCTAATTTAAAAGCTAACCATCCTGATTTTCAGAATTGTTATGAAGATGAATTAATTAAGATAATGCTATATTAGTGTTGGAAAATATAATTTTTATAAGTTATATAGTAAAATAATATTATGCCATAAAAAGAATAAACTTATCATTCAACACTAATATTTAATGAAAAAATATTATAGTGAGACAAAAGCTCACCGTATGGAGTATTTCTCCATAACATTCATCTATTTTAAGTCAGTTTTATTTCTTCAATTCTATGTCAATGATCAATTTGACTGTAAATGAAATAGTTCTATTTGTTTCTAAAAATATATTATCTATGTATTGATTGTCTATGCTTTCAATAATAGTTTAACTCTAATTTACTTCATATCATATATTGAAGTCAAACACTTCTTGAATTTGATATATGACCCAAGGAGTCAGCCACTGGCATTTGCCTTGCAGAATCTGATGCTAAAATATGTGCCTTGAGTTTTCTGTGCCTTCTTCTTGGCAGCTGATGAGAAAGAAGCGAAAGCTGAATAGTTTTACACAAGCAGCTCTGCCCAGAAAAAGCAGAAGGCTTTGCCATGTAACCACAAGGGATCTTTACCTTTTATTTTCATTGCCAATGCTGGCAGAGCATCTAGGGAGCAGGGATACTGCCATGAGCTTTACCTCGTGGCTCAGAAATGAATGAGCTGCGCTATCCAATGCTGACTCCTCTTTGTGTTTTAACAGAGGACCTGGAACCACTACTAAATAAAATTTTCCTACAGAGAGAGAGAGTTCATTTTCCACTCTATCATTTTGTCTTGATGGATATGAAATATGTAGATGTAATTATTTTAATGACTTTTGAATAGCTTATGTTTTTTAAATCAATTTTTTAACAGAAGAATTCTTTCCACTGTAAAGTTAAATATGTATTACTATAGAGCCTCTCAAAACACAAGTTACAATCTTTTCTGAATGTGATATATATTTGTTTTCCCAAAATTGATGCACATTTTGGATTTTGATTCACATTGAAGACTTACTTGTATCTTTTCTTCCTCTGTGTTCTCTCACATTTCATGTGCCTCATATACAAATTTAGTTTAAGTATAAAAAGTATTTACTTCATATTCATCAATTTATTCTAGAGAATTTTTTGTTTTTATAGTATCACAGATACTATATACAATGAAAATATATACAACGTATAAATATGATAATTTTGTGTAGTTTATATTTCTTTATGATAATAATATTGTTTGCCTTATTCTAATATGTTGTCAGCTATGGTTGCAGGATATGATGGAAAGAAAACTGGCTTAAACATTAGAAAATTAAAATTCTAGGGTAAAATCTGCCTGTTTAGGAAAATGTCACCATTTAGTCACCTGAATTGCTCTTTATTTCATTTTCTACTGAAATATGTCAGAAAGGGATAAGAAATACATCATTTTTAAAGTCTTTCCACCTTGTCACCATTAAAAATGACAGTGGATCTATCATTGATTCATTGCTAGTATAACCACATGAATTGAGCTGCACTTAAACTATTTAAGGTTTGAGTTAATCTCTATTCTTTAGTTATATGGTGGACAAATGTACCCCAAGGAAACAGTAAATATCCTTTCATTCAGTGAATACTATTTTTAACTGGTTTCTCTTTTCCAAGACAAATATGCCAGCCTATTTGGATACAAGAAGGTCCAGACACGTTTCAGAGTAAGAGTTTAATACTAAAAATTAACAGATAATTATTTACAGAAATTGAACTTGTGATATACTGAAATATACATATTAAAGGGGATGATCAAAGTAAAAGAAGAGGAAGTCTCCATAAGAGACTTAATAAAATTCAGTTCAATCTCAATACGTTCAGTTACTAAGAAGAGAAAAAAACTGTCAAGTAAATTACCATGAACATGGGTAAATGTCAGGTATTTGGCTTGCCAATTAAAAATATTTGAAAAGGAAGGGTCTTCCTGATCGTGTTAAGGACTTTAGATTTTACTTAAAATAAGTATGAAACGATGATGCTTCTGATGAAACTCAAATTTTGGTAAATATTTCTGTTATAATATGGAGGTTGGACAAGAGAAAAGAAAGGTGCTGAAACTGAATATAAAAAGGACATTAAAATGTTTGAACAACAGTCTTAATGAGGAACTATTATTAGAAAAAGGAATAGAAAAAAGACTTTGGAAAATAAAATACTACAGTTGATCCCAGTGACTCAGGAGTCTGAAGCAGAAGGATGGCAATTCCAAAGCCAGCCTCAGCAACTTAGGGAGGCCCTAAGCAATTTAGTGAAACTCTGTCTCAGAGTAAAAAAGTTTTGTGACTCAGTGATTAAGCACTCCTGGGTTAAATCCCTAGTACCAAAACAAAAAATAAAATAAAATAAAAAATAAAAAACAAAAAATTTCAATTAGTTAAAGGTTTAATTGTAAACGAGAGGGAGAGGTAAGAGGATCCCTTCAAATTTGGATGGGCAAATGAGATTTTTCCTTATTGTTGTTTGTTTGGTTGTTATTGTTGTTCTATGAAGAGTTCAATGCAAGAGATTGGAAGGAAGAAAACAATTTTGTTTTATACAATCTAATCTGATAACCATCTGATATATATAAATATTTTTATTCTAGGCAGAATAGTTGCACTGGAGAAAGGGAATAATAGGCATAAAAATTTAGGAAAATGTAGTTAGAAAATGGATTGAGATTTAAGGTTCCACATGAAGAATAGATGTGGCAGGCTAGGTGTGTGGTACACATCTGTAATCTGAGGGACTTGGAAGACTGAGGCAGGAGGATCTCAAATTAAAGGCAAGTCTCAGCAAGTTATTGAGACCCTGTGACAAAATAGAAAATAAAAAGGACTAGGGATGCAATTTAGTCATAAATCACCTCTGGGCATCATCCCCAGTTCTGGAAAAAAAAAAAGAAAGAAGACCTGCACATTGAAAGTATAAAATATGTGCCCATTGTAGGACTGGTGGTATTGCTCAGTGGTAGACCACCTGTCCTGGGTTTGATCCCTACTACTATTTGCTCCCTTTAAAAAATAAATAAGTCAAAATATGTGGAAATAAGAACAAAGTTGGGATGATGATATGGCATTCAAGAAACTGAGAGTAAGAAAAGTATTTTTCATGAGTTGTCTATAACAAATCAAATATGCCTAGGATTATAGTTGGAATTGAGGGAATCTCAATGTCTTTGATGATTAGAGCACGTACTAATAGCAATGTGAGGTGCATGATGCAAACAAGTCACTTGAATTTTTAAAACAGAAAGGATTTTTTTCCTGATAATGAAAGTCTCATAGTATAGTTGCACAAATATAGTGCTAGATATTTTCACACATTGCTTTCAGTTACCAGAGAGAGGGGAATATGAATATTCTACCCATGAAAAGGTTACAAATGAGACAGTATTATGTATGAAGCACTTTTAAATGGGAAATTGCAAGTTTCAGACTGACAATCTGAGGAAATCCACTAAACTATAAATATACATCTTCATGTAAAGTAATTTATGAAATCACAGAATGAGAAATAAGGCTTGCTATTTGTGTGATGGTCAAAAATTGTTAGGTTAAAGACCACAGGTGAGATTAGAAAGGTAAAGATCCATGTGAGTCAATGATAAAAATTTGGTATAGATGGGTCTTTTATTTAGGGTCTCTTTAAATGGTTTCATTATGACCATATATCTCACCAAGCAGCTAGGATTCTAGAAAAAATTAAAACTCATTGCTTCTTATTGAAAAGAATTAAGTGCTTAGAGACAGTAGAACATGGAAGTAAGCATGAGGGCCCTTCTGATCATATATGCTTTTGTGTCCAAACTCTGTAACTGGCCTTAAATAGAATTGTGACTATAGCACACTGTGCTAAAATAAGACTCTTTTATCACAGTATTAGGAGAAAGATGGATCTGGGAAAGCCAAGAAATAAAACATCGCTTCCATTTGGAAGAGCTTCAACCTGAATGAGTTTCAATAAATAGAATTTATAGTACATATAATATAATATATAATTATGTAGCTCTTAAAATACTTATTCATACATATGCTTTTGTAATATTTTAATTTGAGATAATAAATAACTGTCAATTGATTACATTAGTTCTGAAACATTCAACACATTATTTCTTTTAAAAGAAAAGTGATTAGAAACCAAGAAAGTGATACAAAAGCTTAGGCCTCAGGGAAGTTGACAATAATGTAAATATTTACAGACTGTCAGTTCTATTTCAATTTTTTTCAATATTAAAACACATGTCTATAATTTTCTATGTTGAATTCAACCATATGAGTTCTATTTCTATTTCTTTGGGGAAAAATATGTGTATGTAGGTTTAAATTTCTCTCAACTTTATTCAGTTATATAGTAGGTTGGAAAACTAAATTGGTCTAGGAGCTAGTCAAAGAGAAGTGTATCAGGGGAGCTGATGAGAAGTTATCATTGTACCCAAGGATGCCACATTAACATGTTCACTTCTGGCAAATCAAGGATTCTCACAGTCTCAGGCAGTATTCCTCTTATCATTTGCCATTGATTTCAATTATCTTTTATTGAGAGGTAAAATATAACTTTCCCTTTTAAAAATAATATATTTCATTAAAATGTGCTGATAAACTTAATTGAATGAATAAAAGTTAGCAATTATTTAGATTTTGGATTTTTAGATGAGTAACTCTGGCAGTTAAGATTTGTAAAAAAGGTTGCTGGAAAGTATCAGAGCTTTATTTTGTTGTTATTAAATGGTCAATTTTGGAAAATGTGGCCAAATCTCAAATATTTAATAAGAAGAATCTGAAATTCTTAAAGATACGAACATAACATAGATGAGTATATACTATATATAGCATGTATAGGTAATATTATGAATAGTATCTATTTATAGATATACATAGAAATATTTATAGAAATATTTGGGGCACATTTAACCAAAACAATGTGAGTTATGTTAAAAAATATGAAATACTTATGGTCCTTTTATATAAAAATATGGTTTACTGTACAAATTAAAGATATATTAACTTTGGTACATTGATTAATATATTAAATTTTTTAAGGTAAAAACTTCTAGTAAGAATAAAATGATAAAATAATACCACAGAAAAATATTTTAGTATTTTAAAAATAAGTAGATGGAGAAGTAAAGTGATTATTTCAATATCATCCACATGTTCAGAACTGTATACGTTTACCATGCCAAATTTTTAAAAAATCATCTAGTTGTACTAGGTCAAATAGAAAGCTCTTTTAAAACATAAAAATTGAAAGGATTTAACAAGTGTCTTTTTGTGTTTATGATCTAACAAACTAAACCTTAATAATGTAAAGAGTTTAACAATTAAATCTCTTCTGTAAAAATTAATTAATAGATATGCTGTTTTACATAATCACTATATTGAAGTATAGATTGCAGTTATTTAAATTAACAGAAAAAGAACATTTTAAATTCAAACTGTGCAGTTAGTTCACAGCTAAAGTGAAGGTAAAAATAACCACCCCAATAAGACTTTAGTTAATACCCATAGAACAATTGTTTTAGTCAGTTTGGTGTCGCTGTGCAAACAAGAACAACTTAAAAGAAGATTAAGGCTCTTATAATCCAATCATTTCTCTTCTGAACCTTCTTGCGTTGTCTCACACATGAGATTTTGGGGGACACCTCATATCCAAACTATTACAATGTCCCACCTGTCTACGGTTACCACCCAGTCTATTTAAATTAGAATTGACTGATAAGGTTACAGCTCTCACAATCCAATCATTTTACCTCCAAACGTTCCTGCATCAACACAGAAGCTTTTGGGACACACCTCATATCCAAGCCATAAGAGCTATTACCAAAATGACTAAAGGTAACAAGTACTGCTGAGGATATTGACAAAAGGGATCCCCCACAAACTGTCATTGAGAATATAAATTTGACAGTCACTATGGAAAACTGTGTGGTTTCTCTGCAAAACCTTAAAAATATAAAAACCATAATATTCAGCAATCTCACTGTTAGGTATATATCCAAAGGGTTTGAGATCATGATATCCATGATATACATGCACTCCAGTGTTCCTGAAGCATTACTCACAGTGTCCACGATATGAAATGAACCATGGTATCTACTGGGGGTAAATGGATAAAGAAAATGTAGTGTATATACACAATGGTATGCTATTATTTAGCCTTTATAAAGAAGAAATCTTTCACATAACAACATGGATGAACTTCGAGGACATTGTGCAAAGTGAAACAAGTGAGGAACAGAAAAACACTTTTTGTGGAATATATAAAAGCTGATCTCATAGAAGCAGAGTAGGATGGTGATTATAAGATGCTTTGATTGAGGAAATTGGGAGATGTTGACCAAAGAACACAAAATCTCAGAGAATCGGTTCAAGAGACCTATTGTACATCATGGTGACTACAGTTCATAATATATTGTATACTTTAAAATTACTAAATGAGTACTTTTATCACCACAAAATTAAGTACATGAGGTAATGCATATATGGAAGAGCTTTATTAATCATTCCACAATATATACATATCAAAAAATCATGTGTACACTGTAAATAAATATTTCTTAAAATTTTTTCAAGCAATGAAAGAGAGATAGAAAACATAAACTTTCTGCATTTAAAAAAATAAGTGATAAAAAAATGAGGGAAAAAATACCCAGAGTCCAAAACTGAAACTGACAAAAATGTTTTCAAACATAATTACATACTGAAAAATATGACTAACAACCTGGTCATTTAAAAATATATAAACCTCTGGCAGGTCTGATAAAAAGGAATAAAATATAATTTATAAATAAGCAGCTCTATATAGCCACAGATAAATGAAACTATCCAAAAGAGAATATTATATAAATAACATGCCAACAAATTTCTAAGTGCATTTATTCCTAATGAAATAAGTATATATTATCAAATATATCCACAATAAAAGGAGAAAAGTGTAGACTTTCATAGTTTATAAATTGTTGATAGGTAAATATTGATAATACACAAATATATGAAGTACATGTGGCCCAAGTTATATATATGTATTTAACTTTAAAGGAGCAGATGATTCCTGTGATATATAAATGATTTCAATCCTAACAATGCTGAATTATAATATTAATGTCTTTATAAATAACAAATTAATCACAAGATATCATTAAATAAATTATATATATTTATAAAAATTCTAATTAATATATTAGTACATTATCTAGCAGTGTATTAAAATAATGAATACTTTTATAATTTACTTAAATATGCTTTTTCTCAACACAAAATCAAGATACAAAATAAACCCTATCAGACAAATACACAAAAAAATTTAATTACATCAATAGATACCAAATATAAAACATCTAAATTTAGCAAATATTTAAAAAATGGAGTTGCTAGTTCCTTTTTAAATTTTTTATTTGTTAATTTTAATCATATATAATTTTGTGATTCTATTTTACATATTCATACATGCTCACAATATAACAATATAATGAGATCAATTTTGCTCATACTACCTCCGCTTTCTCTCTTCTCTTCCCACCCCTGGTCCTCTTCCTCTATTGGTCTCCCTTCTATTTTCATGAGATGTATTACTCTTTATTTCCTCTTTTACTTTTTCTCTAGATTTCACATATTAAATATAATATGAAACTCTTAATTTTCTGAGATTGGCTTAATTTTTTTAACATAGTGCTCTCATATTCTATAACTTCATTCTTTTTTAAAACAAAATGAAACCCCATTGTGTTAATATTCTGAGTATTCCATATTCATTCATGAATTGATGTACACCTAGCCTTGTTTTATGATTTGGCTATTGTGAACTGTGCTGATATAAATGTGGGTATGCATGTATCCCTATAATATGATGACTTTAATTCCTTAAGAAAAATACTGAGTATGGCATAACTGTGTCATATGGTGATAAAGAGGTTCCACCAAATATTGCTAAAAGAAAACAAAGCAAAAAAGAACATTGGAATTGAAGGAAACTACAAAAATGATAGGTTATTTATGTATAATATTTTCAGAGTCTATACACTTTCACACAGTATGGTGGTATCTATTATAGTGGTGGATGTTAAATAAAATAAAAAATAAAATAATTTTTTAAGAAATTATAAAGAATGAAAGTTATAGAATATGAGAGCACTATGTTAAAAAAATTAAGCCAATCTCAGAAAATTAAGAGTTTCATATTATATTTAATATGTAAAAGCTAGAGAAAAAGTAAAAGGAGAAATAAAGAGTAATAAATCTCATGAAAATAGAAGGGGGACCAATACAGAGGACCAAGGGGTGGGAAGAGAAGAGAGAAAGGGGAGGTAGTATGAGCAAAATAAAAATTAAACATTTAATATTATATTCCCAGAATAATGTGAAATAATGCTGAAAATCTTCTAAAAGAAGAGAAAGAATGAAGTATTGGAATATCATTTCATTATTAGTTTTTTCTATACCATTGAGACATTTAGAAATATATAGAGAGCAAATAACTCACTCTCAATCTAACAATAAAAAACACAAAAAATAATAAAAATACAAAATACCTTGGAATAATAAAAATTCTTTATGAGATTTTAAATGAGATTCATCAAATTATAGTAAAAGATTCAAACTAATAATTGATTACAGAGACAAAATATATTTCTACTTGAGGATATAATGTAAAATACAATCTAATAGGTTAAAATATTAAAATTTTTTATAGAATTGTCAAACTTATTCTAAAGTTATCATGGTAACTAAATATCCAAGCAAATCTCAGAATGTAAATGGTACCTTTTTTTATTTTGGATTATAATTTTCTTTCATTAAATTTATTTGTGGATTTATTTTATTAACACTTCTTTTTTATTTTATTGGTTCTTTTTAGTTATACCTGACAGTAAAGTCCATTTTGGTATAATTATGCAGGCATGGAATATATCTTATTCTCTTATAATTAGGACCCCAGTCTTCTGAATGTGCATGATGATGAGATTCACTGTTGTGTATTCATATATGTACATAGGAAAGTTACTTCAGATTCATTCCACTCTTTCCTTTTCCTATCCTCCTTCCCTTCCTTTCATTCCTCTTTTTCTAAGACACTCTCTATCCCCTCCCCACTTATTGTGGGTTAGTTTCCATGAATGAGAGAAAATAATAGACCTTTGGGAGTTTTTTTGGAGGGGATAGACTTATTTCACTTAGCGTGATAGTCTCCAGATCCACCCATTTACCGACAAATGTCATGAAATCATTCTTATATATGGCTTAGTTATACTCCATTGTGTATGTATGCCACAGTTTCTTTATCCATTCATCTGTCAAAGGACAATTGAGTTGTCTCCATAGCTTAGCTATTGTTAATTGTGCTGCTATACACATTGATGCATCTATGTCACTGTAGTATGATGATTTTAAACCCTTTGGATATATACTGAAGAGTGAAATAACTGGGGGATCAAATGGTGGTTCAATTCCTAGTCTTTTAAGGAGACTCCATACTGCTTTCCAGAATGGTTGTACAATTTGCAGTCCCCCCAAAAATGTATGTGGACCTTTTTCCTTACATCCTCACCAACATTTATTTTAACTTATATTCTTGATAATTGACATTCTAGTTGAAGTGAGATGAAATTTCAATGTAATTTCAACTCAATTCATAGTTGATCAAAGACAGGAATTAGGTCAGAAATCATGCATCTACTAGAAGAAAATGTAAGCCAGACACTCCAACATGTCAGCTCAGAAACAGACTTCTTTAACAAAACTCCTAATGTGCAACAAATAAAATTAAAAATCAATAAATGGAATAACATCATACTATAAAACTTCTTCACAGCAAAGGAAACAATCAAGAGTGTGCAGAGAGAGCCTTCAAAATTAGAGAAAATTTTTGCCACCTGCACCACCTCAGGGTGTTAATTTCCAGGATATACAAAGAACTCAAAAAACTTAACACCAAAATAATAATAATAATAATAACAACAACAACCACCCAACCAATAAATGGGCAAAGTAACTAATCACACATTTCTCAAAAGAAGAAATAAAAGTCAACAAATATATAAAAAAACTTGACATCTCTAGCAATTAGAAAAACACATTATAATTGTCTACAGAATTATTGTAATTAAACAGCATCATAAAACTGATAAGATCAATAGATAATAAACCAACCAAGGCAACTCCAGAAATAGACACTAATACAAGGGAAAATCTAATGTATGACAGGGACATTTCAACTAAGTGGAAATACACTTTTTTTTTTTCCTTAAGTAAGTGGCATTGATACAATTGGCTCTCCATGCAGGAGAAAACATACCTCTGGCTCAAAACTTATGGCAACTTAATTTAAATGATCAATGGTTATGAAACTTTTTCTTTTTTCTAAAACTGAATCACAAGAGAAAATTTTAGAAAAACTATTGATAAATTTGAACATAAAAATCAGTATGTCTAACACATTTTTTCAAAATATATGATAGCCTGAAAAACAAATTTTGTAGGATTTATGATGAAGAAAATATCTCTGGAATAAGTAATGTTTCTAAGATAAATATTATATCATGATACTACAGTCTTGTGAACCAGGTAAGTGGCTTAATTTTATATAATTATACTAAATGGGGTTAGAAAAAAAAATCAGAAACATCTCAGTGCTTGTGAAGATCTAAATTGTTCTAATTTTCTGGGAAAAACAATGGAACAATATTTATTGGTATGAAAAAATTTAAGTCTTCCAATACAAATTTTGAGAATATATCCTACAGAAAAAGTACAAATTAAAGGGAAACCATTGTTGCTCATTGGTAGAATTATAAAAAGTATTTTTATATCTGCTTTGTAGAATGTATAAAGTTCGAAAAAATGAATATATTTTCATCTGTGTAGAATGTTTCAAATAACAGTAGCATTCAATATATAAAGCAATTTGTAAGATATTATGTGACTTGATTACCTTATAGCAAAAAAATATATTCATACATGTGGAATGAGAAAGAAAGAAAAAAGAAAACTCCACATACATATTTATATTTGGGAAAAAAACATTAAGTAAAATGACATTTTTTACATGAGGATTAGTTGAAGGTTACAATTATTTTCTGTGTTCTTGAAATGTTGCAGTAAAATGTGTTTGCTGTTATACTTTTACATTATGAATCTAGAGAGAATTTCCAATAAAAGTTAATTTATTAAATATGACATTAAGTATAATGCTATAATCAAATTAGGTAAAGACTTATGTGTTAGAGATAAGTAATATTGCCATCTAGTGGTTATTTATTCCCATTGACGCTACAAGGCCCCTTGGAAAAAATCTGGTGAGAGATAAGTAGTTAGAACTATAATACAAAATAGGTATAAGCACATAAAGATACTCTAAGATGGTAATATATTCTCTTTGAAATACTTTTTTCCTATTAATTATATTCAATTTTAAGTGTACTAAGTATAAAACATCTACTTATTGATGATAATTTAAAGGAACGTCTCTGAAAGGCAATCATATTTATTTTAAAATTGAATATATTGCACTATCAATTAGTAATGTTAAAGTTATTTTATGGATAGAACTATTGAATTGAGTAAATAAAATCTATCTTTAATTCTAAATTGATCAAATATCAAAATCTATAAAAAGTTAGAAAATTTTGATGGTAAATTAACTGTCTACTTCATGAAATTTTGACTACTTATCTTACATTAGTACCATAAGTAAGACATTAAGAGGATAGTGCCTATATTTCATGTGAAACTTTTCCTTTTACAAAGAATACACATGGAAATCATGCCAGCCAATTTTACGGAATCTGGAGAATTAGAAGATAATATTGATACATTACTCGATCAGTCTATGTTGCTCTAAATTTGTGTCTTCATAAATTACATAAGATTCTTGAGTTTGTCCACTTCACATGCATATTTACTGAGTTAATCAGAGCACAGTATCTGAAGCAGTTACAAACTTTAAGACACTACACCCTAATAGTTTAGCTAGCAATGATGGTAGTACAACCCATAATGCCAGAGTTAGTGAAAATAGATGGCAAGTTCATGTAATATGAGAATTTTTCCAATTGGACAGAATTTTATCTAGGCTCTAACAACATAATGTGTAATTTGAAAGAGAATTTTTATATACTTTTATTATTAAAGCAAGTTACTTAATATCCTGACAATATTCTCCACAATGATCCATTGACTATTAAAAATTGAAAGAAAAAATAAATAAAGAAAAAAACATAAAACATATACTAGGCATTCTTTAAATTAATTTTATAGTTTTGAAGTACTATATCAGGACAACTCTTCAGAGTTTTTATATCAGTAGCATTATTCCAAGTCTAACTCTAGACTTCAGAGTATCACTTTGCACAAAAGCTAGTAATTGCAAGTGGAGTATTCTTACTTAGCTGATTGTTGCTTAAATGATTCAAGTTAGGCTTTGAATTCATTCAAATTAGATAATGTGGCAACTGATTCTCCTCTTCACGCTACTTCCTTCAAAAGAGACTCTAAATTGAAAAGCTACTGCCAAATATACCTTCCTTATACCTGGCACATGAAGTCAAAATACAGTATGCAGAATAAATCACTTTTCCTTTGCTTTGATATTTGTTTTTATTTGTTTTAAAGTATACTCCTGACACAGCAAATGCTTTATGAGACTTTTACATTTGAGACATCCTTGCCCATTTCCAAAATGGAGTGGCTCCAAACTGTCATATTGAATTTCCTTTAAAGGGCAGCAGTGGGAAGGTCCCCAAAGTCTCATAATGTCTGCTAATTACAGTAGAACGAAACCACCATATTAGAAATGATCTTACATTTCTAACTTGGGAATTATAGAAAACCATTTTACCCCCAATAACATATCTAGCATTGGCTCAGGGACTCATTTTACACAGCATGAGGAATAGCATATAATCTCACTGCAAGATACCTTGAAGTCCAGTTACGAATTGTGGAACCTAAAGCATGATGTTTCTGTTCTTCCTAGGAGGTTTTCTCCCCTTCATCTTGCTAACATAATTTGCTAAGAAAACTTCCTCTCTGCTTAACCTCTTAATAGTGAGAAATGGAAATATATTTTGTGACTTTTCTCCCTTGAGCCTATTCTGAAACAATCACAAAATACTATCGTATTCTTAAGAGTATTACTTCCAGCAGTAAAAAGAAAAGTGAGAGAGGAAATGAGATGATATGAAGAGATATAAAAAGAAAATTACAAATTGGTTAAATGTCTCAAAAAATATACTAACCTTTAATGTATTCCTGACTGAGCCAGCTTCACGGGAGAGTTGTGTGATCTGCCTCACTGCCCCTTAGAAGGGTTCCATACTTGGCTTAATCCTCTGCTATTTGCCTTTTAAAACTCTTAATAGTGTTAAGATTCCCTCCAATTTATTTTGCAGTATGTCCTGCAATTATGTTGCCAGTTTTTTTATAATCCTGAGAATCAAAGTAAAACAGGTTCTTCTTTTTCATAGGTTTTACATATGAACTTTCCTCTTAAGAACTCTGCCCATCAATGTTAAACATTTTACTCTGAAACTGATGCTGTAAGCTGTGTCATAAAGGGTCCCAATGTTCCACAACTTCCCCAAATTTTGCTTAGATTCTGTAACTGATACTACTGATCACATCAAATAGATCCATAATTGAAGTAATACTTAGCATGTGGTGCAGTAATTAAGCTTTTAATCATTTCAGGCTGCATAAATGAACACAATCAGTAATATTGCAACAGTGACTGTGAGGAGAGATGTCCAGACCCAGACTGAAGGAAGAGGCTATTTACCAATTTCCTAGTAGCCCTGAGGACTGGGTAGAGGAGATAGATGGCCATAAAGATTATTCAGCTGGCTACTTTCCCACTTTGCTTGTCATTAATTCCCGTTACTAGCTCAGCTTTTAGGCAAGTTAGAAAACAGGGATATTGTTTTACTTGGGAAAAGAATCAGAGGAAAAACAGGGAGGTCGACAAAAGAAGAGCAGTAATAGGTTAGCCATGCAGAAGACAAAGAAAGACATAATTGGGGACTCAAAAGAATGTTCTAGGCTCATTTGATCAGCCAGGAGCCACACACAAACAGACTTGTAAAGCTTGCAGTTCTACAGCTTTTTTTTTTTTTCCAAAAAATCAAAGTACATCCAGTGAAATGGCTCTTCTTCATTTAGTTGGGGAACTGCAATGTGATATCTCATAGCTTCAATCTATAGCATTTGAGGCATAGTCTCCCCCAAAGCTTATTGACTTGAAAGAGTAGGAACTCCCTACATTAGTCTACATGAGAACAGAATTTTACAAGGTACAGTTTTGACTTTTTCACAAGCAGCCCATTTTTCCAAATTCAATGTAATTACCATTGATTGAACAAAAAATGATTGATCAAAAATATATGATTTCATTATATCTGTTTTACAATAAATCTTAGACAAGTTAGTGGATGCTCTGTAACTATTTCTCCACCTCTGATCAGATGGCTCATTTCCACATAATGACTTCTCTAACGGATCTAATCTTCTCTTGTTAAAAAGAACTGCTGGTAATTTAAAATAAAATTAGTTTGCATAATTGATAAAATTAAGCATAGTCCTTAACTATGTTTTAGTAAAATATATTACTTCATAATCAAATATGAATATTATCCTTGAACGGTATCATCAGAAAAATTCTTCTAAATTAGCTGATTATTCAAACATATTAACTTTATATGCAAATGATCTTTGTAAAGTGTGTAAGCTAGTTCACAGTTTAAACTGCAGTTCTCATTTCTGTATGGTATTCATAACTTAGCTTCATACTCTATTCTTCCACCACTCCCCGCAAGGATGATCATCCATTTGTGACACAGCACTTTACATTTGATATAGTTGGTTCAAAATATCATGAGAAAACAAAGTCATAAAATGCTTTGTCAAAAGAAAATGTTGAATACCAAATTAAGTTTGGAAACAAAAAAATTAATTTGCCAAATTAACACTCTCCCACACATACGCACTTTCTATTCGAAAGATTTTTCTGAATATATTTTTCTTACAATGAGGCAAATATTTCAAGAAATCAAGAGGAGATTTGAAACGTAAGTTACTGTTACACTCTTTTTAAAAAACCTGTAATTATTATATTTAGGAATCACATAAAATTTATCACCAGTGTTCCTTTGCTCCTATATAAAGTAAGAGACTTTGGCTATCCAAACAACCCAGGATTTCGAAACTGTTCAATTTCACTTATGCTTTTGGGGTACTTGGCAGAGGAGGTGTGAATCCTCATGAATGAGCCACTCTAAACATGACAGAGTCCACTCTACCATGAGTTCTCAAGTATCCTCTCTACCCCACTTCATCCTTCTTTTTCTGTCTTTGGAATCACCAGGCCACACTAGATGGTCCCCACTTCCAGGCAGAAGATAAGAGGATTCTTCTCTCTCTTTTTTTTTTTTTGGTACTGGAGATTGAACTCAGGGGTACTTGACCACTGAGCCACATCTCCAGCCCTATTTTGTGTTTTATATAGAGACATGGTCTCACTGAGTTGCTTAGTGCAGAGGCTGGATTTGAACTCGTGATTCTCCTATCTCAGCCTCCCAAAGTGCTGGGATTACAGGCTTGCGCCATCGCGCCCAGCTGAGGATTCTTCTCTTAAGGAGTGAACAGTTCCAGAGAAGTGACCTATGGAATTGCTTAAAAATCCCATGATGAAAATCTACAAAAACAATAGAAGAGTACTCACTAGAAGAGATTTTGGGAGTACATGACAAAGTTTGCTTGAATAAATAGAATGCTAAACCCATTCATTACCTGAAAATCAGCAATCTATTGTGGCAGAAGGCGACAGAGAAAAAAAAAATCTGTGAAATTAAATTGCTATACTGTTGTAGCAGATTGAAAATTTCAGATCTGAGGGAAAAGTAGAAGCAGCCTAGGAAATGATAAATTTAATTGAACTCTTTTAGAGAGAATCAAAACTTTCTGACTGAGAAAAATGCAAATTTTTGAAATGGATGGACCCTTTTTGCTAATAGGAGATGATGAGCCCTTGGATGGGTGATTGTTTAATTAGAAAGCTCCACAAGAGTTAGCAATGATTAGTTAGAGCTACTGGTGAAGAATAAAGATTATTTAAGAGAAAGAACTGAAGAGACAATCATGATAAACATTTTAAAAAGAGAAAACAAGTTTGAGAAGAAAGAAAAAGGGTTGGAGAAAAAATGAGAAAGAGAAAGGGAAAAGAATACAAAAAATGAAAGAGAAAAAGAGAGGGCTCAAGCCAAAGAAAGAAGAAAGAGAAATTATTCCCAGATTAAGCACTCAAACTCAAGTTCTGGATTAAGATGTAACAGTTCCCCAAACCAGCAAAGACCACAAAGTAGGGACAGAAGGTCAAGCAGAAGGAGAAATGGTGAGAGAGCCGAGTCCATGATAGAGCAGATGGAAAATACAAATCTCCTCCTCAGGTCAAAGATAAAGAAGCTGAAATTCAAAATCCAGTAAGCATATGTGACACCCTTGGAGCAGAGAGCAAGGTAAATAATCCAAGTATGAATAAAAGAGGGGATGTTGTGATCTAAATAAAAGAAAGAAAAAGAAAACCTAACATGAAGTCAAAAAGTAGAGTTATGACAAAAACATTGAAAAAAAGGAAAGTGATATTAACTAAGAATGAGGCCAACGTGACCAGTGAAAACACTAAATATGAAGGTGAAAATCATTTTTAAGAACCAATGTATGCCTAGAATAATAATGACATTGTATTAAATGGATGCAATTAAAAGTGATCTGATGAATTGTTTAAGTCAGTAAATTTCTTTTTACTTTTTTGGTACCAGTGATTGAACCCAGAGGCACTTAACCACTAAACTTTATCTCCAGACCTGTTTTGAGAAAGAGCCTCTCTGAATTGTTGAGGCTGGCTTCAAACTTGGGATCCTCTTCCCTCAGTCTCCTTAGTCGTTAGGATTTCAAGTGTGTACCAACCACACCAGGATATCAGTAAATTTCTGATACAAGTATTTTGAAAAAATACTAAAAATGAAAGGTTCTTGCATTGCTGTCTATCTCACTTTCCCAGGTTGTAGGAATGTTGTTGTTGTTATTGTTGTTGTTGTTGTTTTCACTTACTCATAGTCGCTGGCCAGGTAGAATATTGGCTTGTGAGTAGCTCTTATGAATTCTCATTATGAATTATGGAAAAGTGTTGAATCTTGCAGAATCTCCTCAAAATCAGACTCAAAAACCCGAGTTCTAAACCTGCTTTTGTCATTTAAAAGTTAAAAATTTAAGGTTAATATACTCTCTCAGTTTTATATTGTCTGTTTTGTTAAATGAGAACTTCTGAAGATACCATTTTTAAGAACCAATGTATGCCCAGAAAAATAATGACATTGTATTAAATGGATGCATTTTTAAAATTTATGATTCCTTTTATATTTGTGTAACTATCCTTTACTAAATTTAATAAGTGGTGCAGGCTACAGTCAAAAATTTGGATTTTGACCTCAGGCTTGGTATTCCATCTTATTTAACCTGAGTGTTTCCCAATAACCTGCTTGTGTTGTTAGACTGCAGCTATGTGATAGCTTTATCTCACCCTGTGTGGTGACTTATAAAACTGACTTAGGAGGAAATAGAAACTTTTAAAACTTCTCCTTTCTCACACTTGCACAAACGTCTTTCTGGCTTCTGCACCCTATATCAGTGTGAGAAAAGGAATACATCTTGTTTTAATTGTGTACTTCAAACCTGCCTCAAGTGGTAAGTGAAAGAAAGCAGGAGATAATAACCAATCAATAAATAATGCCCTTAAATTCACATTCTTTGCTTTTTACAATAAACCTTGAATATAATAAATTTTTAATTACCCTGAAGAAGGGCATGAAGATATGGATACCAATACCACCTCACTTCTTTCCAGGTGTCTATACCAATTTGAAAAAGAGCTCAAACTCACTATTTCTATGAAGCCTGTTTTCAGTTACCTCACTCCCCCAAACCTCAGGATCAGTTACTATGCTGATCACTAGTTTGGTATTTATGTCATTCTGCTTTTACGGTTAGTTTCTGTTTTATGGATCTTCTTCATTCATTATGTTACCACTTCTTGTGGGCTGGTGTTATGTCCTACCACACAGACTCTAACGTGTGCGTAGAATTAGTTCCCACATACCTTCAATAAGTAAGTTATTTAAATATCACAATTCATTTTCCATTTCCCATTGAAATAAAAAAGTGTTAGAATTCCATGACAGTTAATTCTGTTAACAATATTACTGATTTAACGAATCTTTTCAGAGGGGATTAAGCAAGTTCAGGTGGGGTTACTGGGCATGGATAGTCAAAGGATCATCACTAGTATTTATTTCTTGAACAAATGCATTCCACTTCCAGTGTGGAGTAATTAGCTGTTTCTCATCCTTCTCTCAAGAAACCCTAAAGTGTTTTCATGCCTATTAGAAAGAAGTAGACAATACATGTAAGGTTTCGCACAACTTTTCTACTGTTTACTTCAATTTCTTAAACATTGAGGCCAATAAGTAATCACTTGTGGAATATGCCTAACATTTGTTAAAAGTCAGAAATTTTTGTTTTGGAAAATTGATGAGTAGACTCTGAAATAAAGGAGTTTTATGTAACATTTTAGTACAATGTGCAATTGCTGGAATTATATCATTGCAAGTAAACTCAAGAAAATTATTTATTTAAAATAAAACACTATTTTGTCTCAACTGGAGTTTACTTTCTAGTTTTTGAGATAAGCATCATAATATAAAATCCACCTTCAATTACTTATTTGTATTTCCATTTGTAGACATATCATGTAAATTGTACAACTTTTAAACATACATAGCTAGAAGTAAAGCCAATTTTTATTTAGCAAGTAAAATGTCTGTCACCATATAAATAAATAAAAGATCCACATAATTCTCTCCACTATTGTTTTTGAAACATAAATTAAGAATTTTCAGATTCTAAGTAATAAAAATAGCACATGTAAATATAAAACGCGGCTATCCTTCAGTATCCATGGGGCAATGGGTTACAGCTGCTCATGGATATTAACATTTGTGGATGTTAATGTCTTTTTACAAAATGACTTAGTACTTACACATAGCCTACACATATCCTCCTATACATTTTAAATCATATGTAGGTTGCTGATGATATTTAATACAATGTACATGTTACATAAATAATTACTGTATTGCTTAGGGTACAATGATAAGAAAAAGTAATCTGTATGTATTCAGTACGGATAGAATATTTAAATATTTTGATACTCCATTGAATCTATAGATGCAGAAACCATGGATGAAAACAGGAATAATTAAAAGTTTAGAGGAAAACAAAAACTCTATTCTTTGGCAATCTTTGTTCATCTTCCTTTGACTCACCTGTTTCTTTTCTGTGGTACATTAAATCTCTGAAATATGTTTTAATTGACTGTTTTGAAGACCATCTGGAATTTGCATATAGTTCACCTGTTCTTATAATAATGCAATGTCTCTTAAATTTAATCAATTTTAATCACTTTGGGGTCTACGGCCATAAACAGTCTTTTCCTCACCTCCAGTTCTCTCTCTCTGTTTAGCTTCTTTGTATCTCCATTTCTCTCTTTCCTTCTCAGGATATGTGTATCTGTACTCCCACTAACACATAATTATATACACATACAAATAGATAAATATATTTGTGTATTTATACATATCATATTTATAGGTTATATACTCTATAGTAACATATGAAAATCTGATTTTATTATGTTCATTTGGACATTCAGATTTTTCCATATTCTTATTGTAAGTGGTATATTCCAGCCATTAATGAAATAAAATACTCCCATACTTTATTTCTTATATGCAAGTAACTAGTGAAATTACTTAAAAAATTCACTGTAAAAATATGTGTAAAACAGTTTGATGTTTTTTAGAATGTTAGTTATAATTTGAACTAGCTTTAAAAAATAAATTAGAAAATTTTACTGGACTGATAATCATAAAGCAGAAATAATGTTTTATGCTTTAGTTTTTGCTTTGTACTTGAAAGCATAAATGATCCCCTCAATACAGGTCAGAAAAGAGAGTTTAATGGTATGTTCCTCTAAATGCTTTACCTATTTTGTTAGACAAAATTATTAAGTACCTAGTATATTCCAGAAAAGAGAGGTCTAAGATTTGGGATATATTATTTCATTAAATAATCAGATTCACTGTGTGTGTGTATAAAAATGTATAACCATATATAGAGATGCAATGAATTTGTTTTTCTTCTAATTTAAAAATTATATGAAAAGTTATTTATTTTAATATCCTTTATCTCTACCATATACTTTTAATTCCTTTTATTTTCCAATGTTTGCTTATTTAATTTACAAGTAAAAATTGTATTAATGTATATTGTTGTTATAGATGAAGATATTATGTATGGATACATAGCTAAATCAAACTAATTAAAATAAGACTTACCTCACACACTTTTTGTGTTTAGAACACTAAAAAATTCTACTCTCATCATTTTCCAAATATACAATATACTATTAACTGTAAGGTTTTTTCTTCAGAAATAAAACAAAATTTTTGGTTTATTATACCTTTCAAATAATTAATTTTCTATTTTGTTTATTTTCTTCTTATTACTTTGAATATACATTTATTTTCTATAGTCATGCCTAATTTATTTAGGCTCAATCATTCTCAATATTTATATATTCTTCATTTTCTAATATGAGAATTTAAGGTGATATGTAAACTACTACTTTATCTGAGTTTCATGAGGTTTGATATGTAAGTTTATTATTATTATTTACTTTTAATTTCTACTAATTTACTTTGAATTCAAACCTAAAAAATCATATGTATGCTTTTGTGTATAATTTCTAATGGGTACATTTATGTTTAGAAGCTTTTATACCTTAATTTCATTGAAGTCAAAAAGAATATGGCATATGATTCATGCCTTATCATGTTGCCTATTTTAAGTATTTATTAAACAAGCTTGTTAATTAGGTACTTTTAGTATCTTATTAATAATGTCTTTAAAAATGTCTTTACTAAATGTTTTGGATTGATTTATACAATGTCAGAAAAGCTAAAGTGAAGTATTCTACAATCATGACAGATCTTTAAATATCTCCTCATAAATTTATCAAATGTTGCTTAAGGATTTTGTGACTTTATTACAAAATTCTAACCTTCCTCATGATTTGAAACAATTTTAAACTACTGTATTTTACTACATTTTACATAAAATTTTCTTTGATATTAATACTACAACCACAGATTTTATTTCATTAAGAATTTTACTAAAACTCATCTCACCCTGTGTTTCTCTATTGTTTTAACTCTTTTTTGTTTCAGTAAATGTCTTCTAAAGTGTGCCTAATAGGATTTATTTTTAATCCAGACATAATCTTTTTATTTCAAATCCTTTTATTAAAAAAACTTAGTTTTTAACTAGAATGGTACTGAAATAAATGTTTATTTATTTATTTATGAAATAAATGCGTGATAATTGACTAACCTCTATGTAATTCTTTTTTTAAATTTCGTGATTCTAAAGATTAAGTCCAGGATTTCATGCATGCCATGCAAGTGCTCTATCCTGCCTTGCATTCCCAGCACTATTTCTGTTTTATTTTGAGACAGTCTCACTATGTTGTCCAGGCTGGCCTTGAACTTGAGATTCTCCTGCTTCAGCCTCCTGAGTAGCTGGGGTTCTAAACACATTCCTGTGTCTGGCTCCATTATCTTTTAAAAACTATATACTTTTACAATTTTTATGCTTCCTTATTTAGCCAATTATTCTCTCTCTCTGATTAAAGCTTTTTTCTATATAATTTTTTTGAAAAACATACACACTATTTTTGATCTTTTGGGAATTATTCTCACAACTTTGAGTCAATCTATAGAGTCTAAAATTAATAATATCTTTCTCTTTCCATAAATATACAAAAACATGCATCTATTTCATTGTGGCAGACTTTTTTTTAATGCTACATGATATTGCTTTTGTTCTACATCATTGTTACATATTCCAAAGTAATAATAATTATAGCATGACTTTTTGTAAACAGGCATTTAGATTCATACCTCTATAGTTTATTTGCTTGCCATTACTTCTTTCTTATCAGACTTTTAATTTTCTGATAATGTTTCTTTCTTATGTTCATCCTTTAGAAGTTCCTTTACTGAATCTTTTAATATAAACCAAACGACTTACTGTTTGACCTTTTTTCTCTCTTATATTGGAATAGTAGTTTTAAACTTTCATTGGGATTTCTAAGGACTTTGGAAGGGCTTTTCTACTATTTTTGGCTTCAGCTAGTGAGATGTGAAAATTTCTTTGGGGGTCTTAGCATTAATTTCACCTTTGAGAAAGCCGAAGCCTTCATCCTTGCCTTCTGTCTGGACCTTAAATCCTAAACCCACAACTACCTTGAGACCTGGAGCAACTTGTACTGTAGTTCACTTTGTTTTGTTCTTTTTCTTGTTCTTTCCTTTTCTGTGTGTGTGTGTGTGTGTGTGTGTGTGTGTGTGTGTGTGTGAGAGAGAGAGAGAGAGAGAGAGAGAGAGAGAGATGGGGAGAGGGAGTAGGTACACACAAGAGGCTCCTGAGGAACTCTAGAATGACCAGTTCTATCAGTTTCTCATTCCTGCATAACAAATTATCACAAACTCTGAGGCCTAAAATAACACACTTTTTTAAAAACTCTTTTGTTGGCAAGAAGTTTGAGAACAATTTAACAGCTTAACTAGGTTCTCTATTTCAGGGTCACAGTAGGCTACAATCTAGGTATTTGCCATTCAGAGCTCTATTGGCTATTGAAGGAATTTATTTGAATAAGAGACTCCATTATTAGCTTCTAGCAAGTGAGCTGTCAGATTGTGAGAGGACCTGTAGGGAGGAGATTCAGGCAGTATGGAACTTTTAGCAACTGGGAGCTCCTTCTGGCTGAAAACCAGGAAGAAAATGAGAACCTCAGTTTTAAAACAGCAGGAAAATGAGTTCTGTCAATAACTGGTCTGAGCTTAAAGAAGATTCTTTTCTAATCAAGCCTCCAGATAAAAAAGCAGCCCAACCAACACCCTGCTGCAGCCTGTAAGCCCCTTTGTGGAAGACTCAGCTAATCCATATCCAGCCTCCTGATCTAACAAAACAGAAATAATAAATATG
>CM053404.1:88787960-88853490 GCA_028644305.1 Xerus rutilus
TATCTCTCCTTTAAGTGGGAGATCAATATTAAAAGGTCCAAATGCAAACAATATGCAACCTTAAACCAAATAGCTCCTATTAAGACATTTACAATTTTGTCACAATAGACAGAAATGATATGTTTAATCATTATCTACAACATTAACACTAGGTTTGTGAAAGGGTCTATAGTTTCTAATGGTGGACAAAGAGAGAGTTGGCGGTGTAAGATAACATGTTAAAGAGGTAGGAGGTGAGGATATAAAGGTATTAGATCTTAAGTTTGTATGAAGAAGCAAAAGAAGTTGACTGATAGCAGGAGAAAAGAGAGAAAGTGATTCTGGGGAAGCAGATAAGTGGGAAGATATAGAAAGAGAGTGAGATAGAGTATAAAAATATACAAACAAAAAATTAATAAAAAAAGAAAATGTAAAAATAAAAGATAAAATAATATACAACAAAACTGTAATATACTATTCTGACATCCTAGTCCTCCATAGCCTTATGCATGAATAGTATTTGGTTACACAAATGTTGGGGATGTGAGCATGGGAAAAGAGAGAGGAAAAAAAAATTAAAAATCTCAAAGAAAAATTGAACGATTATTTCCTTTGGAGTTCAGTATCTTCCCTGTTTCCCTTCTCATCTGATAGGTGGGTTTGTCTGGTGTTTGCTGGTATTTCCACCCTCAGGTTGGTGAAGGTTATTAGTGTGTGAGGGTTGGCCCTGGAGGTAGAACTCCTGGAGGTGGAGTATAGCACTGCCAGTCCCCATTGGAAGATTGAGGTAGAACTCCTGGAGGTGGAGTATAGCACTGCCAGTCCCCATTGGAAGATTGAACCCCAAAGGATCTCATGTGATGTGGGCACCTAGTCTTAGCCCCTTAGATTGCCTGTAGACCCCACAATTTCTGGTCTCTAATTTCATCTCTAAACTATATTTCTCATGTCCCCCTCCCTTTCTACTTTCCAGTCAGGAACCTCTCTCTCTGGAGGTTCTGTGGGCTGAATTCTAGGGCCTGTGCCCCTTTTTGCAGAGTGCTGTTCTGTATCAGTCAGATTAGAACAAGGCTTCCAGAGCTACAGGCCAGCCATGTATCTGGAAGCATTGTGCCAAGTGTGTGGCTGTGGGAGGTGGTGTTAGGGTACCATAGGTAACTTGCTATTGCTTCTAGGCCTCAGCTGGTGTCTAAGATGAGAGGTGCCCCAACTAAAGATGGTGATGGTGGCAGCAGAGGTAACCAAAGAAGGCAATGGATGAAGGTGTCCCATGATGGAAGCAACTGGTTTCAGAGATGAGGCAGCGAGGGAGGGCTGTGTAGTGGTGGTTTGCAGCATGTTTGGAGATGCTGTGCTGTGGCATGTGGTTCTGCACTGGGCAACTGTCTCCAGACCTTGTCCAGTGTCTCCAGGTGCAGGCTACCATGTGGCAGGGACTGTGACACTAGTAGCAGTATCCTCAGATGGAGGTAGCCCTCTCCTTCATTTACTTTTAACCTCCAATTAAATTACATTAGAAAAAGTTACAGGTTTTTTTGTTTTTGTTTTTGTTTTTTAACTCTGAGGCTCTCTTTTATTGGATGCATCTAGACTATTCTTAACTAAAGTGATTATTAATATTTGCCTTCATATCCACCATATTTGTAGCTGTTTCTTGTATATTATCCTTGTTCATTGTTTTTTCTTCAACTCTTTTGGTGCTTTCCCTGATATTGATTGAGATTTTATGTGTTTTTAGTCTCTCTCTCCAGTATTAGCATAGTAATCAGACATTTAAAAAATGTTATGGTTGTCCTAGAATATTCAATAGACATTTATAAGTCACCTATCCAATAGCATTATATTGTTTCACAGGTAGTGAAAACATCTTATAACAAAGTATTCATAGTTCCTTATTCCATGGGTGCCATTTAGTTTACTTATTCATGAGCTACAAACAACAGATACATTGTTATTATTATTTAGATCAAGCTATTACTTGTTAGATCAATTAACAGTGTTCTTTCTTTATGCAGATATAAATTAATGACCTATGACATTTTCCTTCTCTCTGAATGAGTTTATTTAATATTTTTTATGAGCCAAAACTACTGATAAGAAATCCCTTGTATTTTTTGTTTGTCTAAGAATATTTTTATTTTTCCTTTAAGTTTATATAATTGTGTCCAGGTATAGAATTCTGAGTTAGTAATTTTTTTTAACGTTTTAAATATTTCATCTCTTTTTCCTTAATGTATTTTCTGAATAAATATCCAATATAATTTGTATTCTTTTTATCTATAGTTATGGAGTTTTCTTTTCTTTCCTGATTCCTTTCAAGTTTTTTCTCTATTTAATTTTTCTACAGTTTTAATGTGAGTCATATACTTATGTGTAGATATTTTTTGTTATTTATCCTGCCTTTCATCTTCTCAACAATTAATTTCAGAAAAATTTCAGTCATTATTACTCAACTATTTCTTTGGTTATTTTCTTTGATTCTTTTCTTCTGGTGTTTGCCCATATGCTCCATCTTTTGTGATTATTCAATGGTTCTTGGATATTCTGTTTCAGGTATATCATTTTCTTATTTGTTTCATTTCAGAGGTCTACTGCCATATACTCACTGATTTCTTTCCACTTTCCTAGTCCAGATCAAGTCTATTTCCAAGCTCACCAAAGGAATTCTTCATTTGCATTAGAATGTTTTTGATTTCTACCATTTCCTTTTTATTCTTCGTGAGAGTTTCCATCTCTTTGTTTACATTTCTTATCTGTTCTTGAATGTTGCTCATTTTTCCCATTAAAAATCTTTTAAATTTCCAGTCTGATAATGCCAAATACTCTTTCATATTTGATACTGATATTGATGTTTACTTGCTTACTTTACTTAAGACTGTTTTAATCTGTTTTTTGTTTGTTTGTGTTTTCCTTTTCAGTATGCCTTTTACTTTTTGGTTGAAAGCCATACATGATTTATCAGACAAAAAATGAAAGAATCTGGGGTTTTATGTTTATCTGGATAGAAGTTAGAATATGTTTACTGTTTGCCATAGCTAAAGTGTCAGAGACTAAAATCTCTTCTGGCACCTTAGTTTTTGTTTGTTTTTCCTGTGGTCTGGGTGTCTCTGAAGACTCTAAATAGAATCTAAAGCTCTAAGGCTTTTTTTTTTTTAACTGTGATACTATTTTTTTTTTTGACAGGAGCATTATTGATGTAGTTATAGAGTTGGGCAGATTTGGAAATGTTTTGTTTTCTGCTGATTAGATTCTAATGTTTGAACTTGAGCTTAGTATTTCACTTCTTTCAGATCAGAATGGTTTTGATAATATCTGAATAAATTAGATTCTGGTAAAATTGTTTTATAGTTTCCATTAAGCTCAGGCCCTATTAAGGAGAAGAGAGAACCCTGCAGAACTCTTCATGTAACTACTTGTTTGCCTCTTTCCCTGCTAGAAGCAGAAAAGAATTTTGCTCAGATATTTACAGTAAGAAATTGGTAGGAATCCTGCAGGTAAAACTTAGTAAAGTGTGGGTAGCCCCTAATACTGGGCCTCTAGAACATTTTGAGAAATGAGTTATAAATTTAAATTATATGCTGATTATATTTATTTGGAATAAAAACTGATAGTAACAGCAAACAAGTTATTAAATTATTTACATGAAAGTTTTACTAAATTTTTATATAAGATTTTAAATAAAGCCATATGCTATCTAATTCTTTCATAGATGAGCATAAATATCATCTCTATTTAACAAAAAAGGTACATTTTTACCTACTATTGCATATACACATGTACTGCATATAAAACTTTACACTGGAAATTCTAAGGTGATAAAATATAAATTTGGAGGAAACTTAACTTGGAGTCGAAAATGCAAATGCATACCACTATTAAAAGACAAATAATTGAAAGTGTTTATTTACATCCAATATGTGATTTTCTAGAGGACCTTGATTATTTTACTAAAATCATCATAGTTTATTTATTAATGTCACTATAAATAAAATTTAAATCTTTAGGGACAACACATGTTTACTATGACTAAATAAATGTTTGAAAAGGAACACAATATACTATTGAATGTATAACTCTTTGACAGATACACTTTATAAATACAAATTTTATGATTGTCCTTCATATCTGTGGGTTCCATATCCATGGATTCAATTAAAAATTGCATATCTACTATTCATGTACAGACTATTATTTCATATCATCATTCCTGGAATCATACACTATAACAACTACTTATATTGTTTTAGGTGATATAAGCGATCTCGACATCATTTGAAGAATATAAGAGAATGTTTTTAAGACATATGCAAATGCAATGTCATTTTATATAAGGGACTTGAGCATCCATGAATTAGGGTATTTATAGAGGATCCTAAATGCAATACTTCTCAAATACCAAGGAATTGTAGTATAATATTTAATAAGACTTTTAGAAAGTTGATAACTGTTTCTGCTACTTTTTAAATATGTTCTAATGTTAACAATTAATATTTAAATAAATTATTTGAAACAATTCTCATAAATCATAGCTAATTTTGTGACAATACTTAAAATTTAAGTTACAATTAATTTAAAATTAGCTTGGAATACATCTAATTGGGTGTCTATACATGCACTGGCCTGATCATTAGGAAAACTAACCCAATCATTTTTATTGAATTATCAGGAAAATTAAACTTGTATTCCATTTCTCCATAATGATGGCTGGGAAGTGATGATTATAAATGTGTCTGAGATGGTCTAAATATTCAAGAGGGTTGGTTTATCTGGACTGGTCACTATACAGGATTGCCAGTGCTTCTTCCTTCATACAAGATTTCATTTTTGTAATAATTTTAGCTTCCTATTACTTCTCTATATCCTTCCAGATTTGGATAAAATTTTACACCATTGATTAGTTATGTTATCATAAGATTGCAATAATTACAGTAGAGGTAATAATGGAAGATACTGATTTTTCTAGCTCCAGTGCCAATTCTGTATTCCTCAAATCTTGAAAAGTTTCATTTTTTATTTATTTCGGTCCATTTCAAAGTGCTATGGAGTCCACAGCTACATTAAAACCATTCCATATAGGATTCTGTCATCTCTTCACCCTGCCTTACCATTACTTGCCTTCTTTCATTCTATAAAAAGCAATTTCACCTGAATGGTCTGCTTATATTTGGACCACATCCTGGAGGGGGTAAAATGGATTCTAGACTCACTTCTCATTCTCCATAGTTTTACCTTCAACAAGGTTCAAGCTTCTGTGTAATCATTAATTTCAGTAAGACATTTAACAAGTCTTTCAACTTCTCATAGCCTTAATAATTTACCTACAAACTGAATCATAATATAAAATAAAAATAATATAGACATAGGAAAAACTGTACCCGCCTCACAGAGTGTTGGAAAAATTAAGTGAGATAATGCTATTAGTTTAACATATTACATATATTGACTGTATGGTAACTTGTTTTCTTCTTAAGTATAATATAATAATTTGTGGACATCTTTCCTTAGTTTCTAAGAATGTATTGCCTATATAGAAATTGAAGTCTTATACTGTGGCCATTTGCATGATCATGCAATAATAAATTTGTCCAGTTGAACCAGTTTATAAAACTGAATTTTGTGGAAACCATGAGGGCATTAACTTGCTTTTTTAATAATATATTTCCAGAGACTTACTGAGTACAGATATGTATTACATGCATGATAAGGATTGTTTTATATTGAAAACATAAAATCTGTGCTTTTGTAACCATAAAAATATAACTATAAACAAGGAGAAGCATGTCTAGGTAAATGGCTTGACAAATTAATATTTAAGAGCTGTTATATAAAATCATTATTTTCATTTCATTATGATGTAATTTTGTCACTTTCATTAGAAGTCTAACATGCACTATTGTTACCAATAGGAATCTAAGAACTTAGCACAGATAATGTGTTAGGTAAAGAACCTATTATAATTCTAAATGAGACAATTGCTTTGTAAGACCTACTTCTAGTGATATAAAGAAGAAAATTAGAGGAAACTTCACCAGCATTATTGGGGTATGGAACTCATTCTTCTCACTTCCAAGGAAGGATTATAAGTGCATGTACAAAACCTATGCTTATTATAAAACCTATGCTTAACGTATCTGTAAAGAGAAATTTTGCTCATTTCTTTGGTTTAATAACTCAGTAAACTGAATTTCAACCAGTCACAAAATTTTACTTCTGTATCCATATTTCATTCTACCTGTGATGCCTTGTTTAAATCCATACCCCTCGCTTCACATTGTTCCTAGTGTATAGTAGATGCCCAATGAAGGCTTGTTAAACTTGCTCCGTAATGATCTTTTAAAAATGAATCTCCCATTGCCAGATGATTTAGTGTTACTAAATTAGTAATTTTATTCATACTTAATATGCTTCTAAAATGTGCTTCAATTTTCTACCACCTCTTGAGAACTCAAAATATGAGTGTAAATTCACAGCGCAGATAGTAAAAAGCACAGCTGGTAAACCACAGGGTAGATTTACAAACCCTTGTGTTGCTTGATTTGGTTCAGTTAATTACTGTTTATTTTGAATAATTATGCTATAGTCTGTAGTTTAAAAAACATTTTTGTCAGAACAAATTGATAGAAATATCTATCAATGCCTTTAGTTAATGCTTTAATTTCCCCTAAATAATCAAAATCTAGCTCACTAGTCTCCATAATAGGAGTTGATATATGCTTAGCCTTCTCTTTTAAAATTTTTTTTTGCTTTATCTTGGTTTTGATGAAGCAATGACTGTTAGTAGTAAACCTGGGAATTCTGACTACCATCTGCTGATCCACCTGCTAAGTCCTTACATCAACTGATATTCAGATATCATTGAACAAAGGCACTGTTCTGAAATTAAAGTGAATATGTAAAAGATCTGGTTTTTACAGGCTTCAGTTAGTCCTCTGTGCATCATTTCTTGTCTCTACACACATGGATTTAATACATAATATCTAAGAGAAAAAAATTTTTTTCACTAAAACTTTCCACTATCATTAAGATTTTATTTTGAAGACTAATTGTTGCTGCAGGGTATATTTCTTTCCCAGTGTTAATGAAAGATAAAATTAGATATAGGAATAGTGCTTCCATGCCACTTGTTATAGTAGGAATAGGCAATCATCCCAGCATTCAGTCTTTGTTTTTTACAAATTTTTTAAATGTATTGGTTATTTTTAGTTATAAGTGACAGTAGAATCCATTTTGACATAATTAGAAAAGTATGGAATATTTCTTGCTCTAATTCAGTCTCCAGTACCTCTCCTTTCCCTCCCCTAGTGCCTCATCCCTTTCCTTTCCCTCTACTGTTCTTTCTGCCATTTCTCCATAGTTATTGTTTTCAAATTATTTTCTTGTAGATGTACGTGATGGTGAGATTCATGTGGTATATTCATACATGTACATAAGAAAGTCATGTCAGATTCATTTAACTCTTTCTTTTTCCCATATACCTCTCCCCTCCCTTCATTCCCCTTGGTCTATGCCACTAAACTTTATTTTTTTCTGTCTTTCTTTTTAAATCACTCTCTCCCTTATTGTGAGTTAGCTTCCATGTATCAGAGAAAACACTCAACCTTTGGTTTGGGGGATTGATTTATTTAACTTAGCATAATAGTCTCCAGATTCATCCATTTACTGACAAATGTCATAAAGTCATTCTTCTTTATGGCTGAGTTATACACCATTGTGATTATATATAGTAATTTCTTTATCCATTAATTTGTTGATGGGCATCTAGTTTGGCTCCATAACTTAACTATTGTGAATTGTGCAGATATAAACATTGATGTGCCTACATCACAGTAGTGTGTTGATTTTCAGTCCTTTGTACTTAAGAGTGGGATAACTGGGTGAAATGGTGATTCCATTTCTAATTTCTTGAGAAATTTTCATACAGCTTTTTGGAGTGTTTGCGCCAATTTGCAGTTCCACCAACAATGTATGAGTGGATGCTTTCCCCCAAATCCTTGTCAAATTTATTTTTGCTTATATTCCTGTTAGTTGCCATTCTGATTGGAGTGAGATAAAATTTCAGTGTGGTTTTAATTTGCATTTCTCAAATTGCTAGAGATGTTGAATATTTTTTCATGTATTTGTTGACCATTTTTATTTATTTTTTTGAGAAGTGTCAGTTTCGTGCCTTTGCCTATTTATGGATTGGGTTATTTGTGGTCTTTTTTTTTTGATGTTAAGTTTTTTGAAGTCTTTGTATATTCTAAAAATTAACACCTTATTTGAGGTATGGTGGCAAAGATTTTCTCCAGTTCTGTAGGTTCTCTCTTCATACTCTTGATTTTTTTTTTATGCTGTGAGAAAGCTTTCTAATTGACACCATTTGATTTATTGATTTATTTTATTTTATTTATTGCAGTTTAGGAGTCTTGTTAAGGAATTCCATTCCTGAATATATATTGTAGTGTTGGGTCTATATTTTCTGCTTGCAGGTGCAGGGTTTCTAATCTCATTCCTAGGTCTTTGATCCATTTTGAGTTAAGGTTTGTGCAGGGTGAGAGATAAGAGTTAAATTTCATTCTACTACATGTGGATTTCCAGTTTTACCAGAACCATTTATTAAAAAGGCTACCTTTACTCCAATGTATATTTTTGGCACCTTTGTCTAGTGTGAGGTAATTGTATTTATGTGCATTTGTCTCTGTGTCTTCTTGCCTGTTTTGATGCCAATACATGTTGTTTTTGTTACTATAGCTTGATAGTATAATTTAAGGTCTGGTATTATGAGGCCTTCTGCTTTGTTTTTCTTGCTAAGAATTGCTTTGGCTATTCTGGGCCTCTTATTTTTTCAAATGAATTTCATTACTACTATTTCCCCTATTCGTTATGCATGTGAGAATGTTCATAAAATTCATAGTGAGAGACTCCTACTGAAATCAATGACATAGACTTTATAATCCAGTGGTTAAAATTCCAATTGTGCTAGACAAGAACCAGGAAGTCAGTAGCTGTATTCAAAATGGCAAAAATCTGCAAACAATTCAACAAAGGAATGGGTACTATAATAAAAACTGAAATGTTTATATACTTAAATTTTATACACAGCAATATAAATGAATTTTGGAAACATGCTGAGAAAAATAAGCTGGGTGTTAAGGATTATATTCTGTATAACTCTATTCATATAAAGTCTTTCAAAAGACAAAAGTAAACTTATAGTGATATAAATAAGATCAGTTTTCACCTGAGCTAGTGGTTGGGTAGGTAGGAGGCTTGACTGCAACTATACCAGAAAATTTTCTTGGATGGTCGAAATAAATTGTAAGAGAGGATAGTGGTTTCACAAGTACATATTAGTCAAAATTTGTCAATCTGTAGACCTAATTCAGGGCTCAGCAAGAGTGTCAAGGAGAAATTAGGAGTTAGGAGTTAGTTTCTCTCACCACGTTTCATAACTAACTCAAGAATGGCCAGGTGCATCCTTCATACATTACATTGATAGGTGGCTAAGTTAGTCATTTTTGTATTTCTTCATATATCCAAGGTATATTCACTCTAGCAGACATTTTTTAAAAACATTACAAGTACAATGAGATGGAATGTTCACTCACCTTGTAAAATTTTCAGTTAAATAAATATTAACCAACTAACTGAAAATATGAAACAGTACAATCAATAAAACTATAAGAAATATCATAACTGGTAGGTAGGGGACAATGCTAAGAAAAAACTTCTGAATGACAAATTATAACATCTCTGAGAAGAAGAAACACCTCATGAAATTAGTATGTATTTAATATTCACCTCTGAAAAGATCATCCAATATGATCCTCAACTTAACTGTGTATCTGATGAGGTTAGTATACAAGTACCATTACTGATTTCCCTGTCCTAATTTTTATTTATGAAATTGAACATATTTTATAAATTTATGTGGTGTGACTAATACTTCTAAATTATTCTCCTTGAGAGAAAATATTGACTGGAACTTTGTTTTTAATCCAAGATTTCTAGCAAGTTTTCTGATCACCAATGGTCAAAAAAAATGCTTGTTGTGCTGATGTTCTTTCCATGCTGGTTAATTAGTTCTCATAAATTGTTGCTCTGTTCAGTCTATTTCTAGGTGCATTAGTCAGTCTCTAAGGAAACTTGATAATCATTTCTCAGAATTAGAATTATTTATAATCTATGATTATGAGATTAATACTCCAGAGGATGTTTTCCTGAAGGAAAAAAAAAATCCATTTCATAGTTTCTGTGTTTGGGGTTGTTTTGAATTAGCCCTGCTGAGTTTAAGAATGACTCAAACCTTAGGAAGAAAAAGAAGTTATTCAGTTTCATAGGCACCCCTATAAATAAAATCTAAGTGGAAACTTGAAATTTTCACAATGTATTCTCCAAGGCAGTATGTCTCAAAATGCAATGAAGTAGTCATTCAGTGTGAGATAGTTTGCAAGAGTGCACTGTTACCCAATGAAGTACTGAACATTTTCATATGCTTTTACAATAATTAGAATGAATTAGATATTATTTTGACAATGTTCTTTTTAATTTTTTTTTTGAAACTTTTTGGAGTTAAGTGGTGAAGTGACAAGATTTTATAAAATTACAAATTTTCCGAATACCAAATATCATTTTACTTAACTTTAAGCTTCTGTCATGGTATGCTATTCAGTAAGTTAGAATTTTAGAATTGTCATCATGCTCATTAGTTTGTTATTTTGAATAATCAAATGCATGAAAAAGGAGAGCATGAGTGCAAATGACAATACAAACATTACTGTACATAAGAACTCTTCACTTATACTTATTCAATCCAAAGTCATTTGGTGTCCATGAAGTTTTAGTGAATATTAAACTCTGTAAAAGCTTTTTTGCAGTTTTTACAAAGAACGTAAGACTTCTCTTTCATACAGGTAAAAATTATGTACTTGTAATTAGTGAAATATGTGGAGTAGCTGCTTAGAAGAAAATCACTCTTAGGAAAACATAATGTTATAATACAGGAAATCTTGCTTCCCTTAAGGATCTTCCACATTCCACCCACAATTGTCTCCTAAAAAGAAGCAGAGATAGATTGATATTTAGAGTTTTAGGTGATGATGTGGGATCACTGTTGAATTAAAGTTGAGTTGTAATCAGAGGACATTGATTTGCAAGGTTGAATGGTCAGCCAAGTATCTCAACAAGGCAACTATAAAGCAACTGGGGAATTCAAAATTAAAAAACAGCTTTAGAAGACAAAATAAAATTGCTTATTAAGTTAAGGTAAAAAGAAGATAAAGGAACACATCACATTCCTTTGAACATGAAAATGTTGATAACTGAAAAAAGCAGATGTATTAATGTTTTAATTTTTATTTTCTCAAAAAAGTTAACTGTATTATGATAATTAGATATATTTCTGTTACACAAAAGTAAAGTGGGATGAATTATTAAAACTGATAAGAATAGGATGCTTATTCACTGAACTGTGTCCAAAATATTGAAAAGCATTGTTAATAAACAAAGCAAATATAAGTTCTGATAAGACACATATGGATAGATGCCATATTTACTCAGTTATCAATTTATTCATTTGTACTCAATTTATTGTATCTTGCACTAATTAAGTCTGCATATTTGTAGTTCCCCTTAAAAATAATAATGGGAATAAGTTTTTATGTTGTATTGTGCAATTTTCATCTGGATATCTAATTCAATATATTTTATGCATCAAAAATAATTTACTTAACAGGTTACATGTAAGATAAATGTTTGGAGAAACTTCAATTACCTTTCACATCTAAATCATTCTAATAGTTTATAGTGCTTAATTCAGATGACTAGATCTCAAATTTAAAATGTTCATTTTTATTTCTAAATTTCTCACTAGTGCAGGACAGTTCTGTTTGGATTTTCTGCTGTTATTCAAATGTATTATGTTTAAAACAACACAAAGATTAATGCTTTGACCGTAACATAATGGCTGGAATCAAACACTCCTCTAGCTGAGAATGAAAAGAAAAAATAAACAAGAGAAAGAAATGGAGTAAAAATAAACACACAAACTAATAGATAAAACAAGGGAGTAAGGACCTGAGGATGCAAGATCCCGGAATGGAGGAAGGGAAATTGACATGAACCCTTACATTTGTAACTACCTTTTACTTTGAAGTCCTTTGACAAGTCACAGGACAAGGGCATGGATACTAAGCAAACAGGGATGAATTGGAGGTTGTGGTAACCTTGCTGTGAACAGAAAACTTGACTTAGGGATGCCAACCCAGCCATGACTTGAAGATATAAGTTCTTAGGTAGAAGGGAAATAAAGAGCAGAGAGCCTGAAATTATGCTCACCCTTAAAAAAAAATTACTGATTAATCCACTCACTACTTCTGCCTGGGCAGTAATTCCAATAAGGCAAACCATAAAAAAACTACTAGAAACTTTAGCTGTATCATGTAAATAAATAACTATAAAAATGAGTTTTGTACAAAATACATCCAGAAACAATTCTGGGCTTGTAACTATGACTTCTTTGTTACTATAGTCTATGAATAGGTGCTGAGTGCAATACAACTTTCCTTACTTGAAAAAAGGTGTTCTCTTCATACACCATATTCTTATGACAATAATATTAAATTCTCTCAGGAAAAAGATAAAAGAATCTCAAGAACGTTTACATACATTATCTGGTCTTCAATAAAATGTATGAAACATACCAAAAAACAAAAAACAAAAAACCTAAATGACCAAGAAAGAAAATTAAGCCAAAACAACAGCAACGAATAACTAAATTTATCTGCAGACTAATCTAAATTAATGAATTAACTCAATATGTTTTCAGATGCAAATCACTATGTAAAGCCATTTTCCCTCTAAACTTATTTCTACATTAAAATAAACTATCAGAAAAGAACATCTATAAAATATATTATAATAGAAATTGTTTTAGTCAGCTTTTGCACTACTGTAACTAATATATCTAACAAAAAATATAGAAGAAAAGTTTATTTTGGTTCATGGTTTCAGAGATTCAGTTCATAGCTGGCTGACTGCATAACTCTGGGCCTAAGATATGGCAAAGCAGCAGGGAGAAAGAGCATGATGGAAGAACGCAGCTCAGGACATGAAAGTCAGGAAACATACATATAGAGAGAGAGGGAGAGTGAGGGGGCTCATTGCTCTCCGTTAAAAAAATATAAACCCCAAAGACACCCCAAATGACCTACTCTGTCTACACTATACTTGCCTATAATTACCATGAAGTTAATCCTTATCAGTGGATTAAGCTATCGATTATATCATACCTTGCATAATCTAATTATTTCACCTCTAAAATTTTTTGAATTGTCTTACATGTGAAATTTTGGATATAGCACATATCTAAATCACAACAAACTTAAAATAAGTTGAAATACAAAGCATTTGTACATAATTTTAAAATTTATAAAAATTCTACATGAAAACTAATTATTGTAAGAAAAAATGGTAAAAAAAAAACCCTAAATAAATAAAGAATATACCATTTTAAGTAACATAAGACTTAATGTTCCAAAGACATCAATTCTTCCCAAATTATGTATTGATTGAATTATATGCCATTAAAACCCCATCTATTTTGAGTAGAAGTTGTTGGATGACTATGATTTTGAGAAAGTATTAAAGTTTAAAAACACTTTAAAAAGTCATAAAGAATTATTCTACAAATGTCAAGCATACCATAAAGCTAAAACAATTAAAATATTGTGTTAATGGTGTCCAGATAGGTGAATAATTAATTGAAATAGCAGCAGGACTATACATATACAGTTATATGACAAAATCACCATTGAAATTCAATGAGGGAAAACGATCTCTTAACTGATAATGCTAGTAAAGTTATATACAAATAAGATTCAATATTTTTACCTTTGTTTCACACCACATTCAAAGTAAATTATAGACAAAGCAATAAAAAAGGAACTATTGCTACATGCAACTAGAATGTATGTCTTTTTGTCACTGACCAAAAAAAAAAAACTGACATGAAAAACTTAGAGAAGGAAATGTTTATTTGGGGTTCATGGTGTCAGAAGTTCAGTCCATGGTTGGCTAACACCACATCCCACCTGCCTACAGGTACTATCCAGTACTCCATTCATTGTTTTAATCCGTCTAGTGGACTAGTCAACTGATAAGGTTACAGTTCTCATAATCCATTCTTTTCACCTCTGAAAATTGCTACATTGCCTAATGCATGAGCTCTTTGGGGGACATTTTTAAATCCAAATCATAACAAAGTTATGCACTTATATCAAATTAATGTTCAAAACAAACATGTATTTATTTATGTTGTAAGCATTCTATTGCTACTAGTTCAGATTTATCATGATAGTTGAGTTCACTTTTCTGACATTTTTTTTCAACATAAAATGGAGATAATAATGCCTATCTCATTATTCACTCACACCATTCTCACTGAATTTAAATGATATGACATGGGTTCAGTAACTAGCATAGTGGGTGCCATATAGTAAATGTCAATGAATTTTCTTCCCCAACTCTGAACCTGTTCAGAGCCTGTTTGTTTTCCTAAGTGTACTATATTTCAGAATGTAAATTAGCATTGTATGTGGATCATAATTTACAGAGGTGATTGAATGAGAATATAGAGAGGACAATGATATTTAAAGAAAGTTTTAATGCTCACTATTCTCCAGGACATGTCAGGTCTATCACATCACCAAAGGCCATACAAAGCTCATTACATACATGTTCAGGAAGAAAGCATACAGAGAAGCTGAGATTATGTCCTTATGACTAAGGCAGGGGAAAATAAGCAGGTGGAGGGATTCCCTGTGGGATACTAAAGGAAAATAAGCAAGTCAGGGGCAGTAGTCCAGGAAATCATAATATGACTTTCTTATTACTGCAAAAGCTAACCTGTAAGGAAAATTTAAAAGGCTCTAGTCTTTAGTCTCTCTAGTGATTCAGCAATCTTACAGAACAGTTGAAAATAATAGATGTTTAATAGCCGAAACAGATTCTAAAAATACGGTTAATGCAAAACCTTGTAGAATTCTTTATTGAGTTTCCTTGTTTTTCTCTCATATTACATTTGTTTTAATATATTTTGTCTTTCAAATATTTCTACACTCTCTCTTCTTTTTTTAAACCATTTTTCGAAGTAGACTTTCACTGTAGCATCTTGATTAATTTCCTAGTCTTTAAAATCTTCCTGCTAAAATAAACCCTTGGAAAAGTTCTGTGAATTTATTTATAAACACATTTTATTTTCACTTTTTAAAAATGCTTTCAGTGTCTCTTATTGCTTATAAAATAAGGATTAGATTTCATAATGCTATATTTAACATTTTCCAGGTCTTACTCTCACCTATCTTTCTTGAATTACCCACTATATTTAAAATTGCACCAAACTAAGACTCGCAGTTACTAGAGAAGCCTTAGGTAAAATAACTCATTCTATGTTTTATTCATAAAACTGCTATCCTCTTTATCCTTTTGATCTCATATCTTAAATGCTAATTCTATATTTTTGATCAAAACTGCAGTGAAATTTCACCATTACACATAGCTTCTCTATATTTTCTCAAATATAAGTTAACAGTTTGTCTTTGTGTACTCAGAATGTTTTGTTTTGTACTTTCTTTTATGTGCACACAACTCTTAATTATGTACTTAACTCTTTTTTTTTCTTTGAAGAATATTTTCATGGTAATCAAGCATCACACCTTATTTATCTTTTTGTAATCACTGTATTAAAGAGTAAGTAGTGCTTTGCCTCTCCATCAGTGATGTTGAAGTGAAGTTAAAATTTTAGAATATAAAATAATCTGAGATTTGTTTTCTTTCTTTAAGAAAAATTAAAAATTTAGGACTACTTTTAATTCTATTAGGCACAGAGTGTCTCGTCTAATTCCTAGGTTCTTGATCCATTTTGAGCAGGGTGAGAGATAGGGGTTTAGTTTCATTTTGCTGCATATAGATTTCCAGTTTTCTCAGTACCTTTTGTTGAAGAGGCTATCTTTTCTCCAATACATGTTTTTGGTGCCTTTGTCTAGTATAAGATAACTGTATTTATGTGGGTTTGTCTCTGCGACTTCTATTCTGTACCATTGGTCTACATGTATATTTTGGTGCCAATATCATGCTGTTTTTGTTACTATAGCTTTGAAGTATAGTTTAATGTCTGGTATTGTGATGCCTACTGCTTCACTCTTCTTGATAGAGATTGCTTTGGGTATTCTGGATGTCTTGTTTTTCTAAATTGCTTTTTTTATTTCTATAAGGAATGACATTGGGATTTTAATTAAAATTTTGTTAAATCTGTATAGCATGTTGGGTAATATGGTCATTTTCATAATATTGATTCTGCCCATCCAAGAGCATGGGAGATCTTTCAATATTCTAAGATCTTCTTCAATTTTTTCTTTAGTGTCCTGTAGCTTTCATTGTAGATGTCTTTTGCTTCTTTTGTTAAATTGATTCCCAAGTATTTTTGTTTTGTTTTGTTTTGAGAGTATTGTGAATGGGGTAGTTTTCCTAATTTCTCTTTCAGGGGATTCATCACTGATATATAGAAATGAATTTGATTTATGGATATTGATTTTATATCCTGTTACTTTGCTGATTTCATTTATTAATTGTAGAAGCTTTCTCATGGAATTTTTGAATCTTTTAAGTATAGAATCATGTCATTGCAAATAATGATAGTTTAAGTTCTTTTTCCTATTCATATCCCATTAATTTCTTCCATCTGTCTAATTGCTCTGGCTATAACTTTAAGGATTATGTTGAATAGTAGTGGTGAAAGAGAGCATCCCTGTATTGTTCCCTTTTTAGAGGAAATACTTCCAATTTTTCCTCATTTAGGATAATGTTGGCCTTTGGTTTAGCATAGATAGCTTTTACAATTTTGAGGTATGTTTCTACTATCCCTAGTTTTTCTAGTGCTTTGAACATGAAAGGGTACTGTATTTTGTCAAATGCTTTCTCTGCATCAATTAATATAATTATATGATTCTTATTTTTAAGTATATTGATATGATGGATTATGTTTATTGATTTGCATATGTTGAAACAATCTTGCATCCCTGGAATGAACCCCACTTGATCATGGTGCACTATTTTTTAATATTTCTTTGTATGCAATTTGCCACAATTTTATTGAGAATTTTTTGCATCTATGTTTATCAGGGATATTGGTCTAAAATTTCCTTTTTTTGATGTGTCTCTGTTTGGTTTTGGTACCAGGGTGATCCTAGCCTCATAGAATGAGTTTGGAAGGATTCTCTCCTTTTCTATTTCATAGAATAATTTGAGGAGTATTGGTATTAATTCATCTTTTAGGTCTTGCAGAACTCATCTGAGAATCCATCTGGTCCCTGGCTTGTCTTGGTTTGTAGGCTTTTGATGATGTCTTATATTTTCTTGCTTGAAATTGATCTGTTTAAGTTGTGTATGTCCTTCTGGTTCAGTTTGGGTAGGTCATATGTCTCAAGAAATTTTTCTGTGTCTTCAGATTTTTCTATTTTACTAGAGTATAAATTTTCAAATGGTTTCTAATTATACTCTGTATTTTAATAATGTATGTTGTGATATTTCCTTTTTCATCACAAATTTTAGTAACTTTATCCAATTCGTCAGTCTATTTCTTTCAATTCATGAATTTAAGCCATTAACATTCAGAGGTATTATGGAAATATGATTTGTAATACTTGTTATTTTGGTTTTTAACTTGACTTGGTTTCTCCTTTGATTATTATTTCCTTTAGTGTAGTTCTCCTCTTTAAAGATTTTCATTGTTGATTATCCTTTTTTCTTCATGGAATATTTTTCTGAGAATGCTCTCTAGTGCAGACTTTCTTGCTGTAAATTCTTTTAACTGTTGTTCATCATGGAAGGTTTTTATTTTGTCATCAAGTCTAAAGCTTAATTCCACTGGACATAAGATTCTTGCTTGGCATCTATTTTCTTTCAGGGCTTGGTATATGTTGTTCTAGGATCTTCTGGCTTTAAGGGTCTGAATTGAAAAACCTACTGAGATCCAAATTGGTCTCCCCGTATATGTAATCTGATTCCTCTCCCTTGCGACCTTTAAAATTCTATCCTTATTGTGTATGGTAGGCATTTTCATTATAATGTGCCTTGGTGTAGCTCTGTTGTAACTTTGTATATTTGGTGTCCTCTAAGCCTTTGTATTTGTTTTCAGTTCATTCTTCATGTTTCAAAAATTTTCTGATATTATTTTATTGAAGATATTGTGCATTCCTTTGGTCTGAAACTCTGTGCCTTCTTCTATCCTGATAAATCTTAGATTTGATCTTTGATGCTATCTTATAATTCTTAGACGTTCTGTTCATGGTTTCTAACCATCTTCACTGTGTGGTCAGCTTTATTCTCAAGGTTGTATATTATGTCTTCATTCTCTGAGGTTCTGTCTTCCACCTGATCTAGTCTGTTGGTGATGCTTTCTATTGAGTTTTTTATTTGGTTTATTGTTTCCTTCATTTCAAGGATTTCTGATTTTTTCCCCATATCTCTAGCTCTTTCTTGAAGTAACCTTTTGTTACCTGTATTTTCTCCCTCATCTTTTGTTGGAGTGATCAACGTTTGCCTTTATTTGCCCTTTTATATCTTTGTTAGGGTAATCAATTTTTGCCTGTATTTGCTCACTTAATTCTTTAATTTGTAGATCATTTTAATTATGTACATTCTTGATTCTTTCTCTGACATTTCATCAACTGTACTGTCAATGGATTCTATCATTGTAGTATCTTGGTTTATTTGGGGCACACTGTTCCCTATTTCTTCATGTTAATTATGTGTATCCCTTTCTTGCAGTGCTGATCTGAGGTATTGTGGTTTCTATCCTATAATCTTGTAGTGATCTTACAGATTACCTGTACTTCACCTTGGAATTCACTTCCAATCCCCAGCAGTTGTCCCCAGATGGATGCTATTGCAACTAAAGATGGTGGTCACAGTAGTGAACATAACTCAAGATAGCAGTGGAGGTGGCCCAAATTGAATGCAAACACTTTCAGAGATGGGGCTAAATGGGTGGGACTTACAATGGCTTTGGGCTGACTGATTGGAGATGCAGCACTATAGTGTGCTAAGCTGTGGCAGAAAGCTGCCTCTAGTCCTGTCTGTTGTCCCAAGTTGGAGGCTACTACATAGGGAGGTCTATGGTTATGGCTGCAGTATCCCAAGAAGGATTCGAGAAAAGAGCTACATTATAAACCTCCACTCTGTGCAAGGTGGTCCTGGGCCTGGGCTCTCACATAGGTCTACAGGGTCATCCTGGGCCTGACCTTGACCTAGATTCCCACAGGGGTCCCCAGAGGTGGTCCTGTACTTGGGTCGGTGTTCCAGCCTAGGTCTGCAGATCAGCTGGACAGTCCTGGGCCTGACGTTGGTTGGACTCTAGCAAGGATCCCCAGAGATGATGCTGGGATTGGGCCTGGACTCCTGCAGGTGAGCAGGGTCTCTGGTGCAGAAGGGTGGGGGCAGCCCTGTGCATGACTTAAGCCTGGGCTTCCATGGGGGTCCCTGGAGGCAGGCCTGGGCCTGGCCCTAGGGCTCTGGAGTGAACTTGACCTTGACAAAATACTTTTCTATTACTTAAATCAGGATTTTTTTAGCCCACAAATAAACATATTTAGATATGATGTATTTCCTTAACAATCAACTGCCATTTCTGAAATGTTGGCAGAACCAATTAGCAGACACTCCACAGTGTCATCAAAGAATCATGGATCAAAGATAGAAAGGGCTCCAGAATCATCAAATCACCCACTCAACTAATCTGAGTATTTTCTCATAAATAGTTTTACCATGTACCCCATTATTTATATTTAAACATTTCTATTTATGCATCTATTTCCTGTAAGCCAATGCAAATGTAGGAAAATTGTTTCTTTTATTGAAATAACTTAGATTCATAATTGTTACTATAAAATTCTTGCTTTCTTACAAGAAATGTCTGTATAATTTTTTATTGTGGTTTTCAGTATCTGTTGTACTGAATTTTCCAAAGTTAAAAAAAAGAAGAATCAAGCCAGACATGGTGGCGCAAGCCTATAATCCCAGCACTTAGGGAGTCTGAGACAGGAGAATCGTGAGTTCAAAGGCAGCCTCAGCAACAATGGCGAGGTGCTAAGCAACTCAGTGAGACCCTGTCTCTACATAAAACACAAAATGGGGCTGGAGATGTGGCTCAGTGGTTGAGTTCCCCTGTGCAGGTTCAATCTCCAGTGCCAAAAAAGAAAAAAAAATAAGAATCAAATAAAGTGTAAGAACACTGTGTATAAAGAACTCAAAACTAACATTCAGATATTCTCCCATTACAAGTAAAATCTGATGAGAAGAAGGAAATTATGACTGATGGATGCAACCAGCTACTAGTTATTTTTATTTGCTAAGTATGGAATAAAAAGGAGATGTACTATAAATGGTCATCTTCTTAAGTTTTATGTATAGAAAAAGCCCAGTATTGATAATTATGATTAAATGAAATACTGCAAAGTCTCTATATGATGTAGTTTATACAAAATTGAGAATAGATTATCAGGCTCTCAAGTTTTGCATGAGGAAATACCTCAAAAATTATTTGATGGAACATCCTAACACTCAACTTCATACATCTATTTTTGTAGAAATCTGAGAAATAGACATTTTTTATGACTTCCTTATGAACACATTTTATATTTCAAATATACCTGGCTGGTGTTATAGCCCAACTAACTTCATTATACTCATAACTGCTAATTTGTCTTTACAGTTACAAGTTTGATGTTAGAGAAAGAGCTGGGTTTATCTACTACAATCACTTATGAAAAATAAAAAAGTCAGTTTCTCAGGGACAACAATTATTATCACAAAATTAGTTCACATATGTGAAAACAATCCCAACTGTTAGATGCTGGCAATAGTATGATGAATAATACTGTTAAGTTGCCCTAATTAAAACATGTTTTATTTATGTTTTTATCAGTAAAAATTATCAGGTTGATACTTATCTTTTGACCATGAATAAAATTAGTTTTAGATTGTTGCATAACCTAGAGAAGTGGAAGTTTGCTTCACCATAATTAAGATAAATAAATTAGTATTTCAAATCAGTGTAGTAAATGGCCAGAATAATATTTCAATGGAGTCTTAAAATATAAGCTATGACACATAAAAGGGAAATCAGTCAGTTACCATTATCCTTCTGGGAATTTCTTACATATATTTTTTTAAAAAAGGAAAAGCTTCAATTCCTTTCCTTTAACTGAACATATCAGAACATCAACCTTCATTTTAATATTTTATAATCTTAAACTTTATAAAACTTTAACTCTGCAGATAAAATTTTAATACAGAAGTGCAACTGATTTCTGAAGAATTTTATGGGTTGGTTTCTTACAGATGGAAGAAGGCACCAGAATTATGTGTGAATATTTTATGTAACATGAGCTAGTTTCAATCAAAAAGTTTCCTTTTGATAATATAAAGTGCATCAAAAAATTAATTTGAATTTTGAATGTATTGTTACTAAAATCAAAATGATAAAATTAGAAGACATTTCTCTCTCTCCTTTTTTGCAGTTTCATCTGATCAATTTAAATGAGTAATGACAATAACAGTATTTTCATAGGAAAAACAAATCAAGGCAGAAATTGATTAGTTATAGTTTTAATTCTGTATTTCATATTCTTGAAAATTAGTTTTTGAAACTGCTCTTTTCAAATAAATTACCTGTTAATCATATTTATTCTTCACTTTTTTTTCCCATTTAATATTTTTCAGTTTCATATGTGTCTTGGGATTAAAACATTGTTGTCAGTACTAATGTCCTGTCTGAGGAATGCAAATAAGACTTTCTTGTTTATTTTATGACAAAAAAATTAAATAATACTAAATTTGAACTTCTAACTTCAGATTCTTTGAACAGAAGATCATTTATCTTTGTCTCATTTTCTTCATATATACAATTGGGACAACCTTCCTGTTTGCTTCTAAGTTTGTTTTAAGGTTAAAACGGGGTAATACACTGTGTATAAAAAAGCACATTGTGAATCATACTATCTTCACAAATCATGTTAAGTTTATAGAACATGGCATATGTAAGTACATAATAAATAATAAATATTCAAGATTATGGTGATAATAATCATGGCTTTTCCTTTATGATAAGAACAGAAGTGAAGCAGTTGAAATTTATTTGTGTGCTGAGTTAGGGGCCCATTAATGTTTTAATTAGTAATTCAGACCAAGGGTAGTTACTGCATGCTACAACTTTCAACTCTGATAAATTATTTTCTACATACTTTAAATAGTAAGTAGGAAGACTTAAAATAAGGGAAAGAAGTGTGGTTTGATCAAGAATTAATAATAGTTCTTCATCTTAGATTTAAAGACAAAAAGATATAGAAGAATTAGTTTCAATTACAGTTAGCACATGTGGCTTTATTACTAAACTCTATGATACCTATTCAGCAAAAATTTCTGTAACCATAAAATGAGTTTTACTGTAAAAATAAATGTAGTGGAAAATTTAAAATTAAATAATAGAAAATAATACATTTTCTAAACTATAAATTATTGATTATTTATTGTAAATTCTAAGCACTTTTCTTCAATATTCAAGATGCCATGAATAAATTTCTCTTTTTCTAAAAAAAAAATTATGCACATGATGAAAACCAAATTCAAGCCAGACAGTGTGTCAGTCAACTTTACCTCATTGTGACTACAATTCCCAAGACAGAAACTTAGAGGGAAAGTTGATTTGGGGCTCATTGTTTGAGAGGTTTCAATCCATAAATGGATGGCTTCACAGCTTTGGGCCCAATGTGAGACAAAACACCATGGCCAAATAGCAAGACAGAAGAAATCTGCTTACTTCATTCAGTCAGGAAGCAGAGAGTTGGGAAATGGACCACAGAGAAGGTCAACCCTTCCAGGACACACCCACAGTGACCCATTTTCTTCAGCTGTGCTCCATCTGCCTATAGTTACCACCCAGTTTATTTCATACTCTGATGGACTAATTAAACTACAGATCTCACAATCAGAATCATTTCATTCTGGAATATTTCTGCATTAACAGGAGTTTTGGGGAGACACCTCATAACAAAATCATAACATTCTACCCCTGCTCCCCTAAATTTCATGTCCATCTCACAGTGAAAAATACATTTTTGCTTATCTGCAAAAATCCTATAGACATAATAGTTTTAACATTGTCCAAAAGTTAAAGTCCAAAGGCACATCCAAGACTCAAGGCAAATTTGTGGCTATGAGCCCAGTAAAAAAATAAAAACAATTAACATATATCCAATATATAATGGCACAGAGTAAGCATTATTATTCCAAAATGAAGCAATGGGGGCATGTAAAGAAGGGATAGGGCAAAAGAAAGCCCTAAACACTTCCTGGCAAACAGTATTGTAACTGGGGCACATGGTAACAAGATGTGATTTCCAAAAGGCTTGGGGAGCCCTGTCCCTTTGGTCTTGCTGGTTGCAGGGCAAATGGGTTCTCTTTTAGCCTGCCTTCACTATAGTTAGCAGCTTTTCTCAGCAAACAGTCCATGTTACTTGTATCCCTTAATTTCTCCATTCTAGATTTGGCTTCACCTTAATAGTTTCACTCATTGCTTTCTCAGAAGCAACACACAGGGAATCCAATCCTGCTATACTTTTCCTGGTCTCCCAGGCTTTCCTTTGGAATCTCAGCGGAAGCTTGCTTGATCCCTTAACTCCAGAATCCTGCATTCCTGCAGAACCAATACTATGTAGATGATGCCAAGTTCTGCCACCAGCTCATGCAACATGTGGGCCACTTGGTATTATGTCTACAATGATCTCTGAGTGCCTGGTTGACTGAGCATGGTGAAATAATTTCCTAGGCCTTCCTGTACAATCAGGGTATCCCCATCACCTCCTCTCATGGAATTTTCCTTTCACACCCTGCAGTCTACAATGGGTAATGGTCTTGCAAATTCCTGAGATGTCCTTCTTATTGCCTCTATGTGAAGTACTTAGCATCTCTTTAAGGGCTGCAACATCTTCAACAACAGATTATTTACCTGATCCAAAGTGAACATGTGCTTTTCTGTTTGAACTGCAAATTTTAAAAATTCTTCATCTCTGCTTTCTGCTCTAGAATCTCATAGTAAATCTGGCTAAAAGCTGTCAAAAAAATCCATGCAACTGACGAAATGCTATGCTGCCTTGAAATTTCCTCCACTAGATTACGTAGTCTATCATCTTTAGAGTCAATCTCATACAAAGTCTCATGACATGGGCAAAATGTAAACACGTTTTTTTTTCCAGATTATAATATAAATAGACTTCTAATTAAGTTACCAATACAGTGCTTGTTCTCCTCTGAAACCTAATGAGCACAGTCCTAATTTCTGTTGGCATTTTGTTCTTCTGAGCTTCCACCAGAATCAGCCTTTAAGCTCTACTTACAGCACTATAAAGCTAAAACACATGGTCAGGTTAGTCACGGTAATGACCCAACTCCTCAGTACAAATTTCTGTGTTATTCAGTTTCATGTTACTGTGACCAAAATACTTGACAAGAACAAGATAAAGGAAGGAAAGTTTATTCAGTACTTAATCTTAGAGGTCTCAATCCATAAATGGCTGACTCCATTGTTCTGGGCTCATGGTTAGGCAAAACAAGGTGGCCAAAGGTAATGATAGAGGAAAGCTGTTCACATCACTGCAACCAGGAAGCAAAGAGAAAAGAAGTGGAAAAGGTCACAAGGAAAATATATCCTTCCAGGGGCACACTCACAGTAACCCATCTCCTCCAGCCATGCCTCACCTGTCAATAGTCACCATGCAGTCAGTCCATTCATACTCTGATGGACTGATTAGGTTACACTTCTCAGAATCAAATCATTTTACTTTGGAATATTCCTGCGTTAACACATGAGCTTTCTGTAAACACCACATATCCAGACCATAACACTAAAACAGATAAAACAATTTTTGTAGGCTAACATTATACCAGGCTTCATTTTGCCTGTTTTGCTTTTGGTAAAACATTGTACATGGATTTAAATATTTCTAATTGGTTGCCTTGGTGGACAATGTTCATGTATATCAACTTATAGTTCTTGAGCAATGTTCTTGTATTTTATCATTCAAGAATGGTTAAAGATAAATGTAATAGCAAAATTTTAAATAGACCTTAATTTGCATTGTGGGATATGCACAAAAATTGGGTAGTTCCATATTCTAAGTAATATCAACATGTTTCACAGATGGATAATCACATAGCATCATGTTCAGGGTTTTAAAGTGCTCATTTATAACCAGGCCATTAGCCTTACTGGAAATCTCAGCAGCATATATTTGAGATAATTTATATAGAATATAATTTGTACAGTAGTATGTTTATTTTTCTAAGAGTTTTCTTAAGATTGCATGTAAATTGTAGAGTGATCCATATAATTACAAAGAGCTTGAGTATCCACCTCAAAGAAGAAATGAAAATATACTCTTGGATTTCAACAATATATCACATATGCTTTAAACACTTACATTATGATATATGGGTGCTAACTTCTAGAGTTACTAAGGTCTGTGTCCAAGGTTCTAGAACAATCTCCTGAAAGCTGAACTGTCATTTTTATATGAGGTTCTTCCTCCAAGCTATCTTTCAACATCATTCTGCTTCTTTCTAGAAATATAGAAGCATCCAGAAAAGAATAAATAAACACATAAATATAATTGCAAACATTTATGGCAGAAGGAAGGTTACATTTTGGAGATAAAGGTTAATTTTGTTCCAATATAGTTTTGTAATTTATATGTCTAGCTATAATTTTAAATCTCTATGTTCAGAATTTGTTTTGTTACATCAAAATCACTAAAATGTGACAATTAGAGTACTGATTAAAAGTTAAAAGAAATGTACTTTTGAATGAGATCTGACTTTTATGTTTAGTGAATACATTGAGAAACAGTGAATGTATGAAAAAATGTGTCTCTAAAAAACATAGTCTTCATAAAACTCTACCCTATAGAGCAAACTTTGGACCTATATGGATATATAATAATTTCCTCTATACTGATTATTATTTTAAGCTCATTTGAACAATAATATATTTCCTCTGAACAAAGAACTTACATTTAGATTGAAATATTATATATAATTTTTTTCAATTAACCAAAAATGTGTGTTTCTGTTTTTTTCTTTTAAAATCAAACTGGCCAAACTAAGTTTTATATATTTGCTTATATTTTATATCTATAATGCTGTGTTCTTAGAAAGAATTTAGTGTGACACAGATATTTCAGACCCTGAGCTACTCCTTTACTCTGCCGTGTGTAGTCCACATCAATACAAGTGTGTTTACATTAAAGTGGTATGATTGCAAGCTATATAAAAGTAGTCAAGGAATCTTGTGTTTGTTATTATAAAGGGGAAATCTAATGAAAATTTTCTGTAGAAAAAAACTGCCTTTATTTTTTGTGTGAGAAAGATGAAATGAAATTCTGAATCACAGTCACAGTTCTTGGTGTGGCAAAGTGTAAAAACATGGGCTGTGAAGTTAGACAAACCTGCATCTAGCTCTAGAACCTGCCACTCTATACCTCTGATATCTTGGTATGTGATTTATCTTCTCTGAGCAGCATGTTCTTCCTTTGTAAAGTGGAGAGAAGTGTCCTCACTTTCCAGAGAATCTATGAGGATTAAATGCAACAATTAATGCAAAACCTCATCACAAAGTTGGCCATTGTAGTCCTCTGACTACATTCCTCATCTTATTTTTCAGGATATTTTATCTTACACCAGAGTCCTAGAGACAAACATAAGAAATATTTTCAGTTCTTTCTGGTTTTACTGGTTTTATCCAAAGCTTCCATATCCCACAGTACTCATTTCTTTGAAAACTGAAATCTTTCTAACCAGATTATCATGCTATCCAATGGAGATTCAACATTAGGTTCCTTTTGCATCTTAGAGAAAGAAATTACCAAATGACAAATTACCAAAAGCAATTGTTTCAAAGAAGTCAATTGAAAACTTGGTTGAATGAAAATGACTTACCTGGATGATGGATTGGAGGGGGGTTAGATTCCTCCACTTGAAGGAACTAATAGAAAATTGATTATGCCAAATGAGGAGATGTTATGAGGATGTTCTTTAAATATTTAGAGACAAGAACTATTTAAAAAAGTAGATATGTATTTATAAGAGCAAACCTAGCAGCTTTTCAAAAATTTAAACATATTCTGTGACAGACAAATGTAATCCAAAGTAGACGTCATGTGTGTTTGTCTGGCTTTCTTTCTAATGGAGTTCAAATATAACATTCTTTTGTTTAGATTTTTTACTCCATATTGCTGCATTCAGGTTGTGAAGCACTCTTCTACACATATTCTACTTCTAGTAGTATGTATGAAGGATGGTAATTTTTCATAAACCTGTAAAAATGAATGCAATTATAAATATTTTAGAAAATATTTGTTAAATGATTTTGAGGATACTTGTAATTAAGGGCCCATAAAATACATATTAAGACATTAAAAATCAGAATAGTAACATAAAAGGGTACTTGTGTTTAATTTATAATATTTTATTTTTTTCTGATTGCAATATTTGACAGTGATTTTAGAAAGCAATCCAATTTTTCCCTTAGAAGATCACAATAGAGAAATAACTTGCAATATTTTAGATGATGGACATATGAATCAAGGGCAAATTTTCTGAATTGTGTACTGACTTTGGTGTAATAGTTCAAATAGCTGTTTGTACTGTGCACAGGTGTGTACAGTTCTTTCAAAATCTGTTCAAATATGAATTACTAGATATAGCACCCATGGGAGTTAAATGTTTTTGCTTCTTTTTTATAACAAGGTAACTTGGTTACAGAAGGTTAAGTGACTTTCCCAAGGTTACTCAGTGAGTCATAATCAAAATTGGAAATGGAACTCAAGAGTCCAGTTCAGTTCTATGATTCCTTGTATGCTGACTATTTAAAAACTGACAGATTGGCTGTGTTATCCAGAGGCTCAGGGATGCAGTAACATTTCTTTTTAATCATAAAGGTAAATTTTCTAGTCTTAGCTTATTTCCAAATTACAATTTCATATTAAAGAAAAAAGTAAAAACTTCTAATGTTCCAAAATAATATAGAAAAGTTCATTTGAATTAGCATATAGAAAGGAACTGTTTTTTCTAATTCAAAACGACATATTTATACATTTGCAAATGTGAATGCTATTTTTCAAAGACATGAATAATATACCTCACACTAAGACATATGTCTTGCTACCAGGTATTTTGAAAGGAATTTTCAAAAAATCAATAAGAAAACATAAATTATAAACATTTCTATTAGTGTATTCTTTCATGTGATCTTATTTACTTAAAAACAATTTTATTCAAGTAATATTTATTTAATGATTGTTATTTTACTATTTTCACTACAAATTAAGACAAGGTAAGGTGATAGGAAGTTATCAAAATGGTAGTACTATTTTAGACAGACTGACAGATAACAAGCCTCTCTGAAGATTTTCCTTTAGCTTAGATATAAATTCAACGAGGGGATAAGCCAAGTCAAGACCTAAGGAAGTTGTGTTGCAGGAGAGAGAACAAATGAAATCCATTAGAAAATACATAAGGGAGCAAATATTGGGTGATGTAGTGTTCTTGTAGCATAAAAGATTCCAAAAGGCCCATGTGGATTAGGCTGGAACAAAAAAATTGAGAAATGAAAGAAGAGACGTTACATAGAGTTAGGTTACATAGACCTTTATGATTCACAATAAAGAATAAGATATAATTTGAAGTATCATGGAAAACCATTTTAAAGTGTTGGCAATAGGATTATAGGGCCACATTTTTTATACAGTTGCTTCAGCTTCAGAAAAGGAATGTGAGTCTGCATAAGTATTTCAGGAAATACATTAGTGAAAAAACAACTGCAGAAGTGCAGATGAGGGATGACGAATCAGAGTGGGAGTGTGGAGGTGCTAAAGAAGTGGTCAGTCTTGTAAGACAATGAGGTAGATAAACGATTCCCTATTCCTCCAGCTAATTACAATTGAAAACGCAGTATAAATAAATTTAGAATATATAAAATAAACATAAGAACAGAAATGTCAAGAAAAGAAGAAAAACAAATTAGGGAACTCAGGGCCCAAGTAATGACACAGTGGTGTATTTTCCTGGTTTTAATTTTGGCTTTCATATCCCTAAACAGATTATGTTAAAGTTAAAAACCAAGAATGCCAACAGGCAGAGAAAACTCCACTAGGAATAGCCTGCTCTGTAGCCAAAGACCAGGAATGGGGTCAGTCTAGTAAGATGGATATTTTAGATAATAGATGGAAAACTTTTAATTAAGTGATAAAGTATTTTAGTTAAACACAACAGAATAAACTATAACCTCATGCTCACATCTAGCAGCAAATGAAAAAGAAACATGTATTTTTGCCAAGCTATAAGGAGATCCCATCGCAGCAGGACAAGTAGGAAAATTGGTGTTCCATCCCCATATGGCAGTACCAAGACCCCTCCACAACTCTCCACACCCTCATCAGTGGAGAGTATGTGGGGATCCTGAATTCCCAGCTCCAGTGAGGGATAACAGGGCATCCCTCTTACATCTCACTAAGGGTACAGAGGATCTCTCCCTGGACTGTGTCACCAGTGTTAATAAGGCTACCCAAATGGTGTCATTGGAAGGAGGTAGTAATAGCTTGTTCCTACTCTATCCAGGCACAATGGTATTTAAAGTACTACACTGATATAAATTGATATTATCTGAAACTGTTATTTCATTTAGTTACAATGCCATCTGAAGTAGCTTACTTCATTTTCTTTTGTCTAAGTACCACAAACATTAACATTTGTCACCACACTAGGCTCCTAATATAAATTATACATGAAATTTATGCAGAATAAGTCTCCTTTTTATAATTACATGACTCTATTGTAATAGTCATTTCCAAATACACACAGAAAGGTTACAGGTATATTCTTTTTGGTCTGATGTAATAATCTGGTTCAATTTTAGAAAATGAAATGTTATAAAACATATTTATCTCTTTGTAAACACTGTGTAGAATTTAAATGAAATCTACACACATGTAAATATTCTTAATTGAATAATGCTTTATGATTTCTTAAATTAATTCTACTTTCTTCCTCAAAGTGCATGTATACACACACACACACACACACACACACACACATACAGATATCACATATTAGTTTTTTTTCTGGTGAAAAGGACTAGACAATTTTACTTTCCTACATTTTATATTTTTGACATGGGAACTTTTTTCTCAGTCTTACTCCTGATCTGATGCAAGCAATGATGCACAGAAATGCAGTTGCCATGACAACTGTTCCACAAACTTAAGGCAAACCCATGTCGACAGTCACTGCTGAGTCCCACTGGTCAATGAACAGTAACATTCTCAGAAGACAGATGGAGATCCCAGGCTTACATCCTTCAATTTTTTCCCTGTCCCTCTGACCTGAGAAATCCATTTTAGAATAGAGTGAAAAATTGCTTATTTGTTATTGTTGCTGGTGTTGTTATGGTGCCGTAGGTAGAACCCAGGGCCTTGCAAATGCTATGCAAGCACTCTATCACTCAGCAACTCCCCTAGTATGCTTTATAATTTTTGAATATTCTTTTAAAATTAAAGTCAATAGGAAAGTACTTTCTTCATTGAAAAATTCCTCAGTATTTTCTTTGTGAATGATTTTGTAGTAAGAAATTTGCTAAAATTTTCAACGAGGAACAACAATTAACTTAAAATCAATGTATATAAATAGACTAAAAAGAATAGTAAAGTTATGAGTTATTAAATAATTTATAATACATAACTTCTATAAAGTTCTTGAAATCTGGGGTGCATATCATTGGAGCACTTGAGGTGATTCTTAATATCAAAACAACTGAAGCAGTGTAACTTTTTTTTTATTTGGGGGAATAATGAGAAAGGGTGTCTGAGGATTTGATGTTTACATGTAGTAGGGCTTTGGGATTGGAGTTTTGTCAACCAAAATTTATTAGAAGCTTAAGTACAGCATCTTATCTAGACTTGAAAATGTTGAAAAGAAAACTATAAAAAGGACTTGTCCCTAATTACTTACTTACATAAAAAAGAGTAGAATCATTTCTTTCAACATAGGTCAATGACACACAAAATTATTTAAGAACTACAAAGAACTATGAATCTTTCAAAGGAAAATGTTTAATTAAAGGAATTAAAATATAGTGCAGTACATATTTAAATAACTCTTGGAAAAAATTGTATTTACAGGTTCAGATAGATAAGAGATAATGTCAACAATCAATCTCACTGAATTCCAAAGGTAATGACTATATTCAAAAACTTAAGAGCTATGGCTTTATATGTAAAGAAATTGAAATGTGTTCATAGTACTTAATGATAATAAAAAGAAAGTTAGTTACCTGAAAAATAATTTTTAAAAATTCAAATTATAATACTTGAGAAGTGGTCTATTTTGGTCTAATTTTTGTAGCATAAATCCAACTCTAAATACAACTCTAAATGTTATATAAAACATTTAAGAATCTTTTCAAAATTTGTTAAACTTTTGAAAAATATTTTCATAATTGTATTTTTAAAAGAAAAATGTGTTCTAATCATGGTCACGAAACATTAAAATTTTATTCTTTACTAATATAATACAATATGTAAGAATAAGATACTGAAATTTCACAGGACAATTTTATATAGCTTGTTTGACAGAAAGCCCTGCAGACATTGTATATATACTTTCCCATTTCTATGAAGCTGGAGTTTACTATACTCATTTCCTTGGGTTTTTCTGTCTTTGTATTTTCTACCAAGTTTACCCTGAAATAAGATATAATGGAGTATTGTCAGAATCTGATGGTTGATATCTAAACACAATAATTTAAAATTTTCTCTTCTTTTTACTGAGGGAAGTAATATGTATTCTACCTATGTTTTTAGATTGTGGGGATAAAGTATATTCTTCCTCATTTTCACTAGAGCAATTACAATTTTGTCTTATTATGTCCTTTCTTATTTTCTTAATCTACCATACCACAGACATAGAATCTATTAATTGTGTTATATCTTATGCTTGTCCTAGACAGGTATGATATTTGTAAATATTTATAATAACCAATAAGATAACCATAAGTATCCATATTTTATATACTGTGATATTGAAATTCATAGCAGTAAAATTAGCTTGCCCAAGTCTATGAAACAGATTAGTGCCATAACTAGAATTTAAGCCCAGATCTTTCATATTTTAAATTCTATCTTCTTTCTTCTCTACACCATATATTTCTGTTCTTTGAAACTTTATGATTCTTTGATTTTTCTTATTTCATTTATTGTTTCCTTTATTGTTATCATGTTTACATTTTATTAACCCATAGTAAATGATGTCAGAGTCATATCTATATTTTTTTAATTTTGTTTTTACATTGCCTAGCTTAGTATATTTTCTGAAATATGCACTATATTGTGAAAATAGACTGTGTTTAGTTATGCTGCTACTCATAGTGGCCTATTTATATCCAGCTCAGGATCCTGATAACCCAAGACCAACTTAAAAAGAGTACAGAAAACTGCTACCTAACCATGGTTGATATTTGTGCCTCACAATATTAAAATTTATTTATTTTTTAATAGTGTCTTAAGACAAGGCTTAAGAAAAGAGAAAGATATTTATAAATATTTTACCACTTATTAAATATTTTGACTTTTAAAATAAATGTTGAGTTACCACCTTAAAATCTCAGTCACTTTCATAAATATTTCAGTTTTCATCTAGTGATTTGGAAGCCTGTAGAGGTGGCTCTGTTTCAGGTGGCAGTGAGGTCAGACCTACAAGTCTTCAGATTCTAGGTTCCAAACTAAACGAGTACCTTCAATTTGAGATACAACGTTCTCATGGTGGGGAGCAGGAATTTAGGAAAGGTAGATAATATTTGTAATATTCCTTAAAAACTCTGCATAGAAGCTGGGTGTGGTGTCACACGCCTGTAATCTCAGCACTTTGAGAGACTGAGACAGGAGAATCGCGAGTTCGAAGCCAGCCTCAGCAACGTCGAGGTGCTAAACAACTCAGTGAGACCCTGTCTCTACATAAAACACAAAATAGGGCTGGGTATGTGGCTCAGTGGTGGAGTACACCTGAGTTCAATCCCTGGTACAAAAAACAAAAACAAATAAACAAACAAATAAAAAACAACTCTGCATAGAATAGCCTGCTGTCAATTTTGCCTTCCTTCTATTGGTCAAAGCACTTTACAGCATAAACTCAGCCCCTAAAATTTCAAATCTGGCTTCACATTCATCAGGTTGATTTACAAAGTAAAGAGTCAAAGTTTTGTTATCAACAATATATTCTACCATGGTCTGCCTTTCATGACCTAAAAAGTCAGTGCTCATAACTTTCTTCTGCACACCACATATATTCATGCCTTCCCATAAAAGCAGCTGAAATTCTCATTCAGTTATGGTATCAAACTCAAAGCCCTGGATGTCATAGTAGTGTCCACTTCTGTTCTAATATGATTTATCTGCCTGCCCTCCAACCATGTACACATTCACACACTTAGCTTGCAAAGGGGAAATAAGGCCAAAATAACTCCAATAAGCATTTCCACTTAGCAAGAGGAAAACTGGAGGACTCATAGCAGATACTGGTCATGCAATCCTAAAAGACTCTTATAATATTGTGGTGTTTTTTACCTAGGAATAGCAAATGTTTTTTGAGTAGGCGCACTAATTCTCACTGAAAGGTGTTCCTCCACTTAGGACTCTTCACTCTTCCTTTTAGTACAACCTTGCTTTTCCTTTATCCTCGTTGGCTACCTGTAATGATAGAGTCAATGAATATGTAGTCCCTACAATCTCAGGAGAATTCTTCAACTAGTTCTTGTCTATACAAAGTTGAGACACCAAGGATCTATCACTTTAAATTGTCATTGTCTCAAGGTTGTCATGATAAAAAAAATTTAGTTTTCAAGCCAGTTGGCTCTATCTGCCCATAAACCTACCAATAATTTTCTTTAAATCATTCTTCTTTATGTAGAAACTCAACTACAGGTTGAGATTATTAATCTCCCATAGATTTCAAAATGGTCATCTTTTATTGAGTTATCTCGTCCAACTGATAATGTTTGCTTCAAACATATCAATCCAGTTATAATTCTTAGGAACGATTTTATGATTAAAAGCATATCTGAAATGTGTTTTTCATTGGTAGAAGAGGCACAGTTATTTCATTTCTTTTCCTTCCAAATCCTGGACTTTCTGGATTATTTCCGATTCCTTTTATTTCTTCAAACAAGAAAAGTATTTTTTGTTGCCCCATTTACTACTTCAAGTTCCAACATAGATAATAAAATCCAACTAACTGCATCTAGTAACTTTCTTCTGGGAATTTTTCTGGCTGGAGTTATAACTTCACTAAGTAAACATTCTGTCTCTCAAATTTTCTTAAGACAGTAGGTTTTGCAAATACTTCCCCACAATATTACATGACCACTATTATTCCAACCTCTGAAAATTCTTCACTATATACCACAAGGGACCACAACCAATTGTAAACAATTATTTAGTCAGCTATTTCCATGATAAAATTACTTAACAAACTCCAAAATCTCAGAGGCTAAACATGATAAACATTTATTTCTCAATCACAAAACACAAGTATGAAGAGGTTATATTCCAAGCTGATAAACAATAACAAGACCAGCAAAGTTCTTCTTCAGTGTATAAAATTTATATATAAATTTTTGCCTTTGAAACTGCTCCCTGTTAGTTGGTATTAAGGAGCATTTGAGGGGGTAGTAGCTGTCACAGTGGAATAGCAATACTGCTTTTTTTATTTTCCTCCAGCCTGCTGCATGCAATGCAAGCACTTCAGACTGTTACAGTATAGAACTTATATTTGTATTCATATCTTGCCTTGTCTTTTTGACTGCACAGCTATATCCTGAAGAAATTTGGGCTTTGTTGGGAACCAAGGAGGAAAGGAAAAGAGCAACATTTCCTTTGAACTGATTCTAAAAAGGATTTAACTTCCCATGGTTTTCCTTAGGCGTTTCTTTTTGCACCAAAGGAGTCACTGTATCTCTCTGTCTTCTTACTTTGTCTCTGTTTCCAGATCATATTCAGGAATATGAAATTTATAAATAAGAGGTAGTTCTTTTTTCTACCCTTTAAAAATGTTACACATTTACAGACAGAAAAGAAAATACAGCAGTCTTTTAAAACATCTAAACCATCCCATTCTCTTTCTTTGTTTTATCTTTCAGTTTTGCTCTTGTATGAAAGCAAATTCCTTCATTCTATCACTTTAAATGATACTTGGTTATTCACATGGTGAGCCACCTGTCACATGCACAACCCATATCATGAAGTCAACAGCTATTGCTATTTAGATGTCCTTTAAATATAAAATTGAATTTAATTACACAATTGGTAATATTGCTGAATCACAGAAGTCCAGTCCAAGTACATAATTTTCCATATACTCTGACTCATTCTCATTTTTAAAAATTTTATACTGTACTTGACCATTTTCAACAATTTAGCCTTTGATGTACAACTCAAATGGTATCTCCTTATCATTTGCCCTCTCTCTCTCTCTTTTGCACACACACATACACATACACTCATACACAACTCTCAGAAGTATAAACCTTTGAATTTCTAGCCACTACATAATTCTTGGCCTTTATGAGGTTCCTTACCTATATATGTTCTCTTCTTTTTAGCCATGGAAGAATAGGAGCCCAAATTTGTTGTGACTTGTTAAATATCATAGTCAACTTTTGGCAGTGTTAGCATAAGAATCCAAATATATTGTCAATCTAGTATTGTTTTATAGGTAATATATGAGTAAGTATAGCACATAAATATAAATTAGAGCCTTATAAAGCTCTACTGTGTTACTGAACTCTTAAAACTGAATTTCTGAAAAAAATGTTTTCTTTTCTAATTTAACTGTAAATTAAATGTAATAATGTTTTTAATTATTAAAATAGACATATCTAAAAACAATGGGTACAACTTGGGCTTTGTAATCTAGGAAATTTTTTCTCTTAGTTTCAGTTTTATATTTATTTTTTAGAACATTCTAAAACAATATGAATTTGTGACTTTTGAATTTCTATGGTGCTATCAAATATCCCTTTATCTATACTGTTTATTTATTACTGATCTTGCTATAACCAAAAGTTCTTTTAATACATAAATCTTGGCAGTCAGAAGAACATCCTGTTTGCCTCTGACTCCAGGATGTTCCTGCAGTGAACAGGGCATTTTGGATTAGCTCAACAGGAAGGTCAATGTGAGAACAGGCTGGGGCCTTTCCATGACCTTCAAAATATTTCACTTGAGTCAGTGCTTTGGGGACTGCTGTTTTATTAGCTTCAGAGTTTCCACTGACAATGTTCTGTCTCTATTATTTTAGCAGCTAAGCAGACAGTGACTTGCATGATGATGCGCAGGGGAAGTTTACATCTGTAGGGCAATTTACACATTCAAAACTGATTTTAATTTGAAAAAGAATTATATATTTATATACGAATCATATAAAATAGTTTATGTAATTCATTTAACAAATAGGAGTGATGTTCTGAATTCAAAGAGCAACTCCCAATTTACTTTTTCTTAATTTACAAATTTAGAACAGTTACATATAAAGACTTGAGGGTGTGCATCTTTCTCAAGAAACATAATTAATTACCACAGATGGAATTCAGGACTTAAATATTTCATTAGTGTTTTTGGTCAGATGTTCTATTTAACAGGAAAAGTACATAATTATTTTTTTTGAAAAGAAGTTAAATTCCCATATAGTATATGCCAGAATACTTGAGGATAACAACAAAATGAAATATCAACTAGAGTGTCTACATTGATGTTTAAAATAATTCTGCCTCATAGACAACTAGAGAAGTTAACCATTAAACAAAACCAATAAAAGTTTTGAATAAGTAAAGACATTGATTCTATTTAGCATATCACACTTATAAAATATATATAAATCCTCCATGAAAAACATGTTTACAATATAAAAGTTTTTCACCTCATTAAGAGAAATTAACCAAAAGACCTTAACTATAAATATATAAGTGTCAGCTTCAAGTAGAAGAGATAACTGGAGAAATTGGAGTCCCTTGATGTAGTTAGATTTCTTCAGGGTAATATGAAATTCATATCTATGCAAACTGAAGTTTCTGCTTTAGAAATATAATATTGCCTTCACTGAGTGGTCATGAATTTTACAAATAAAATATCTAAAGCATTCAGCACATATTAAGAGTTCAAAAATTATTAGCTATTTTTATTACTGTCATTGGACTTTAGGACAGAAATTTTCACACTAGTGTCTATATATCCATGGTGGCATAGGAAGACTCTTCTGCAGCAAAAGGGTTTTTATCTTTAAGGGAATCAGTTTGCAGATTCTGAAGGGTTTCAAATTTGATGTATAAAAATATGCATTTTGTCTGGCAATGTGGTACAAAGCTCTAATCCTAGCTCCTTAGGATGTTAGGGAGAAAGACTGTAAGTTTGATGCTGCTACCTTCAGCAACTTAGAGAAACATTGTCTGAATAAACAAATAAATAAATAAGGCTGAAGGTGTAGGTCAGTGGTAAAGTCCCCCAGGGTTCTATATCTGGTATGTAAGAAAAAAAAGAATGATGAATCTGTGTTATATAAATATTTCTATTTAACTTCTTTTCATAGTTGTCATTATATGAGAGAAAGAAAAAGAAGAAGGTGGGAAGAAAGAGGAAGGAAGGAACGAAGGAAGGAAGGAAGGAAGGAAAGAAGGAAGAAAGGAAGGGAGGAAAAATCAATTATCCAACTATACTCTTGTAATGGAGCATTGGGTGAGAAAAGCTGGACACTAAAGAGATAATTCTAGAATAAATTTATGTTAATGAAGACTTCCTTGAAAGTAAAGCAATTTGAAGCAAAAGAGCAAGAGATTCAGAAAGAGAAGAGTGAGGGAGAGATTATAATTAAAAAAATACAAAGACATAAAAAAGTACAAAAACATACTTATAAATCTCCTTGTTTTTCTCCCAATTTGTCTCTCTTCCCTCTCCCTATTATCCACTTCATATTTGTTTACATATTATAATTCAGAAGCAATATGGTTATCATGGGAATATGAATTATTTTTTCTTTGAATTAAAAACTTTGTCAAAAATTGAAACAAATCAAATTAAAAATTGTAAAACTCTTAAAATTAAAATTGTCTAATTTAGCCAGGTCATTTCTTGATTCAATTAAGTGAGAGATATTTTCCAAACATCATAAATATACTAAATTTACTGATTTGAGGTTTCAAAAATATATATATTTAAAGCACAAAAACTGTCTGAATCACTAAAAACATATCCTTTGCAACTAATTAAATTTGTGATAAATTTTTTTGACAAACATCTATATAAAAAATTTGAGGAAGCTAAGGACAAAGGGAAATTATTACACATTTAAATGGAGAGATCTGCTATTCTTCCCTTAAGCAAATTATCAAATGTAACATAACTAATAAGGGACAACCTGACACACTGTGACATCCAATTAAGGTAATGTATCACCTTTACTTGTCCAAATTTTTAATTTGAGGATTTAAATGTCCTTCTGGCAATATAAACAGATCCAAAGAATTTGGACAGCACAACAAGAAAGCAATCAATCAATGAAATATTGTGATATTTCCTATCAAACATTGTTCTGGTTATTTTAATAAAATTAACATCATAGAAAAACAAAATAATTAAAAGAGAAAGTTTGGAGAATTTAGATGGAATTCCAGATTAAAGGAATATGAACAAAACAGAAAAGAAACCAAACTGAGAATTTTATTGGATCCTAGATTGAAAAATAATGATGATGTGTGTTGGGGGTCAGTTAGGAAAATATGAATATGCATGCAGATTATGTTAGGGAAAAACTGCTGATTGTGGAGAAAATGATACTGAGTTTGTGTTGCATAATACTTTTATTCTTAAAAAAATTATACCATATAATTTTGGAGTAAAGTATTATGATAGTCTTGACATCACTAAGTGTTTCAGGAAATAACAAGCATGTGGGTAAGAGGAGAATGCTCATATGTATAAATATATGGAGAGCTATTCATCAATAAACACATATGTCAGTGAAGCTGGCTAAGAGCATATAATTACAGTATTTTTTCAACTTTTTAATAGGTTTGATAGGGCTAACAGATTTGAATGCTTCCTAAATATATGTTACAGGTACTCAGAAAAAAAAGTAAAAATAATAAAAAAAAAAAACACCCACTATTTTCCAACATTCTATAGGCACAGTGAAGGTATAACCAAAGGCACTAAAAAGCACTTTTTAAATAGAGGAACACTGTAAGAAAATATAGATGTATTATTCATATGGAAGACATGATCCAAGCTTCAACATACATAAGCCATGATTAAGTTCTGAGATTTGTGAAATGATTTTACTCAGTGTAGACTTTATCTTTTTTCAGAACTCTTAATACAGTTAAAAATTGCCAGATTGCCTACCTAATAACCTATGCATCAAGGAAAGTATGAGATTAAGGCATAAAAAGGCTAAAGCTTCAGCATATGCTTGAAGAATAATTTCACATCTGTCCATTTCAGATGATAGCATGTAAAATAGCTAGTTCTGTTTTGCTAATTCACCAACTTCACTGTGTAGCCTACTAATTTGCATACATAAAAAGAAAGTCTTTTTGCTTATATTCTGTGACTAGATTGTACCTTTAAATTAATGTAACTCATAGTTTGGGGGTAAATTTAAATATTAATTTTTTATCCATTCTTTACATAATTATTAATAATATGCCTGTTTTCTAAATATATGTTATTGGTTGTACATTAATTTTCATTTTTTAACTAAAGTAACATACAGAATACATTAAATTCAAGGTTATAGAATATTTTTATGTGTTTTGTATATAAAGATTTGTTTTTCATCTCATGCCAATGTATAGATGATTATCATTATTCACAGCAGTGACAGGAAGAAAATACATAGGAATGAGATCAATAGAACAAAATAAAGACCCAGAAATATATATATAGTCAATTTATCTTTAACAAAGCAAAAAATATAATATAATAGGGGAAACTATAAATGGTATTAGAACAACTGTATATCCACATCCAAAAAATGTAGCTAGGCAAAAACCATACACTCTCCACAAAAATTAACTTAAAATGGATCATACATCTAAAAGTAAAATTCCAAGCTAGAAAATTTCTAGGATAAAACAGGAGAAAAATTTAGGTGACTTTGGGTTTGGTGATGAATTTTTAGGTAAAATAATAGAAGCATGATCCATGAAGAAAGGAATTCATAATTTGAACTCCATCATAATTACAATTACAATTTTAGCTCTACAGAAGACAATAAAGAAAAAAATCATATGGTCCACACTGAAAGAATATATTTGCAAAAGATCCATCTGGCAATGAACTGCTATCCAAAATTAAAGAACACTCATAGCCAACAATAAGAAAACAAACAACTGGTTTAAAAAGTGGGCCAAGGGATTTAACAAAGTCTCACCAAAAAAGATATACTGGTGGGAAATAAACAAATGAAAAGATACTCTACATCATATAACATTAAAAATACAACTTAAAACAACAGTGATACCACTAAATATTTATTAAAATGGCTAAAATCCAGAAAGCTGACCTCACTAAACATTGAACAAGATTTGGTGTAAAAAGAAATCTCATTCGGGGCTGGGGCTGTGGCTCGGTGGTAGAGCGCTTGCCTCGCATGCGTGGGTCACTGGGTTCGATCCTCAGCACCACATATAAATAAATAAATAAAATAAAGATATTAAAAAAAAAAGAAATCTCATTCATTGCTGATGGGAATACAAAATGATACACTTTAAAAGACAATTTGACAGATACTTCCAAAAATAAATATATTCTTACCATGTGATCCATTCATGTTGCTCCTTGATTTTTACCCAAAGTAGGCAAAAAGCATGTCTATACAAAAAGCTTCATGGAGATGTTTATACAGCTATATTAATAATTGCCAAGGCCCAGAAAATATGGGGATGTTTTTCAGTAGATGCAAGGACTAAATTTAGTGTCTTTATCCAGAATATGAAATATCATTTAAGACTGTAAAGAAATGAGTTCTGAAACCATGAAAAGATATAGAGGAAACTTAAATTCATGTTACTAAGTTAAAGAAGATAACCTTAAAATGCTACATGATGTATGATTACAACTATATGCATTCTGAAAAAAAGCTAAACTAGAGAAACTACAAGAAGATCAGTGGTTGCCAGGGCATGGGACAAAGAGGGATGAATGGGAGATGCACAGATGATTTTCAAGGCAGTGTACCCTATAGACATGGAATTATGTCACTAAGCACTTGTTCAAAAACCATAGAATGTGTAACACCAAGAATGAAGCCTAATGTAAACTATGGACTTTGGGTGATAATGATGTGGAGGTTGATCAATAGTAACAAATGTATTGTTTTGATGGGGGATGGGGATAATGACAGAGGCTATGCATGTGGAGAAGCAGCAGACATATGGCAAATCTCTAAATTCTAGTCCGTTTTGCAGTAAACCCAAAGTTGTTCTAAAACATTAACAGTATATATAAAAGAAAATGTATGTAGAGATGTATATATGTACACACACATGCATATATATAAGTAAATATATATCACAATAAAAAATCTTAGTCTATATATATATATATATATATATATAGAGAGAGAGAGAGAGAGAGAGCGCTAGATCTTTCCTTAAATATTCAGAGTCTTTACTCAATTGTCTCTTGAATATATTATTTGGATTATGCACATTTTAAGAACTGAAGTAAGTGTATTTTTTTCCTATCTATTCCTTTGGCCTTTGTTTCTCTTCTCACTAAATTACACAATCATCCAACTTCAACATCACTGGAAATTCATCTCTTTAAATCAGGCGCTAATCCTCATAGATTTTCCCTCTCCATTTCAAGAGATGAGTAAATCCCTGTTACCTCCAATCACTTCCAACTAGGCTGTACGTCTTAAGGGTTCCAGTCTTCCCACATCACCACATTAAGGACCAAGCTGCTAACTCATGAACCTTTATAGGACAAACAACATTCAAACAACAATGGGAATTCTTTTTTATCTCTTAGTTATGAACTTCTTAATTTATATAAAGAGGGTGTTAATAGTATCAATCATAAGTGTGTTGAGGGGCTGAAGTTGTGTGTCAGTGGTAGAGTGCTTGCCTGGCACGTGTGAGGCACGAGGTTCCATCAGCACCATATTAAACGAATAAATAAAATAAAAGTACTATGTCCATCTACAACTAAAAAAAGTTAAAAATCAGTGTATTAAGCATAAGTCTATTAAAATATTCAAAATCATGGTAGGCATATAATAAATGCTATATCAGGATTAATTTTTACCCTAACTCAAAAAAAAGTTTGAACGTGTTTTATTACCACATAAAACTCTTGATAATGTCATCCACACTCCTCTTACCCCTATCCAACAAGCATCCTTAGATTCAACCACAATATTGCACTTGAACCTTGCATGATGTTTTACATGTTTTATTATTTATTTATTTTTGCTTCTACACTAGACATTTGGTTTCTTTTGCTTTTTAACATGAGATTTTGTCTTCATGGTAGTAATGAATGTGAATACATGTGCGTGTTTGTTATGTTGTCATAGAGTGGTAGGGTAACTGTAGAAAACTATTAAATGTTTTTCTGGGCTTAAGTGATATAGCACTTTGAGAAGTTAAAATGGACCAGCGCTGACCTATTGAATGACATTTTTGAGGATATCATTTCATATACAAATGTAAGTGCCTGTTTTACAAAAGGATTTGAGTTCTGAAACAGATATTTTCATTGAAATGTGCAATAAGCCATTTAAACTTTCAATTATTTTTTCTTCATCTTTAAAATAGAAACAATTAAAACTTAAGAGGTCCACCACACAAAAATGACATTGAAATGCTGTAATATGTAAAAAAAGAGTTTTTGAATGAATTAAATATATTCAGTTAAGTTATGGTAATATTATATTTTATTCTATAATACCTACTATATATGTGTGTGTTTATTGTTGTTTACAATTTACTACTTCCAGTTCAACAATGAATTCTGATCATGTTGGTGAATTAGTTCTCATTAAACTTCTAAATTTTTGTTAATTTGGCAATTTTGGCTTCACTTTTAGAATGCGTTATAATGCTGTGAGTGTTCTTTTTGAAACGTATTTTTGATTGACATACATACATTGACAGTGCATATTTATGAGAGACACTTATGTTTTGATTCATCATAGTGATACTATATTGAGTTGTGATTTTCAAAATACTGCAAAAAAACAATATGTACTTCTAGAAACCTTCTCCAATTAAAGGGAAAAAAATAACTAACATGTTTTTTACCAGCATGTTTTTTCCATAACAAATGTGTTTTGACTATTTTAACTTCCCTATATTTCCACCCCCAAAGCTCAATGAAAATTCATGAACAAATAACATTATCAAAATCATTCATATACTACATCCCCATGTGTTCACAATACTTCAAGTATATTGATATTATATAAACATCCCATAGCTCTTATAATATGATTTTAAATCTTAGAGATTTTCATTATATGCCCTTGGATAATAACATGAGAAGAGTGAAAAAAATAAAACTTTATTTTGTACTTCCTTATCTTTTTCAACAGCTTTCAACTTGACAGAATCAGTGATGATTTTCTTAGTTGTCACCATTAAAATATAGCATTTCTATATTCTCTCTACTTTTTATCATTTGATAAATGCTACTGGAATTCTTATTATGAACTGTACTGTAAGTGTTCTGACAACTTTTCAAACAAATAGCAATGAATTTTATAGATATATGAGATGACTGGTTTTCAATAAAGCTGTATATTCATTTTGGCTTCAGAGTTTACTCTTTTTGTTCTTACAGAGTTTATTATTAAATTTTTTTACTTATGATGAGATTGGATTATGTCCTACTATTTAAACAGAAAGCTAGTATTTACACTAGGAACACCAAATCCATTTAAGCTCCTTTTTTGTTTTTTGTCTCAATTAAATAATTTTGCTTCTCATTCAGTGTCTTAATCCACCATATGTACCTGAAAAATAAAGATATGTTATTTTTGATATTGGATAATTGTACATTTTATTACTATTCTATTTTGTGACATATGTCTTTAGAAACATATTTTCTGTGCTCAGGTTTACCTGCTAACACTGCCTGTATTAGCCGCAGTAAATGCAACTTACATTTTGGAGAATTGTGTGTATAATTTTTCAATTATAAACATTAAGGTATATATGTTAAAATCATCTGAAATCACATTTTTTGATTCTATAAGAAGTTACAAAATGAATTATTAAATCTTGATTTTAACATGTGTAAATGCTCATGTTTTATGGGATGGAATTTGTTCTTTACAATAACTGAAACTGCATCCTAGACACCTTGATATAAGAACCTTCTACTCTACTAGAGCTAAATGCATCCTAGAAATTTGTGTTTGAACAGCTTTCAAATGTATTAGCATATGTAAAATGCAAATATGATCCTGAATTTCTACTAACAAATTCTGAGTAACAGGACTTGTTTTTTGCACTAACTCAGAAGAAATCAAAGTACTAGAAACCAAAAAATTAATGCAAGCCATTAAAACTTGCAGAATATCACTTCAACTTCATAAGATATATTCTTGGTTGATATAATTAAGACAGAAATATTCCACTGTTCATGTGCTACTATTTTCCACTTTCTTTAGGTTATCAAAAAGGAAAGCCAGTACTGTAAGGTGGATATTTTGCTATTATTTGAGTCAATTAAAAGAGTTGTGGGTCCCAGCACTTAGGGAGGCTGAGACAGGAGGATCACGAGTTCAAAGCCAGCCTCAGCAATGGCGAGGTGCTAAGCAACTCAGTGAGACCCTGTCTCTGCATAAAACACAAAATAGGGCTGGGGATGTGGCTCAGTGGTTGAGTGCCCCTGAGTTCAATCTCCAGTACCAAAAAAAAAAAGAGTTGTAGGAAAAAACTCTACAGTCAAGCAGAGTAACAATGCAATGTAGAATCACAATTGACATTTTCTGATGGGTTCTCTGCATTTCCTTTTTTCTTTTTCCATGAGAAGTATTTTTGAAAGTATTAAAGTCTAGAACTGCTTTCTTTGTTGCCCTTTGAATTATATTTTGTTTTTATGTTTATACCTTTTTTTTAATTTAAAGTTTCTATTTATTTACTTCCAAATTAATAGGGTACTAGCGATTGATGTACCTGGCTTTCATTTACTGACATTTATGGCCAGGTGCGGTGGCACATGCCTGTACTTCCAGCCACTCTGGAGGCTGAGGCAGGAGGATTAGGAGTTCAAAGTGACCCTGGGTTCAATCTCTGGTAACAAAACAAAACAAAATAAAAATAATTTATTGACATTTTAAAATGTTTTGTTGTACTATCAAAAAAACATAGTCTAGAGTCAATATAGTCTAGAATACTTCATGGGAATTATAAATAATATACAAGAATTTACATAGAATACTGATTGAAATGAATAAAAAAGCAATACTTAAGAATATAGCAAGTGTAGTGTAGACTTTTGTTTTGAAAGTTCTACGAGTTTCTAGTTGAGATGGTTAATCATGGTTGTCAAACTGAGTAGATGAAGAAATGCCTAGGACTGGGGATGTGGTCCAGTTGTGGAGTGCTCACTTAGCATGCATGAAGCCCTGGATTCCGTTTCCAAAATCACACACTCAAAATAAAGAGAAAACAAAACAAAACAAACAAACAAAAAAATCACGAAGTAACTTAGTAAAATACACTTCTGGGTTGTTGTGCCCCTATGGGCGGTTTCCAGAGATGAATGGCACAGGGTCCGTGAACTCAGACCGGGAGAGCCACCCTGAATGTGGGTGGCATCCTCCAATAGGCTGAAGGTCCAGCCGGAAGAAAAGCGGGAGGAAGAAGGAAGCTCACATATATAAGGAAGTATAACTTTTCTTGAGAGTGTGTATTTTTTGCTGCTGCCATCACCTACTGACTTCAAACTCCAGTTTCGTCAGCTTTTGAATGAAGATTTACACCACTGATTCTTTAAGGAGGATTCAGGCCTTCCACCTCAGATGGAGCCTCATCAGCGGTCCTTCTTGTTTTGAGGCTTCTAGTTTCTTGGACTGAGCCACTGGTTTCTCCTGCTCTCCAGCTTGCTGAAGGCCATTGTGGGACTATCCTGCCTCTGATCCTGTAAGCAAAATCTAATAAATCCCCTTTTATATTTTCTTATACATTCTATTGCTTCTGTCCCTCTAGAGAACTATAACTGATAAACAAGGATAATCACAAATTTAGTAAGTAGGACTATTCAGATAGCATCTCCAAGCTTCACTCTCCAAAGATTACCAGACAAGTCTCTTAAAATGGAATTTCTGGAGTTCTTAGGAACAAGAAGACTCCTTAGGCAAAAGCTGGTGGGAAGACCAATAATGTTAAATTTGTGTCAGTAGGTTAAAATAAAAATTGATGAATATTGGCCAGGTGCAGTGGTGCACACCTGTAATCCCAGCAGTTGGGAAGGCTGAGACATGAGGATGGCGAGTTCAAAGCCAGCCTCAGCAACCAGGAGGTGTTAAGCAACTCAATGAAACCCTGCCTCTAAATAAAATACAAAAAATGTGGCTCAGTGGTCGAGTGCCCCTGAGTTCAATTCCTAGTACCTAAATAAATAAATAAATAGATAGATATTTGAAAAAGTTGATGAAAATATTAAAAAGGAAAATAAAATTTCAGGATTCCAGTTGAGAAGGTAAAGAAATGAAGAATGAAAATAGATAATTTGAAGCAATAAAAATTGAAAATAATAAAAGCCTAAATTGATGGGAAAGGAGACAAATGCCAAACGGAAGCAAACCCTTTGCTTCTAAATGGGAAAAGGAAATATGGGCAATTATTCAAAATAGAGAAATTACATGCAAAATAAAACAACACATGGAAGCCCACTATTCAATATTTTTGAGAAGCAGTGATTATTTATGAAATGTTACTAGAATTCACAATTATTAGAATTCTAAAATTATAGTTCTTGTGACATTAATACTTTTGTAAGAACTCTACAAGTGTTTCATATGTTATATGTTTTTTGAAAACTAATGATTTCTCTTTAGAGTTGGAAAAATATAATCAATATTTAGAGAATGCTGTAAAACAGTATGAATAATAAGTGGCCACAACATTTAATTAAAAATTGCCTTACTACCGAGCCTAATTTTTGAAAAAGAAAAAAGGAAAAGCTGTACTCTAACCTTGATTTTTTTTTCTAACAACTATATTTTCTTAATCAGAAAAATAACAGAAACACCATGTATCTGATCTTGTATTTCAAGTAGAGTCTGCACCTGTAAAAATAATTTCAGGACCGTGAAAGAGCACCACTCTCCATATAGAAATTGATACATCTCTTGTGACAAGTAGCCAACGTTGATACCTGATAGGAGAAACCTGATTCCTCAGTTCCTTTTTTTCTTCTTTTCTTGTCTGCCAAAAGAAATACTCTTCAGAAAGGAAGAGTAGATAATGTATTGGCTAAGGCAAAAAAAATTTTAATGAGGAAGGAAAGAGTGCAAATAACTGCCCAAAATTAGTTTTGTATGTGGTCCAATCATGTTATACTAGAATATTTATTCATAACTAGTTGAGTTTTTATATTCTATATTTTATGATGTTACACAATAGCAGGCTCCATGATCATGTTTCCCTCCGTGTCTGAATGGATCGATCAAAAACTTTTAATGATTTATCTTTCATGCTGTCTTCACTTGGTTTTAAGTCAACAATATTTCTTGATTTCCCTAATTTTTCACTGGCAACTCCTTAAACACTGGCCTTCAGATATGATAAACACTCTAGTACTGAGCCACATCCTCAGCCTGTTCTTGGTCATTTTACTTTTGCTACTTATAGTCATTATGTGATTTGACATAATGGCTTGATTTGACATAGTGTCAATAAAGAATATGGTACCAAACTTCATTATATAGCTTTTTTATTTGCCCCAGAACGTGGATGTATATCTACTAGCCTAATTGATGTCTCCACTTATATGTCTTCTGATACCAAATTCTTGTTTGTATCTGTTCTTTGTCCTTTTTTCCATTTCCACATGTCAAATTCAAAGTTGCTAAATGCTAAGCCTTTTAATAATCTTGGATTCCTTTCTCCCTTTCTTTATCTTATATTCTGTATCCAAAATAAACACACATTGTCTCTGCAGTACCATTGAAAAATACCATGATGCAATCATTTTTTAGAATCATTTTCCTTAACACTTGAGTTAAAATCATCATTGCTTGTAGCAGTCTCTTACGCTAAGCTGCTAATTGGTTTCCTTCATTCCATCTTTGTGAAAGTAATCTATTCTACATGTGGCAGCTAGTTATCCTTCTAAAACATAACCTGTTAGTAGCTTTCCATCTTATGCAGAGTCCAATAAAAATGTTTTTACCTACATCTGCAGGGCCTAACATAATTAAGATTGCATAATCAAGATTCCTTTTTCTTTTTGTGACTCTATAACACTCTCCTTTGTTCATCCACTCCAGCTATACTGGCTTTCTTATTTCACAACCACCACACATTCTCTTTTCTTGGGGATTTTTCTGATGTGCTCAGATACACACATTCCTCATTTCCTTAGATTATTTTTAAAATGTTTCTCACACAATAGTATCTTCTTTATTTCATCCAGTTATACTCTATTATTTAGCCATTTTACAACTAGGATTTTTTTCTTATGTTTTTCACTTAGAAGAAAATCACATGACAACAAGAACTTTGCATGTGTTGTCTGCTGCTATGGCTCCAGATTATAGAATAACCTGACATATAATAGCATTTAATATGCATCTGATGAATAAATAAGTGAACTATTGGATAAATGGATCTACAACAATGAAACATACTTTTCAGTTGCGCATTAGATGAGAAAGTTGAAGCTCTCATAAAGAGAGGCATCATACTTAATCACATTTACATAGGCAGTTAAATAGCTAAGCCCATATTTCAACTTTACTCACTTTTCCAGCTATGACTAGTGACTAGTCAACTTTATACAGCCTGTATATTAGTTGTTGTAAGGTAATAAAATTCATATCCATTATTTCACTACTTAGAGTCAATTTTCTACCTTTGTACCACAAAATCTACTTCTAGTGCTGCGTATTAGGTTCTAGTGTTATGTATTAGGTTTCCTGAACATTTCATACAAATTCTGAGTCTTTGAACATGCTCTCTTGCTAAGAAATCTATTTCTATTTTAAAATATTTTCTTAGTTGTCAGTGGATTTATTTATATGCAGTGCTGAGAATTGAACCCAGTGCCTTACACATGCTTGGCAAGTGCTCTACCATTGAGCCATAACCCAGCCCAAGGAATCTATTTATTTTCTGCACTTTACCTATGCAACTCTTATTGATTTCTTAAAACAAGCTTTGATGGATAGCCCTACACTATCACATCTACAGGATGAATTGAATTAAATTTCATCTCTATGATCTCAGCACAATAACACTACTGTCACATTGTTTCTATATGTCTTTCCACAAGGCTTATGTTAGAAGATATGACTTTATTAGTTTTTATTAGTTTTATATTCACCATCTTATGGTATAAATAAATGAGATTTTTCAAAATCTTCATAATACAACACATTTAAAGAAAATGATAGAAAAGAATCTCATCTTTAAACTTTTTTAATTATTTATTTTTTAGTAGAATGTATTTTGGCATATAGTATACAAATGGAGTACAATTTCTCATTCCTCTTGCTGTACATGGTTCAGAGTTGTTCCAGTAGTGTAATCATACGTGTTTACAGGGTATAATGTCTGTCTCTTTCTACTGTCCTTCCCATCTCCACAATCCCAACCTTCCTCTCACTCCCCTCTACACAAACCACTTATTGGAGAAAACATTCAGCTTTTGGTTTTTGAGGATTGGTTTATTTCACTTAGAATGATATTCTCTAGTTTCATCCATTTACCTGCAAATGCCATAATTTCATTCTTTTTTAAGGCTGAGTAATATTCCATTGTGTATATGTACCACATTTTCTTTATCCATTCATCTGTTGAGGAGCATTTAGGTTGGTTCCATAGTTTAGCTATTGTGAATTGAGCTGCAGGAACATTGATTTGGCTGTGTCACTATAGTATGCTGATTTTAAGTCCTTTGGGTATAAACCAAGGAGTGGGGTACCTGGGTCAAGTGGTTGTTCCATTCCAAATTTTCTGAGGTATCTCCATACTGCTTTCCATAGTGGTTGCACCAATTTGCAGTCCGACTAACAATGTATGAGTGTACCTTTTTCCCCACATCCTCACCAACAGTTATTGCTTGTATTCTTCATAATTATCATTCTGACTGGAGTGAGATGAAATCTTAGAGTAGTTTTGATTTGCATTTCTCTAATTATATATTCATTGATGGATTGTATTTCTTCACTTGTGAAATGTCTTTTCAGTTCCTTACTCCATGTATTTATTGGGCTGTTTGTCTTTTTAAAGTTATTTTTTTGAGTTCCTTATATATACTGGAAATTAGTGCTCTAAGGTGCATATGGTAAAGATTTACGTTCTGTAGTCTGTCTTGTCATATTATTGATTGTTTCCTTTTTCGAGAAGAAGCTTTTTAGTTTGAATCCATCTCATTTTTTGATTCTTGATTTTACTTCTTGTACTTTAGGAGTCTTATTCAGGAAGTTGGGGCCTAAGCCAACATGGTGAAGATCTGGGCCTACTTTATCCACTCTTAGTTGCAGGATCTCTGGTTTAGTGTCTATATCTTTTATACACTTTCATCCATTTTTGTGCAGGTTGAGAAAGGTTCAATTTCATCTTTAAACTTTAAAGCATCATATAATCATGACTATCAATGACAAATTTAAAATTCAGAAGTAGAGAGAAACAGAATATTGTGTTGTGAGAATGATTTTATTATTGATCCACATTTGAGTTTGCCTCCTATTGCAGGTACACTATTTTCTAAATCAATAAAAATTAATTACTTTGATCACATCAAAATGAAAGATGCATACTGCTAAATAATTAAATTGTCATCTTATATATCCAGTGCAATTCAAATATTTGATAGGGTTTGTTTTCAGGTCACTGAAAGTAATAAATAATCAATTTTTATTATCAACATCTGGTTGAAGAAATGAGGAAAGTGGTGTGAATCTCAAATGATAATCACACAATTATGACATAATAGTGGGAAACATTGGGAGGATATTAGGATAAATTACTAATTTTTCTCTTACTATTATACTTAATGTATGTATCAAATGGTTACACACAGGCTTGAGTTCATAGCCAACCATGAAGATAAGTGTATCACCTATGGAGATCCATACTTCCAAGAATGGTAAATAAATACATTTACAGCCACTCCTAGACTTATAATGGGATTATGTTCCAATAGATTCATCATAAGTTAAAGATATCATGTAACAATTCACTGAATACATCTAAATTACTGAGAATGAGAGCTCAGCAGTATGGTATACTGTAGTCAGTTGTTTCCCCTGTTGGTCACTGGTTGCATTGCTCAATATTTAAACAGATCATCATGTAGCATTTGCTAGTCTGGAAAGATCAAAATTCAAAATTTGATATATGATTTCTATTTCATGAATATGGATTTTATACCATGGTACAGTCACAAAAACATAAGTGAAACCATCATAAGTTACATATCATCTGAACAGTCAAATGTCCATAGATGACAAAATCTCTGACTTTGGAAAGATAGGGCCCCAAGTATGAAAGATAAACTATACAGTGCTTTTATCAAATGAATGAAACAGCCTGAGGTTTTTCATAACCCTTATTCCTAAAAGAATGAAAATTTCCTGAATGAATCTCAGAAGACCAAAACTAATTATGTTACTTAAATATTAAAAAAACTGATTATGATTACAATAACATAATTTTACATTAAACAAATTCAGAATATGATTAAATTGTGTAATAGATACTTCAGAAAATTACAATATAAAATAAACACTTCCAAAAGTTTTATAAGTTGAAAGATTTAAAGCTAAAACTGTTATAATAAGAGAATGCCAAAATACTCAGGAAAACAGAATAATAAGGGCCAATAATCAAAATATGCCAATATCTAGTAATGCCACTCAACATTTCTTTTCAACATGGAATCATAAACATTATAAATGTTATAGATTGGTAGTATATTATTGAGGAAATTTATTGGTTTGCTATTAATTACTACTTTATTAAACTGCTTTTTTATCAGAATCATATCAAGTAAAGGAAAGCATTTTGGTAAAATTTTTGTTTTACTTTTAGGACAATAGAATTTACTAAATGACATAAGAAAAAGATGTTATTGGAAATATAGAAGCAAAATTTCACATTATAAAGGAGAAGATTTCTTAGTCTATTACATTTTTTTAAAATGAGTAAGTTGCCACTTATGTAGGAGTAGGTTTTAAAGTCACCTGGTAATGTAAACATGAAACATGGTCCCATTAAAAATCTTTCAACACCCTTGAGGAAAACATCACCTTGAAGAATATCAGCATAGCATTTCTTTAATAGACTGAAACTGTGGTATTTTCCTTCACCAAAGGAAATTTAACTTTTGTTGTGACTCTTTTTGATTAATACCATTTTAGTGACCTCATTTGTAGTTAGAAGTCAGGAATGTGTGGGAACAGAGACCTCTGAGATACCAGGATGTTTATGCCTTCCAACTTTGTCTAACACCTATCTGTGTTTGTATTTATTTTCTTGCATTATATTTTAGGATATGGCTATTATTTCTGAACATTTTTTTTATAATGCACTTTAGTGCATGAAGTGAAAAAGTACTAGGGAAGTTCAAATTCTTTGCTACATAATGTCAATTGTGAGAGCTTAGATACATAAGTAAAGACAGGCCCTTTCTGCCTTGCCTGTTTTTGGTATTTCCCTTTACTTTACTTAAAAGCTCAATATCTCAATTCTCATTTTCTATATGAGATTACTTTTTCTAAACTAGATATTTTCCATGTGTATGTCAGGTACTCCCAGTGTAAGTTTCACTTTAATAATGTGTATATAAATAGACACCTATGTAGACACATGTGGGTATGTGATGACAGGCAGATTATATACTTTGAGCAGAAGAAATATTGGAAGAAACTTATAATGGAGTTTAATTTCTATAGTTTCATTGAGTCTTGAAAGAAAGTATGCTCAGATTCAAATACACATGCATGATTTATTACAAAATGTTTTTCAAATATATTTTCTATGATTAGTATCATAGGGTTTGTTGATGGGTTCTTCCTTATCATTAGATTACAAACAGAATATCCCTTACTATCGATGAAATATATGAAAACAATGGATTCACATTTTTCTCAGGTGGTTTTCTTTCTTTTTTTTCATATTTAATTTATTTATTTGTTTTATTTAGGCTTACATGATAACAGAGTGCAATTTGATTCATTGTACATAGAGGATAACATATCAATTCTCTAGTTGTAAGTTGTATAGAATCACAACATATATGCAGTCATACATAAAGTTAGGGCTATGATGTCCATCATATTCCACCACCTTTACTGTCTCCATGCTCCCTCCCCCCTTACACCCCTGTGAACAGAGTTCCACCATTGTTCCCATGTCCTTTCCCACATTATGGTTCAGCATCCACTTATCAATGAGTACATTTGGCATTTGGTTTTCTGAGATTAGCTTACTTCCCTTAGCATGATATTCTCTAACTCCATCCATTTACCTGCAAATGCTATAATTTTATTCTCTTTTATTGCTGAGTAATATTCCATTGTGTATATATACCACAGTTTCCTTATCCAGTCATCTATCGAAGGGCATCTAGGTTGGGTCCACAGTTTAGCTATTGTGAATTGAACTGCTATAAACATTGAGGTGGCTGCAGCACTTTAGTTTGCTATTTTTAAGTCTTCTGGGTACAGACCGAGGAGTGGGATAGCAGGCTCAAATGGTGGTTCCATTCCAAGTTTTCTAAGGAATCTCCTTACTTTGAAGTTGCATAGTTAGAAAGACATTTGAGATTTGAATTTTCAAGTTCGTGCTTACTGTTATTCAGAGCCTCAATATGAAAAAAAATTCAGTGGCAACCAATATACACTGACAATTCAAATATAAGTAGAGGGAACCATTTTGGAAATTACTAATCATGGATATAATTAACTTTTTTTGATTTCATGTTTAGCCAAGAAAAATACTGCATATATTATTTCTCTAGGTGGAAATTACGTTTAAAATTACATTTAAAATACAATTCTAAATTTAGACATTTTGATAATGATTATATATAACTCTTGAATGAGTATTTAGGCTATAAAATGTCTGAAAATAATACATACCCATAAAACCAAAGTTGCTTTATGGATAATTTTTTGTAATATGCTTAAAATTGATCCTTAACTATGTACACACTTTTCCAATTAAGTTCTACTAAATTTCCTTCAAATACAAATTACCCCTGGAAATTATGATTAAAATGTTGATTTAAATTCCATACTAACTGACATTTTTCATATTCATTTGAACAGTTCTTTTTAAATCAGTAATAATGGGAAATATCTCCTTGGGAAAAATTTTTAAATGAGGATTTGAGGGGTGGGTCAGAATCAAAGACATGTTCATTTCTTTTTACCAAGACCAACACATTTAGTCATTGAGGGAACATTTTCCAGAAAAGCATCTGAGGCTAAAATCATGATATCCCTTTTCTCTAATGCTTTCTCTATCACATCTTCAATTATTTTAATTTTAATCCTATTTCCCAAAATATTACATACTATTTTAATAATGTAATTTTCCCTCACTAGACTGTTATCTCTATGAATGAATGTTCAGCTATAAATACATGATATTTCCGAGTGATTTTAATAAATAATACATTAGTGAATGAATGAATTGTGATTCATAAGACAGGTGTAGTATTTTGTTGTGAATGAAGTATAATTTTGTCTATAATAATAATACTTTCCTATTATGTTGAGTCTTAAATGGGCATGACGAGAAGCTGAAAATGTGCACATCTTGATGTACCAGATATTTAGCACAATGTTGTGAAAAAAATAAGTTCTCCAAATATGGCTATTGAATTAATCCATCCTGACAAATAGCACATGTTGACTGTAAATAATCAGGGGATGCTAATTTTTTGACCACGTTCATAATGCTGAATGTACATGATAAAACTTATTTATGGATTGTGTGTGTGTGTGTGTATGTGTGTGTGCATGTGTGTAGTGGGATTAACCTCAGTTGTGTTGTACCACTGAGCTATATAGCTATCCTTTTTCATTTGTTTTTCTTGGGAGAAAGGATCTTGCTAAATTTTCCAGGCTGTCCTATAACTTGTAATCCTACTCAGACTCCCATCAAGCAGGGATTATAGGCATGCACCACTGTGCCCAGATAAGACATTTTATCTTTTAACCCTTTCACATTTTTAACTTTGCTTTGGAGATTGTGATGCTAGTCTGATCTCTTCATTAACATTGGTACCTTCAAAAACTCATTCGTCATCCCAAATATGCTTCACTGCCCTACATTGCCCAAGGAAAGGAAAGATTTCCCTCTCTTTATCAATTTCTTTTTCTGACCACTGAACTGAATATGCACATATTATCATGAAAAAAGGTAAAACTAGTTATGTTTAAAATCTTAGTAATTAATGCATATTAGACAAAAGGTTTGATAATCATGTCATCATTAGTCTTCTACTTTTTTAAACTTACACTTTCTAAGAGTATAGACCTCACTGCCAAAGTATCAGATTGGCAGCCACCGAAGTATGATAGGCTGTAGAACAGTGCCCCAAATGGATACCATCCTCTTTATTGCTGTTCTTCCCTTTTCTCACAACCACTCCTCAAGTATCCTCTGTCCTTTTGTTGTCATATCACCCTTCCTTCAAAATTTAAGAAGGTCAAGTTTCTTCATATATCTTGTCATTATCAATGTTCTTTTTGACCATTTTGAGTCAAAAATATTCTCTTCCTTTTTCTCTGCTTCCAGGAAGAGAAAGAAAAAGTGTATTTGTTTCTTCTGCTGATGTACAAAGGGAGAAGAGACCATTTATTTTATTGGGTTTTGGATTTGTTATTGTTTTGGTTTTTATTTTCTGTTCCTAAATTTTTTGTTTTTTAAACAAAATTACAGCCAAGAAGAGAAAAAGCTAACTACATTTTGAAGTTGAGGATTACCTCAAAATTTTTACTTCACTGTCAGTTTTGAACAGATATTGTCCCCTTGCCTTTAACCAGTGTAGGTGCATTATTTATAATGGAAAAATTGAGATTTACTAATGTTAAGAAAAAGAAGTAAAAGGCCTAGAAGCAGCTGTTAGTTCTTGTTGAGAAAAGAAATTAAAAGAATAGAATTACTTGAGAGACGTGACAAAGAGAATTACAATAAAGCTTTAAAAAATAGTGAAACACATTCCCAAAGAATGTCTATAAAAGAATTTGCTTAAAAGTTAAATTATGAAGTTGTACCTCTTTTTTCCCAATAATAAAAAATTTTTGTTTGCTAACTACAATTCTAGTTATCTCTATATCTTTAAAGTCTCTTCTTTTTAACAATTAAAGTGTGGATATATTAAACATATTATTGAGAGAAAAGTTACAGAGCTACAACATGCTCTTTAAGAGTCTTGTACGAGAGCTATTCAAAGTGGTAAGAAGCATACAAAGAATTAGTGACTTTTTCACTTATCATTGAAAGAAAATATTGTTATGCCATTGAACTAAAAGTGTTGGTGAAGAGATCCATTTACAGATGGCAGTCAATTTAAAAGAATAATGAAGTTCTTTGTGCTGCCGCACTTCCCTTTTCTTCATCCAGAAGAATGCTGCAATGCATGTGTATGAAAATGGCGATTACATTTTTAGTGTTGGCCTGGGCTTATGACTCTCGTCACCGTTGCCAACAAAATTAAAATTAGCTCATCAGAGGTGAACATGAATCTGACATCATGTCCTCATGCAAACATATGAAAAAACAGTAATCCCACCGTCATGTACATCCATAAGAATGAGATCCTAACTAGAATAAGTATATTCCATGCTTGAATCATTATATCAAAATGGATTCCACTGTCATGTATAACTAAAAAACTAAATTAATTTTAAAAACAATAAATTTTTAAAAATTAAAGCAACTTTACAGAAAATTTACCTGAGAAACACTGCTTAACCTGCATCAGCCAGGTGATCCAGGTTGAAATAAAGAGTAATGCCATTTTGTTATAATGTAATTTTTGTGTTATGTGACATTAACTCTGGGCCCTTTATTACCCAAACTGATGAACTCAGTCTAACCATGAATAAAATGTTGCCTAAATTCCAATAGTGGGTATCTTAACAAACACTCAGTGAACAGAAGCCCAGGAAAAGTAAAGTATAGGATTCAATGGCTTCACTAGTGGATTCCACCAAAAATTTAATATATCTTTAAATAACCACAAATTCTTCTCAGATTCTTCAAAAAACATCAAGAAGGAAACACTGTCAAACTGAAATTTTAAGGCAAGAAGTACCCTGATATTAAAGATGGGCAAAGACAGTACAAGAAAAGATAATTACAGGCCAATACTACTGAATGAAAATGCAAAAACCTTGAAGATGGTACCAAACAAAATTCAACAGCACGTTAACTGCACATCATTATAACTAGTAGAATTTATTCCACAGATGCAAGGATAGCTCAATGATATACTATATTGACAGAATGAAGGATTAAAACCATATGATTAATAGATGCACAAAAGAATGTTTTACAAAGTTTGACACACACTTATGATTAAAACATTCAGCAAACTAGATATAGAACAACTATGCCTCAACATAAGAAAGGCTGCATATCTCAAGCCCACAACTAACATAAACAGTGAGAAACTGCAAACTTTTTCTCTAAGATCAAAAATACCATGTTGAGATGGGCGAGGTGGTGCACGCCTGTAATCCCAGCGGCTGGGCAGACTGAAACAGGAGGATCTGGAGTTCAAAGCCAGCCTCAGCAACAACAGCGAGGCTCTAAGCAACTCAATGAGACTCTGTCTCTAAATAAAATACAAAATAGGCTCAGTGGTCAAGTGCCCCTGAGTTCAATCCCCAGTACCAAAAAAATAAAACAAAACAAAAAAACAACAACAAAAAATATATATGTATATATGTACATATATATACACACACACATATATATATAAAATGTATATATAAATATTTGATATTTCCCCATCCGCACTACATCTATTCAGCATATTATAAATATGTAGTAAACACAGTAACTAAGCCAAAAAAAAAGATACCCTAAATTGGAAAGAAAAATTTGGGTTTGCTGATGAAGTTTATATATAGAAAATCCTAAATATGCCACAAAAATTAGAATAATTCAACAAATTCAGAATAAATTTCAGAATAAAAAAGTGGAATTACAAAAATCAGTTCATTTTTATACATTATTAAGGAATCATCTGCATAGGAAATCAAGAAAACAATCCTACTTATAATAGCATTAATAAAATTAGACACTTAAACATTAGTGAAGAATGTGAAAGTCTTATATATTAAAAACTGCAACACTCTAGTAAAAAATGAAAGAGGAAATGAGTAAATGGAAAGATATATTCATCTCATCTTAATGGATTAAAAGCATTAATATTGTTAAAATGGCCACACTAGTGTAGTAGTTGACAAGTACAAATCTATATCCATCAACATTCTGTTGGTATTTTTGCACAAATAGAAAAAGCAATGCCAAAATAAATATAGAACACAAAAAAGCCACGTAGCCAAAGAAATCTTGGGAAAAAAGAAAACTGGCAGAATTATGGCATCTGATTTAAAATGCACTACAAAACTGTAGTAATAAAAAGAGACACCAAACTAGACATGTCCAACAATGAGACAGACTAGAAAGCTGGAAATAATCTATGAATTTCCAGTTATCTGACCTTTTAAACATAATCAAGAATATATGATAGGAAAGGATAGCCTCTCCCACAAATGGTGTTTGGTAAATTGATGTTTGTCATATCACCCTTCCTTCAAAATTTAAGAAGGTCAAGTTTCTTCATATATCTTGTCATTATCGATGCTCTTTTTGACCATTATGAGTCAAAAATATTCTCTTGTAGATTATACTATACACAAAATTCAACTCAAAATGGATTAAGAACCTAAGAGTAGAAGTTGAAGTTGCAAAATTCCTATAAGAAAATGTTGAAGAAAATCTTCTTGACATTGGTTTTGGCACTAAATTGATGAACAGGACCCAAAGTATAATAAAAGAAAATATATAGACAAGTGGGGCTGTATCAAATTTTAGAGTTCCCACACTGCCAAGGAAACAATGTGAATAAATAACTTACATAATGTTAGATAATGTTTGCAAATAATTTCTCTAACAAGAATTTAATATCCAAAATATAGAAGAAACTCCTACAAATCAATGGCAGAATATTAAATTACCTATTAGTAATAGAGAAATGATGGATATTCTTTTCTCCAAAGAAAACATACCAATGCCCTATGGGTTATATGAAGAAATGTCCAATATCAGGAATTACCATGAAAATGAAAGTCAAATCAGTAAGATAATACTTTGTAACAGGAACACTATTCTAAAAAATAAAAGTACAAAAACCAAAGATAAGTGATAGTAAGGAGGTTAAATTAAACAGTAATGTGCTAATAGTGGAAAAGTAAAATGATACAACTACTATGGAAAGTAATATGCATGTTCCTCAAAAAATTTCAAATGGAATGACCATATGACCCAGTAATCTTATTTCTCTGTACATCCAAAAGAATTTTAAATTATGATCTCAGAAAATACATTTCTGTGTTCACTGCAAAATTATTAACAGTAGACAAGAAATGAGAATGACCCAATGTCCATCTACAGGTTAATGAATAAATAAAATATGATATATGAATACAATGGAATATTATTTATACATTAAAATATAGGAAATCCCATAATTTAGGATGGGCTTTATCCTTAACCTGGAAAACATTAGATGAAACAAACCAGATGCAGAAAAATAAAACTACATAGAATTTCCTTGATAAATTTAGGAGAGTCCATTTCATAAAAGCAGAAAATAGAATGACCATTACTAGTGGCTGGAAGAAAAAGGAACTAGGGAGCTATTTATCAACAGCAATTAGACATGAAAACTAAAAGTGTTCTAGAGATCTGCTGTATGGTATAGTCTTATAGTGAACACAGTATCTTGCACTTAAAAGTTTTAAGATTATAGATCTCATGGTAAAGAATAAGGATTTGCTATTGTTTTCACTAATTAATGTCAATACTAAGTTTATTTTACTGGCAAAGGCTTAAGAGAACACTTTAATAACAAGGCAATGTCTTCTTATTCCTGTTTTATTAGATCATTATAGTTAGCCATAGTAATTTGGTTCATTTTGACAAAATCATACATGCATAGAATGTCTGATTTGTTCCATTTCGTTCCTCATCCCATTCTTTTCCCTCCTCCTATTCTCTTGCCTCTCCTCTACTGGTCTTACTAATGTTTACTTATTTATTTATTTTTGATTGGTACTTTCTACATATACATGAAGGCTAAATTCAATATGGTATATTTGTATATGCACATAGCAAGATTTTGTTAAATTCATTCTTCATTTCCTCCTCTTTTTCATCCCTTCTTCCTCCCTCTTGATCTCATTTTTCTCCATCATTAATTTTCCTTTATTATTTGTGATTTCTCACTTATTTGTCTTTTGACAATCTTCTTTGGTATTCTTAGATATTTATCTATAATATCTAAAATGTAAACCACTTTAATCAAATTAAAACAAGCAAACACTTGTTCTAACCACTAAACCTATAAAGTTTTTATATTCTGAATACTATCATTAGTAGAAAACTTTACATATACTTCAAATCAACTGTTTTAAAAATAATTTAAATAACAGGGACATCCTAATGTCAGTAAGTTTAATTCTGAAGAACAAATTTTTGTAACATTTTTACAATTGCTCATGCCAAATCACCATACAATTTATGCTTCTAAATTTGTTTAAACATTTTTTTATTTTGACTATAAATTTTTATTTTGCTCCAACTGTGTGAAGCAATTATTTTTTATGTTTATGCATTTGTGTGTCTTTATATGTGTGTGTACTCATTTATATACTTCTTTAAAAACTAATTTGTACAATTTTATTTTTGTTAGTATTTTGCATTATGCAATCTTGCATTCTAAAAACATAAACATCTGTACAACAGAAAATTATTTTCAGTCTATTGCATTAACTGGCTTTACTTTATTAATTAAAAATACTTGGGCTAGGATGGTGGTGCTTGCCTGTAATCTCAGCAACTGGGTAAGTTGAAGCAGGATGATTGTGAGTTCAAAGTGTGCTTCCATAACTTAATGGGGCCCTAAGCAACTCAGCAAGAACCTGTCTTTAAATAAAATATAAAAAAGGACTAGAGATGTGCCTTAGTGATTGAGCACCCCTGGGTTCTATAAAAGTATTAAATGTTCTTGTAGCAATTTTAAATATAAGTATCAAAGTAATTATTCAAATATAGTTTGTTTCAGTTAGCAGTATTTTTTAGTTAAGCCCAGTAACTTTAATTTTGTTTATATCAGAATATTTCAATTTAATGTAATATAATTATTTTGGGGAAATAAAATATAAAAAAATAAAACATTTTAACAAAAGTATATTTAATGCAGTGGTATTTTGTATTTGAGAATCATCAGATATTTAAATATTTTTGTACACATTGAAATGTAATACAAGAATAAAGTGATAATGTTACATTTATTAATAATATTAAATCACTAATGGGGAGCAAAACGCACAGATAAGAATGTTAACTAGACAAAAGGAATTACAAGATAAAGAAGCTAGTAATTGTGGTGTCTTTAAAGAAGATGACTGTTCCTATGTGGTGAAATTATAGGCCTCTAAGAACTTTTCCATGACCAAAGAAAAGGCCAGGACAAAGGTGAAAGCAGCATAATTCTGGATGCCTAGCATTTCATAGGTTGACCTGTTGACTATTAGTAAATGTGTTTATGATATTTTGTTGTTGTTGTTGTTATGTTGTCTTTCAGATCTGTCTCTATAATCTGGTCTAATATTTTTTCCTAACTAGCTATAGTTTATAGTTCCCCATTCAGAGACTTTGGTTCTGTTTTCATCTTCTCATTTCAGTATTCCATTTCCATTACCCAATCATTACATAATGAATTTCCATTTAGAATACTGTTAAAAAACTTCTCACCTATACCATTTATTGGCCCCTTGTTGGCCTTATAGGTAAACAGCAGGTAAAAGTTATAACTAGTATAAATAAACTAGGAATTCAATTATAAGAATGATTTTATATGATTTAAAACCCAAAGATGGATTTACATGGTGAAATATGCATTGACCTTTAGGTTTTATAACTTTTACTCTTATTATATATCTCTTGATATATACCCATTCTCTTAAGATGCCCATATATTAAATTTGATCTGATCCATGTCTGTATCATTTCCTCCCCTGATTACTACAAAAGCCTCCCCATAAATCTCCCTGTTTGCAGCTCTTATTCCCTGTTCGTGTTGGTCTCCCTGGTCATTAATGGTTAAATTCTTGAAACAGCTCTTTCCAAAGTGTTCTGTAGTGTACAAGTTCCTTGAAATATTAATAAGGGCTACCTTCTGGGCTAGTTTCCTCCCAGGAAAATAAACAAATATCATAAAAATTAAACATTGTTTCATGATAAATGAATTTGGATGAATGCAGCTAAACAGAATTAAACTCATTTTATTTATTTTCATATTCTTTATTGTTTTCAAGAGTAGCAATGTTTCAAGGGAGGTAATGAGAATATGGTATTTTCCAAATCAATCGTCTCTATCTATATCAATCTCATGATACAGGTATTCCATGAAACACATTTCACTTAATTCAGCTTAAAAGATAAATTGAATTTCTTTAACATGTTATTAATTTTTTTTCATCCTGCAATCTCATGACACTTCAACAGACATTTTAGGCATCTAGTGACTTACTCCTATTTGAACATAGAAAATTTTCCCTGCCTTTAATTTTTTCCCTTGGAATTTAATTAATTACTTTATTGATCAATAAAATTTTCTCATTTGTCAAGTAAAAGTTTGATTATTTTTGGATTATTAGTTTTTTTAAAATGTTTCCAGTGTCATGGACAAAATAGTTGTTTATGATTAGTATGTTCATAATTGCTATTTTAGTTTGAGCACATTTTCATGTATTTTCCCTGCTCTTTTGAATTGACTTAAAATATCCACTGTTAATCTTACTATTTTTCCCTTTTATTATTGTGTATTAACAATGTTTGGGGTAACGTAGGAATTATTTAGCATGAAAACAAGTATTTTCTCCAAGTGTGACTAGTATTTAAATGTTTCTATAGTATTTTCCCTCATTTCTGTTGCTTCTTTCCTTTTGGACATTAGGAATTTATGGCTTGCTTAAGAATATGTTCAACACAAATTATGTAAAATATGTCCCATCCCATCTGATTTTCTTCTACTTGTTTATAGTTTTGTCTTCAAACTTAGCACTTTAACATACTTAACATACTTTAACATACTTATACTCTGTGATATCAGGTTATCAGGTAGCAACTTACATTATTTTAAATATAAAGCAACTGTACCAAGATCATTTGTTGACAAATCTACTCTTTTATCATTGATTTGATGTGTGCTATTGGGGTTTTTGTTCTATTTATCCTGTATGGGGTTCACTGAGGTGTTTTGATCTGGAGTGCATTAATTATATTTAGGAACTTCTTCTTAGTCATTTTTAAAAAATTTTATCTGCCTATTCTTTCTCACCTTATTTTCTGGGCTTCCAATTGAATTACTGTAGATCACTTTATGTTTTCTGATATGCCAGTGCAGCACTGTTGATTTTTTCATTTTTCTTTCTTAGTTTTCATGGACTCTTCTTTCTGACAAACTTATTCAATCCCCATTCAATACTATTCTGCTAACTCCATTAAATCAATTTCTTATTTTAAATAATCTGCTTTTCAGTTCTAGAATTTACTTTGTTTTATTAATGTATTCCTAATATGCTTTGTTTATATATTCATGCATTAAAACCCTAAGTATCTTTAAATAATTAATTACTATTATAAATATTATTATATAATATCATAAATATTAAAAACATTTCTAATAATTCTTTAAAATCTTGCCTGCTATTAAAACATCTAGGTCATTTTAGAATATTTTTTTCTTAATCATTTGATTTTTTTCCTATTGTTCTTCTTCACATATCTTGTAATTGCTTAATTGTGTGATGACCATCAACTTCATGTAATAAGGAGTTGGCATATGTTGTCTTATTTTAAAGAGTACTAAAGATTGGTCTAACTAACAGTTGTATTACTAACAGCCTGATTTGATATCATTGGAAATTGATTTTTGGCTGGATATCTTTTAGCTCTTACTCTACAATGTAGTTCTTACTTGTAAGATATAATCTTTCTGGTATCTCAGTGAATGCTAGGTAATACAATATCTTGCACTTTGAATAAAACTACAGTATGTCCCAGCATCAAGTGACCTTAAGGATCTCTGCTCTTATATCAGCTCTGTAATTCTCTGATAAGTTTCAAAATGTCTCACCCTGCATTTCTTGTATTTTCCTTTATCTTAGATTATTTAAAATTCTACTTAAGTATACCCAAAAGCAATTCTTTCAGAGTGGTTCTGTTAGTCATGTATCTCTGAATACATTCATGCTTCACTCCTTGCACAAATTATATAAGTACAAGATTCTGAGTATATTATATAAGTATGTAATTATATGAATATAAAGATTCTTGAGTTTTTGCTGTTCCTGTTTTGAATAGGTCAATGCAGTTCTCCACTGACCTTCATTACAGGATATAGGATTGCTAAGTGCCACCTTAGTCTCCTTGTTTACACAATCCTCTTTAGCCACATTTTGCAAAGAACTTCACTTTTCATTATTGCTTGATTACATTTGCAATAATGTAGTTATTAGTCAAGGTGCATCTGGCATTTTTCCCTAACAAATGAATGAATGAATTTATGATATAACTGAATTTCTATTTTTTCATTTAAGTTTTTCATGTAGGACTGATGTATGCTATTTTTTTATAAATACAGTAAAGCTTTGGGTTTTCTACTGTCTTTGGTGTGGTAGAAGTTCAGTTAAACACATTTTTTTCCTAATATGCCTTAGTCTGTGGTTTATAAAATCAGTATGGAAAACATGACAGTCTTTAAATACATCTTTAGAAACTATGCATTCTTGGACTGAGGAAGTAGCATAGGTAGAATACATTGATCCAGTGACAACACCAGGATTTGGATTTGGGCAAGTATGAAATTACTGGCTTTCAAAAGGTTTTCTCTATCTGTTGCATATAATGGCATTTTAGAGTAGTGAAGTA
>CM053404.1:88853990-88887288 GCA_028644305.1 Xerus rutilus
TCACAGTTCTGAAGGTCAGAATTCCAAAATCAAATTGTGCACAGGGCCATTTCTGAAGTCGCCAGGGAAGAATCCTTCCTTACCTCTTGTAACTTCTGGTATCCTGGATAATCCTTGACCTTCCTTGATCTGTAGCAATATAATTAATCTCTGCCCTATATCTTCACATATATTTCCTTTCCTTGTTTCTCCAATTTCTTCAGATTGAGCTTTCCTCACTGTGGATCTGTGGATGTTATAATTTCTCTCTTAGAATGAAATAGTAATTGTATTAGGGCCTAGCCTAATTCAGTATGACTTTGAATTAAACTAATTACATCTTCAAACATTCTATTTCCACATAAGTTCACATTCTAAATTTTCAAGTAAACATGAATATTTTAGGAACACTTAGGGTATAAATGTTTTTATCTTCCCCCAAATTCATATGCTGAAGCTTAAGTCTCATTTGTGATGGAAAAAAGATGTGGCCTTTGGGGAGTGATTATGACATGAAGACAAGGCCCTCATGAATGGGATTTTTTCTCTTATAAATAAGGGTTCCCAGAGACCTTTTCCACCTTTTCCATCATGTACAAACACAGCAGGGAGGTACCACTTACAAGGAAGAAGCCAAGCCCTCAGAGAACATATTTGCTAGTGTCTTGATCTGGGACTTCCCAGACCTCACAACATTGAGAAATTGTTTATCAATTGCCCAATCTAGGATATTCTGTTATATCATCCTGAACAGACTAAAGTAGAAATTGATACCAAGAATTGGGATATTATATAACAAATACCTAAAAATATGAAAGCAGCTTTGGAACTGAATAATAAGTAGAGGCTAGAAAAGTGTTGAAGTCCGTTCTAGAGTCTATATTGCATGAATGGAATATAAACTACACTTCTGGTGAGGACTCAGAAGGGGAAAGCTGTACAGAAAGCCCTAGTTTTCTTAGAGATTACCTAAGTGGTTATGATCAGAATGTTGGTAGAAAGTAGATGGTAAAGATCATTTTGATGATATCTCAGACCTCTAGCATGTACCCTTTACCCAGATCCAAAGCTGTTTTCACAGTTTAGGTTTTTTGTTTGTTTGTTTGTTTTTGGTACTGGGGATTGGATGCAGGGGCACTCGACCACTGAGCCACATCCCTAGTACAATTTTGTGTTTTATGGAGAGACGGGGTCTCACTGAGTTGCTTAGTGCCTTGTCATTGCTGAGGCTGGCTTTGAACTTGCAATTCTCCTGTCCCAGCCTCCCAAAGTGCTGGGATTACAGGCGTGCGCAACTGTGCCCCACATCACAGTTTAGGTATTTTTGATACAACATTCCACTTCTTCATACCAATTTCTATCTTAGTCTATTGAGGAATACCTTAGATTGGATAATTTATATACAAAGAAATTTATTTCTCACTATATGTCAGACCAAAGGGAGGGGTATGGAATTGAAAATTAGAATAATAGCAATCTTTCTTGTAAAGTAGCAAAGAAATTGGCCCAATTGTGTTTGTGTCCTAGTGTTTTGTAGAAGAAACAAAATGAGTGATGATATGGGATATTTGCAGGAAGAATCTCTAGGCAAAGTTTTAAAGGGATGATCTTTTTTTCTTAATCATTTATAGGAAAACGCAAGAAAAGAGAACTGACAAGGGAAACACAACTTTAAAATCTGGAAAACTATTAGCCTGGTCCTTTCGTAAAGAAGGGAATGCATGCTTGGGAGAAAACACCAAGGATGTGGCCAAAATTTACTACCTGTGACCACCTGAATGGCAGCCAGTGTGACTTACACCATCATTGGGTTTAATGTCACAGAAGTTTGAAACCTCATCTCCATCCAGTACATGAAAAAACAGGAAGGACACTGCTTAAGAAATCAAGAGATGGTTTCAGTCTTGCTTCAGAAAATAATATAGTCATGCATAGGTTGTGAAACTCGAAATTTTGCTTTGCAAGGGATGCTTAAAGAAGTGTAATTTTAAAATCGCATTTGGAGTGATGTAGATCTTATTAGACTTCCAAAGAAGAAATGTTTCCTTAAGTAACCATAATTTTAGTTTTTTTTTTCTTTTTGCATTTTGTGTTATTTTAATAGTAGGTATTAATGAAGTACAGAAGATTAAATTTGACTATAATTGTATTTGAACAATAATAAATTAATTTGCTACTAATTTAATATCCATATTTTAATCTATTTCAATAATAAGGTAATTATTAAAGGGATTTAATTATATTCTGTTTGAACTAATGTTACCATTTATTTTTTAGCTAACATTTTATGTGATATAAAAAATATTTCAAATAAACTATCAAATTAATTATTATTTATTGATATATTACCAATTATACAATAGAGAAAAATAATAATAGATTTAAAAGAAAGTGATATGAATATTAGATAATAGTTTTATGTTAAACTGAGGAAATACCAAACAATACTGGTAAAAAAAAAAACAAAAACAAAACTTCTATTTAAAATAAAACAAAACTTGAATATCTTCAGCTAAACAAAGTAATTTAAAATAATATGAAGTACCAAAAGTAAATAGTGGAGTTTAGAATTTATTTCTTTTTATCTTTATTTTTTAAAATTATTTATTTATTCTATTTAGGTTTACATGATAGCAGAGTGTATTTTGATTCATTGTACACAGATGGAGCACAACTTTTCATTTCTCTGGTTGTATGTGATGTAGAATCACAACATACATGTGGTCATATATAAAGCTAGGGCTATGATGTCCATCATATTCCACCATCTTTATGGTTCCCCTGCCCCCTCCCGTCTCCCACCCCTGTGACCAAAGTTCCTCCATTGATCCCGTGTCCTCCACCACATTATGGATCAGCATTCACTTATCAAAGAGAACATTTGGCATTTGGTTTCCTGAGATTGGCTTACTTCACTTAGCATGATGTTCTCCAACTCAATCCATTTACCTGCAAATGCCATAATTTTATTCTCTTTTATTACTGAGTAATATTCCATTGTGTATATATACCACAGTTTCTTTATCCATTCATCTATCGAAGAGCATCTAAGTTGGTTCCACAGTTTAGCTATTGTGAATTGAGTTGCTATAAACATTGAAGTGGCTGCATCACTGTAGTAAGCTATTTTTAAGTCTTCTGGGTATAGACCAAGGAGTGGGATAGCTGGGTCAAATGGTGGTTCCATTCCAAGTTTTCTAAAGAATCTCCATAATGCTTTCCAGATTGGTTGTAGCCATTGGCAGTCCCACCAGTAATGTATGTGTATGTTTTTTCCCCCATATCTTTGCCAAAACTTACTGTTGTTTGTATTCTTGATAATTGCCATTCTGACTGGCGTGAGATGAAATCTTAGGGTAGTTTTGATTTGCATTTCTCTGATTGCTAGAAATATTGAACATTTTTTCATATGTCTGTTGATGAATTGTATATCTTCTTCTGTGAATTTTCTGTTCAACTCCTTGGCTCATTTATTGATTGGGTTGTTGGTTTTTTGGTGTTGTTTTTTGAGTTCTTATATATCTTGGAGATTAGTGCTCTAACAGATGTGCATATGGCAAAGATTTGTTCCCAGAATGTTGGCTCTCTGGTCACTTCATTGATTGTTTCTTTTGCTGAGAAGAAGCTTTTTAGTTTGAATCCATTCCATTTACTGATTCTTGGTTTTACTTCTTGTGCTACAGGAGTCTTTTTAAGGAAGTAAGGTCCTAATCTGACATGATGAAGATTTGGGCCTACTTTTTCTTCTTTTAGGCATAGGGTCTCTGGTCTTATTCCCAGGTCCTTGATTCATTTTGAGTTGAATTTTGTACACAGTGATAGATAGGGGTTTAATTTCATTTTGCTTCATATGGATTTCCAGTTTTCCCAGCACCATTTGTTGAAGAGGCTATCTTTTCTCCAATGTACATGTTTGGCTCCTTTGTCTAGTACGAGATAACTGTATTTAAGTGAGTTCGTCTCTGTTTCTTCTATTTTATACTATTAGTCTATATGTCTGTCTTGATGCAAGTACTATGCCGTTTTTGTTATTATAGCTTTATAGTATAATTTAAGGTCTGGTATTGTGATGTCTCCTGCTTCACTCTTCTTGCTTAGGATTGCTTTGGCAATTCTGGGTCTCTTATTCTTCCAAATGAGTTTCATGATTGCCTTTTCTATTTCTATAGGGAATGACATTGGGATTTTAATTGGAATCACATTGAATCTATATAGAGCTTTGGGTAGTATGGCCATTTTGACAATATTGATTCTGCCTATCTGGGAGCATGGGAGATTTTTCCATCTTCTAAGATCTTCTTCAATTTCTTTCTTCAGTGTCTTGTAGTTTGCATTGTAGAGGTCTTTCACATCTTTTTAAAAATTTATTCCCAGGTATTTTTTTTTTGAGGCCATTGTGAATGGGATAGTTGTCCTAATTTCTCTTTCAGAGGGTTTATCACTGATATATAGAAATGCAATTGATTTATGGATTTTGATTTTATATCCTGCTACTTTGCTGAATTCATTAATTCTAGAAGTTTTCTGGTGGAAATTTTTGGGTCCTCTAAGTATATAATCATGTCATTAGCAAATAATGATAGTTTGAGTTCCTTTTTTCCTATTTGTATTCCTTTAATTTCTTTTGTCTGTCTAATTGCTCTGGCTAGTGTTTCAAGGACTATGTTGAATAGTAGTGGTGAAAGAGGGCATCCTTGTCTTGCTCCCATTTTTAGAGGGAATGCTTCCATTCCAACATTTAGGATGATGTTGGCCTTGGGTTTAGCATATACAGCTTTTACAAAGTAAAAATGTTCACTTTGTAAAAGCTGTATATGCTAAACTTTGTAAAAGTTTTGTAAAAAATTTTGAAAATGTTCATTTTATAAAAGCTATATATGCTTTGTTAGAGATGTTCCCACTATCCCTAGTTTTTCTAGTGTTTTGAACATAAAAGGGTGCTGTATTTTGTCAAGTGCTTTCCCTGCATTGATTGATAAAATCATGACTCTTATCTTTAAGTCTATTGATGTGATGTATTACATTAATTGATTTTCATAGGTTGAACCAACCTTGAATCCCTGGAATGAGCCCCACTTGATCAAGGTGCACTATTTTTTTGATATGTTTTTGTATGCAATTTTCCAGAATTTTATTGAGAATTTTTGCATCTATGTTCATTAGGGATATTGGTCTGAAATTTTCTTTCTTTGATGTGACTGTCTGATTTTGGAATCAGGTTGATCCTTGCCTCATAGAATGAGTTTGGAAGAGTTCCCTCCTTTTCTATTTCATGAAATCATTTGAAGATTATTGGTATTAATTCTTCTTTGAAGGTCTAGTAGAACTCGGCTGAGAAGTCATCTGGACCTGGGCTTTTCTTGATTGGAAGGCTCTTGATGGCATGTTCTATTTCCTTGCTTGAAATTAATCTGTTTAAGTTGTGTATGACATCTTGGTTCAGTTTGGGTAGCTCATATGCCTCTAGAAATTTGTTGGTGTCTTCAGTGTTCTCTATTTTACTGGAGTATAAATTTTCAAAATAGTTTCTAATTATCCTCTGTATTTCAGTAGTGTCTATCATGATATTTCCTTTTTCATCACAAATTTTAGTAATTTGGGTTTTCTCTCTCCTTCTATTTGTTAGGGTGGCTAAGGACTTGTCGATTTTCCTTATTTTTCAAAGAACCAGCTTTTTGTTTTGTCAATTTTTTGAATTGTTTCTTTTGTTTCAATTTCAATTATTTTAGCCCTGATTTTAATTAATTCCTGTCTTCTACTTCTTTTGGTGTTGGTTTGTTCTTCTTTTTCTAAGGCTTTGAGATGAAGAGTCAAGTCATCTATTGTTGACTTTTACTTCTTTTAATAAATGAGCTTAACGCAATAAACTTTTCTCTTAGCACTACCTTTATGGTGTCCCAGCGATAATGATATGCTGTATCAGAGTTTTCATTTACCTCTAAGAATTTTTTTTATCTCTTCCCTGATGTCTTCTGTTATCCATGCATCATTCAATAGCATATTATTTAGTTTCCAGGTGTTGGAGTAGTTTTTATTTTAATCTGTCATTGATTTATAATTTTATTCCATTTTGGTCAGACAGGATGCAGGGTAGTGTCTCTATTTTTTTTTTTTTGTATTTGCTAAGACTGGCATTGTGACATAAAGTATGATCTATTTTGGAAAAGGATTCCTGTGCTGCTGAGAAAAAAGTGTATATGTTCATGGATGGATGGAACACCATATACATATGTCTGTTAAGTCTAAGTTATTGATAGTTTTATTGAGTTCTGTGGTTTCTTTATTTAGTTTTTGTTTGGAAGATCTATCCAGTGGTGAGAGAGCTGTGTTATAGTCACCAAGTATTATTGTGTTGTGGTCTATTTGATTTTTGTATTTGAATAGGATTTGTTTGATATACGTAGAAAGCTCCATTGTTTGAGGCATAGATATTTATGATTGTTATGTCTTGTTGATGTATGATTCCCTTAAGAAGCATGAAATGACCTTCTTTATCCCTTTTCATCAGCTTTGTTTGAAGTCCACTTTATCTGATATGAGGATGGAAACTCCTGCTTGTTTACTTGGTCCGTGTGAGTGATACATTTTTTCCCACCCTTTCACTTTCAGTCTGTGGATGTCATTTCCTGTGAGATGAGTCTCTGGAAGGCAACATATTGTTGGGTCTTTTTAAAAATCTAGTCTGTCAGTCTGTGTCTTTTAATTGGTGCATTTAGGCCATTCACATTCAGGGTTATTAGTGAAATATGATTTGTAGTCCTGGTCATTTTGGTTTATTTTCAGTTTTTACCTTGACTTGGTTTCTCCTTTGATTGCCCCTCCCCCTTTTTTAGTGTAGTTCCTCTCTTTGTGTATTTTCATTGTTGCTTGTCATTTCCTCCTCCTGGAATGTTTTGCTGAGAATGTTGTGTAGTGCAGGCTTTCTTGCTGAAAATTCTTTTAACTTTTGTTTATCATGGAAGATTTTTATTTGGTCATCAAATCTGAAGCTCAATTTTGCTGGACTTAGGATTCTTGGTTGGCATCCATTTTCTTTCAAAGCTTGGTATATGTTGTTCCATGATCTCCTGGATTTTAGGGTCTGGATTGAAAAATCTGAGATCTGAATTGGCCACCCCTTATATGTAATCTGATTCCTCTTTCTTACGTCCTTTAAAATTCCATCCTTATTCTGTATGTTGGGCATTTTCTTTATAATGTGCCTTTATGTAGATTTGTTGAAATTTTGTACATTTGGTGTCCTGTAAGCCTCTTATATTTGATTTTTCAATTCATTTTTTATGTTTGGGAAATTTTCTGATATTATTTCATTAAAGAAATTGTGCATCCCTTTGGTTTGAAATTCTGTGCCTTCTATACCAATAAATCTTAGATTTGGTCTTTTGATGCTGTTCCATAATTCTTATATGTTCTGTTCATGATTTCTTACCATCTTCACTGTATGGTTGAGTTTATTTTCAAGGTTGTATATTTTGTCTTCATTATCTGAGGTTCTGTCTTCCAGGTGATCTAGTCTTCTGGTGATACTTTCTATTGAGTTTTTTATTTGGTTTATTGTTTCCTTCATTTCAAGAATTTCTGATTGGTTTTTTTCACAATCTCTAGTTCTTTCTTAAAGTAATCTTTTGCTACTTGTAATTGCTCTCTTATCTCTTTGTTAGTGTGATTGATGGTTGCCTTTATTTGCTCTCCTATTTCTTTGTTGGATTGATCAATTTTTGCCTGCATTTGCTCGCTCATTTCATTCTTTAATTCACAGATAATTTTAATTATGTACATTCTGAATTCTTTGACATTTCATCAACTATGCTGTCAATGGATTATATTTCTGTGGTATCAAGGTTTATTTGGGGCACTTTCTTCCCTTGTTTATACATGTTGAGTATATATCTTCCTTTCTTGCAATGCTGATCTGAGTTATTGTGGCTTCTATCATATAATCTTGTATTGACACTACAGATTACATGTATCTCACCTTGGAGTTACTTTCAGTCCCCAGCAAGTGTCCCCAGATGGGCACTACTGCCACTAAAGTTGGTGGCGGTGGTAGTGGACATACCTCAAGAGGGCAGTGGGAGTGGCCTTGGCTGGGCTCCCTAGACAATCCCTGAGGGTGGTTTTGGGCCCTCTCTTGTGCTCCCACTGGTCCACAGGAACTCTGGAGCAGAACTGGTGGGGGCTAGTCCTCACTTGGGCAGGGTCTCATTCAGGAGCCTTTGTGTACAACCTTGTCATGGGTGTGGGCTCCCCTGTGGCTGGTGGCTAGCAGTCTCTGGTCTGCCCTTAGCTGGGCACCCGTGGAGATCCCTGAGGGCAGTTTTGAGCCTTCTGCTGTGCTCCTGCAGGATCCGCAGGAACTCTAGAGCGGAACTGGGGGTGGGCCCAGGCCTCACTTGGGCAGGGTGTCAGGCAGGGGTCTCTTTGAGGGACTCTTACCTTGGGTGTGGGCTCCCCTGTGACTGGAGGCTAGCAGACTTCAGTCTGCCCTTGGCTGGGCTCCCGTGGAGTTCCCTGAGGGTGGTTTTGGGCCCTCTGTTGTGTTCCTGCCGGTCCGCAGAAACTCTGGAGAAGAACTAGGCTGGAATTTATTTATGTAATCCTTATGTCTTAGATAGTGGCATCTTACATTTCATACCAAATTTTGTTCTTTATAATAATTACTTTGAATCTACACATGGATATATAGAAGAAGTGTGTGTGTGTACATGTGTGTGTGTATGTGTGTGTGTGTTTAAATGGGAGATACTGTCATAGTTTTAGAATAAATCTCTTCCATTATCCTACCTAAAATATCCATTCAATATTATGTCCCAGAGTTTTTCTGTGTCATTTCCAATCAAAGTGATATACCAAACCTCACTTCACATATAGCATTATCTGCTATTATATCTTTGTTTTACAATCAAAATTCCATTTCTCTTCAGCTACCATTTTGAAATGTAAACTCCTCCCAAATATTTTGGGTCTTTTTAATAAACTACCTTTTACAAGGTTGACTACCATCACGTTCTAGGTAATATACTTTTTTATACACATCTCCTTTATGATAAACTTTTGTTTAAACTTTTGTCCTCCCTCACAAGTTAGTCAGGGCCATATATCAGGTGTTAAATTAACTTATGCTGAATAAATGATTGAATAAACATAAAAATGGAATTTCACAATAGGTAAATAGACCAAAGCGTTTATATATCTCTCAAAATATCATCTTTACATATAATAACGTTTTAGCTAAGGTACATAAACAACATAAGAAAATTAGTGTGAACTGATATTACTACTTTTATAAGTAAAGCAAAATAGAACTAAAGCAATTTCAGAAGCTAGATTGCAATTGTCATAGAAAATTACTTGACAAGAAATATTGAAAGGAGATTTGTGGTATAGAAAGCCAAGAGAAGTTTAGAGTTCCACAGTATGTAAAAATAATAGTAAACAACATAGCAAATGGGCAAGTCTGACAGAATTAGTAACAACTGATACCAGCTTCTAATGTCCACTTTATTTATAGCAGTTCATAAATGACAATAGCTCCCAAAAGATTTAGTATGGCTCACAAAAATACATTATATGAATATAAGCTAAATTAGATACAGTATAAAAGAACGGAAAAAGAGAAAGCAAAGATGCAGTAGTGATATTAAATGAAACTATTATCAGAGTTGTCAGAAAAAGAAACCAAACTATAAAATGCTATAGCTTCCTGCCAGATGGACTTCAATTTGACTCAAAGTTTTCTAGAGGCCAAATAAAAAGAATCTGATCAATTTCATAATTTACAACATCCATGATAAAAGCAAACCAATTTACTCAGGAGAAGTGCAATTATTCCTGCTACTAAAACCTGAAAGAAATTTTCCCCAAGGGTCATCATAAAAAGTACACTATAAAATATAATGAAATATGCCTTGAACAATATCTTTATGATAGATACCACTAAGAGTTTCATAAAGCTTTTTAAATGATATTCCACACTATATACTGACTGTCTAGCTCTATAATTCTGTGTATAATTTAATAGAAGCAGAGATTTTTGAGTAACTGAAAAAGTAAATGGACAAAAAAATCTTTCCAACATTTCACAAAAACACTCGTCTCTTATTTTCGCTCTTTAGAAAATGTTGATAGCACTTCACAAAACAATTTTTTAACTCAATAAATAGTTATTGAATATCTACACCTTATGCAGCACCGTATGCAATTTATACAGAATGCAATTTACACAGCCCAAAGGAAATAGAGGGGACAAAATGATATCCACTAACAGAATTAACTTAGTTATTGTGTGATGTTGATTAATATAAATAAATTACATTACTTCTAAATTGTTATTATGAAATTTATGTAAATAAATAACAGATAACATGAAAGAAAGTAAAAGTTAACATCCTCTTGTTGAAGTTAAGGACACTTCAGCTCCCAGGATGTGCAGTGATCATGGGTCAGATTTCTTCTCAGAATAGAAGTACGTCTGCTCTCACCTGCAGATTGTTAGTCACTTGCTGAATATTTTATTCTTTTTTAGCACAGTCACAAAGCCTTTTTAAAAACAGTCATAGCCTCATTCAGGTTTTATCTTAAATTAAATATCTTATTGAGATTTCTACCACCACTATAATGTTGTTACTATAACTCTGTTCTGAGAAGTCTTAGTTATATTTTCCATGGAATTGCCTAAGGAGACATTGGAGGAGGTAGAGCAAAAGGAGGCCAATCATGTTGGTGCAGTGGCACACACCTGTAATCCCAGCAGCTCAGGAGGCTGACACAGGAGGATCACTAGTTCAAAGCCAGCCTCAGAAACTTAGCAAGGCTTCCTAAGCAGCTTAGCAAGGCTGTGTCTCAAACTGAAAAAAAAAGAAATAAAAAAGAGCTGGGGATGTGGCTCAGTGGTTGAGTGCCCCTGGGTTCAATCTCTGGTACAAAAAAAAAAAAAAAAAGGCGGCCAAACATTGTTTGCAGAATCTGTATCTTCTCTAATCATACACCATACACAGAAGACTTTTGGCTTAAGTGTAGGAAAGGTTTTGATGGTTTAAAAATATGTTTATAAAACACTGTACTACTCTGTACCACTTTACCCATAATTCTTTCTCTGCAAGATCAATCCATCTATTCAATAAATGTACAGTTCTGCTATTTTCCAGGCACTATACCAAGATCTAAATATACAGTTTATGAGAGACAAAGTCTTACAGCTTGCAATTTATAATGAGATCTCAAAGTGCGCCAAACATCAGGCAGCAGTTTGGTAACTAGTGGCAAGGATGTACAAACCTTGCATTATGAAGATCTAATGGAACTGAAGTCAGGTCGCATGAGACAGGATAGAGAGCTTGAAAAGCTCATAGGTACCTCTTGTATCTTTAAATGATAAGAATTAGGAAAATATGATGGATATTCATTTTTAAGCAATACAGTGAATAAGGAAAACATGTTAACATAGCAAATTTAAAGAGTAACTTTTCTTTCAGTTTTGACTGGAATGTAAGTAAGGGGGGGGAATGAATAATAATCAGAAAATATCAGATAAGGAAAAACCAGGATTCTTAAACAAGAAGTTTGAACCAAATACAAGAGAGACCATAAAATAAAACAAAATCTTTGAATGATGCCATATGCATGTTTAGAAATACCATTTTGGCATCATTGCTGAGGATGTAATTGAGATGCTAAGAATAGACTCAGGCAGAGTAATTAGATGCTCTGGCAATCTGGAAATAAAATGAATGGAAATCTGAATTGAGCCAAATAAATTGTCATGAGAGAAAAGAGCTACGAAAGATAATAAGAGGCTGGAATATAGGATTGTTGTGACTCCTATGCCCTATCTATCCTGCTTTTCTTTTTTCTCATTTGAAAAAACAATGATACATCTTCTAGTGTTACATTTTTTATGGAATTTTATTGCCATTTTCTGATGCTTGTATGTGTAGTCAAGCTTTTAAAAATGTGAAATGTTATTCTTTTCACATTCGCTAAATCTTACATAGCAGAACACTTGAAACTTGAACATTTAATCACTTAGTATATTCTGCCTGCATAACAAAGCTCAACATTATAATCCTCCAGTTATTACAAGATCTGTGCTGTCTCAGATACATTTACACTTCAATTACAATTACAATGCTTTCATCTTAACAGCTTCTAGTTTCTGAAGGATTGAGTCTCAAGGATTATGTTATAATGAGAACAAAGGTTATTGACTACTTTTCTCATTTCTTTCTGAAATGCTTTACTTGCCAAATAAAAGTGAAGCAGAATTTATGCCAAGATGTTTTCTCCCTCCAGGAAAACATAATGGAAGTTATAAGAAATCAGGAGTTTTTACTCCTTCCAGCTGAGGAGCTCCATAAACTACTAGCCAGTGATGATGTAAATGTTCCTGATGAAGAAACCATCTTCCATGCATTAATGATGTGGGTCAAGTATGACATGCAGAGGCGATGCAATGACCTGAGCATGCTTCTTGCCTTCATACGACTGCCACTACTTCCGCCACAGGTAATTAAGTTTGTTGCTGTTTCCTTAGACACAGTTTACTGAAAGACTATATTAAAAATATACATCACAACATGTTTTATCTATTCACATGTTTAAAGTTTTTGTTAAACTTTGTAATTTTGCAAAATTATCTATGTACAACATTGCTAATCCAGGGACTTGGCCATATCAGCTGCTGTGGCCCTCTCATCTCTGCTCTCTGCCACAGCCGTTAATTCAGGGAAAGAAACTGGACAAGGGGCAATGTGGGATGAAGTAAAGAGAAACAGACACATATATAGAGAGAAAGGTGGGGCCAGGAGGAACACTGCTTTCTGATGGAGAAGCAGTAACCCAGAGCTAGCTTGGCATGTTTATTACATAGGTTTCATCATCACCAAAAGGTTATTTGTGGGAATGTTTTAGCAAAGCAGACAATCTGAAGGATGTAGGACTGGTGAGACATTAGGGTCATCTTGTTATGCTCACAATTTTCTATCACTGAGGGAGAGAGAGAGAGAGAGAGAGAGAGATCCCTGAACAGAGAATGACAAAGGAGACAATGCTGTCCCCAAATTTATTACTGTTTGATGTTTACCAGGAGAACTAGGGACTACCTTCTGTACTCTTTTCCAACCAGGTGTTCAACTCCTTTTTCACATCAGGTGTTGGAGTTTTTTTTATCTTAGTTGGTCCTCTCTGGAACTGTCATAGTGGCCATGCTTTTTATGTGGGGACTTCATGTACAGGTCAATCCCATGTTAATGTGGGCTCTGGGGCAAATAACTGGGCAGAAGTTATCTTAGTGTACCTGTGCTACTAAAGGAATCTTACTTCCTAAATGGAGATATCTACAGCCATAATTCCAAGCTTCACATCAACATCAATGGACTTTGTCAAGAGTTAGTCCTATTAATCCTTTTATTTTGACATAATTTTTCATTACTTACTTTGTTTCCATTTATTTTGTACAAATTAGCTACCACAATTTGCTTTCTCATCTACTTTGAAAGTAGTTTAAAGAAGACCCTAAAGTAATTAAAGAATACTTGTGACTTTGTCATGCATTTTACTGCTCATTACTAGCTCCTACCTAACAATATGAGTGCAATGTTTATGTTTGGTTAGCTTCATATTTACCTCAATGTTCAACCAGGAGGTAGGGAGAGTTTAACTCTGAACATAAAATTCTACAACCTTTCATGTAGACTTATATGCATCTTAGGTCTTCATAAAAATCTATTAATATGACCAGAAACACTATTTTCTTGATCCTGGAGTCATGATTCTTACAACAACTAATGATACAGAGTTCTTTTACAGCTCTTAAGTGATTTCAGTGCATATGCTACATGTATTTAAACACACACAAATGAGGAGTTTGTGTGGGCTACCATCAAGAGTGGGTAGGACATATGGAATTTCAAACACAATATGGTAGACGAATGAGAGAAACATTAAAGAAAAAAATGAGAACATTTAATTGTAGTGGAAGTTATTTAGACAACATGCCACAGCAAGGTTTCAGAATACATAAGAGTCTTAAATTTATGTCATAAATTTAATACTTTAATACTTCAATAGGGAATGAAATAGACATTGTCATTTCTGTGTCTTAATATTTAAATTTATAAGTCATAAATTTAATACTTTAATACAAGTATTAAAAGTACCATGACCCTAAGTTCTAAATAACACTAAAATAATAAAAATTTTGGTGTTAATCTTTTCTTTTTTTCTCTCTGTTTTTCTCTTTTATTCTTTCCATAGATACATAGTTACAGATATATACACAAACATATGTAATTGTAATAAATGTAATATATTTTACATGTATTATACTGTGTAATCATATGCTGTTTCATATATTACAAATACAAATTACATTTCTAAATGCTAGCAATATTTAAGGGAGGAAGAGGTTTTATTTTTCTAGTGAAATAAGGATTATTTTCAAAAACACTTGGCTAATTACTACTTAACCTGTGTTATGAAGGAGACTTGAGAAAAGGATTGGATTTGTGCTTTTGTAAAATAATTCCTGCTGATAAAAATAATCAGTATCAGATGAGTGAGAGTATCAATGTGAAAATTTAGTGTGAAATGTTTATATTATGGTTAACCAAAACATTGTCAAGTACTGACCAGGGTAAGAACAGAAAAATTAAAGATGATTTAAAGAGATGTTTAAGACAAAAGTAAATACATATAGAAAAAAATTAGCTTTCAGAATAAGTCAGACTTTGTAACTTGAAATTACTTTTATAGCCAGGTGTTTCTATGATTATATCTAGCAAATGTATAAAAGAATTCTAGACTAAAATGTAACTATAAAAGCATTGATGGTGATGGTAACTTCATTAATGATGATGACATAATAAAAAACTTATTAGTGCCAAAGAATAAATTTAGCTTACAATAATAATCTTGTCTTATATTCATGAAGCCATTGAACAAACAGACTTCAATATATATTCGATCTTTACTCACAATCAGCATTCTCATGTTTCTTATTACTTAGTCTATTGTGTGGATCTGTGTATAGATATTAATTAGATGCACAAGAGAAAAAAACTGTTCTGATATTTTTATTAATTAAAAATGAGCACATCATTATGAAATATTAGTCATGGTAATTTGATGTAGAAAATATGATGAGGATATAAACTTTAGTAAAGAAATATGGATTCTATATGAAAACAGTAGTAAATAAAATGAACTTCCGAAGGGAAAACATAAGACACAGAAATGACAATGTCTATTTCATTCTCTATTGAGGTGCAATAGCTTAAATTGAAATAAATTCAATTGTTTGACTTTGCTGTAGAAAATCCCAGAGAAAAATGAAAAATGAAAGAAACAGATAATTAAGATATCTTCCAAGAATAAACTCTATTATTTAAAATAGTAATAAAATTAGTAATAAAATTTTGTATAATGTTTTATATTTTTCTTGAATTCCTCAAGGTTTAAAATTTGAAAAACAAAAAATATGGAAATTTAAGTAATTTTAATGAATGAATAACATTCAATATTCTGTAACTTTCATTTCCACTGATTTTAGTTTCATATGTATATGTAAATATATATATACACACATATATGTATATTATACATATAAATGTACTATATGTATATATTTAAAAGTATATATAGAGCAGAGGGAGCAGCTCATTGGTAGAGAGCTTGCCTAGCACGCTCAAGGCTCTGGGTTCAATTGTAGCATTGTGAACATAAAAACAGTACACATAAATATCAATTTTGGTGGATTATTTTCTGATTAATGGTTTAGAAAGACATTATTTGTCTCTAAAAATAAAGTGAAAACAATTCTACATATAATCAAGCTAAAGATATTCAGAGAAATCTTTTACAGAGATTTTGAAAGTTGAAGATATACAGATCAGGTCTGCTTCATATCTTAGAATTATTATTGTTTTAGTAATTATATTTACTGAGTCTTAAAATAATGTAACAGTGTGTATATTTGTACACATGTACATTTACTTTTATTTTCTGTAGCAAAGGTTAATGGAAAAAAACATTTATAATGTAATAATAAAATATTGTTTAGCTTTAGAAGAATATGGTTTAATCTGATAATAAACAATAAAATTATAAAGACACTCAAGTGTTTAATATTAGGAAAGAGATACTACTTTTACTTAAAAAATAATAATTCTTTGATGAAAATCTCTACTAAATTTATTCCAGAAGAGTCTCTGTGTTACTAACAATAATACAAAAATCAAGGGCGAGATCTCTGACCTTTGTCTTCACTGGAACAGTGACAAATGATCTGATTCCAGTGACATAAAGACTTTGTTGCATATAAAAATTATAGCCATGTGTAAAAAATCTAATGAAAAATAAGCAACATGACAAAGAGTAAATCAATATAAAAAGAGAATTCATAAATCACAGTGGACAATAAACCAAATAGGTTGCATTCTAGAGTAATTTATGGTTTATTTAATTTTACTTCCTCTAACTAGTCCCTTATAAATCCAACAGTTCTCTAATTTGTCTGCAAAACTTTAATGTTTACCCAGCAGCTGGGGAGGCTGAGGCAGGAGGGTAGCAAGTTCAAGCCAGCCTCAGCAAAAGCGAAGCACTATGGAACTCAGTGAGACCCTGTCTCTAAATAAAACACAAAATAGGGCTGCAGAATGTGACCCAATGGTCAAGTGCCCCTGAGTTGAATCCCCCGTATCCCCTCAAAAAACTTTAAGTTTTAATGTACCATATATCTTATCTTTATAAGAGAAAAAAAGAAAACCAATTAACTCTTACAAATGAATAAGGACAAAAGAATTATTCAAACAAGTTAGCACAATTCATTCACATTCATTGTTATCTTTTCATTTTGTTACTGTTCTATTTTTCCCACTGATCTGCTTGTTGTCTAGTTAGTATAGAAATAGTCTTCTTCTCTACAAAACTAAAAGATTAAAGCTTAAATAAGATTACTTTTCTCTAAAAGAAATCTGAAAGCAATGTCTTTACAATGAAAATATAGACAATATATGCTTCTAAAATCTTATCTATTTTAAATTCTATTTACATTTATGACCATATGACATTCAAATTCAGGTTACATTACAAAAACACAAAACTTTTCCTTCTTTTCAACAGGCTTTAAATCAACAGGATATCAATCTAGTAAAAGATGTGCAATGATATGTCCATACACAAACTCATACATGCGCACATCATTCTCTTTGGGATAGCAAAACAAGTAGAGAAGCTGAACCATAATCTGAAAACCTGTACTTTGCCTACAATAGATTGGCTCTTCTTCCATCAAGAACTGAACCCACTGGTTGTGTTTTGTAGCCCATCTTTCTTGCCATAGAGATTCCTAGACTACAATTATCCTTTGGATATTTTATCAATTTTCACTATTTTGGATAATCCCAAAATACTTACAAAGTTGTATATTTTTCAAACATTTTAAAACTAAACAAAACTCATATACCTTTCTACCACTTGCTCCAATTCTGTTTTATTTCCAGCAAATTATGTATTTTAATGGTTATTAAATTAACTTGTTCATAACCATCATTCTGTCTTTACCCTACTGCAATCTGTTATTTGCACTAATCAAAATTACCAAAACTCTTCATGTTGTCATTTCTTTCCCATCTCACTTTCATCTTTCTTGATTTCTTAGCAACTTTTTGTATTTTTTATCTCGTCACTCTTGCTCACTTGCCATTGCTAATTCTTTCTGTTCTCTAATGTTGCAGTGCTCCAGACCACCATATTTTGTATACTGAAAATAGCATATATTTTTGCACCTTTAAATGCCATGTTGAAACCAGTTACAAATTTTAAGTTTTGGTATTTAATCCTAAACATTTTCTGAAAGACACTCAACTGCCCAGTTAACTGCTTGATAAGTTCAATTATATATCCAATAGGAATCCAGAATTTCACATGTCCAAAATGGGTAATTACAAACTCTGAAGACTATTATTCTCATTCTTAGTAAATGTTATGATCAATTATATTAGTTAGGGTTCTCTAGAGGAACAGAACCAACAGGATATATATATATGAATTTATATATGTATATATTTAAATATATTTATAGATTTATAAACATGTTTATATGTGTATATATAAATATATACATATATAAATACATTTATATATATATAAATCCTGTTAGTCCTGTATAATCAAATATATGTACATATCTCTCTCTCTCTCTCTATATATATATATATATATATGATTATACAAAGAGATTTATTAGATTGCTTATACAACCAGAAGCTGGATAGTCCTACAATGTCTGCCTACAGACTGGAGAGCTGAAGGAAACATTAGCTGCACAGTCCAAGATGCTAAAGCCTCAGAACAAGAGGGATCAATACTACCCCAATCTGGGACCGAAGGCCTGGAAATCCCCTGGAAAATCACTGGTAGAACTGCTTTGGAAAAGTAAAGGAGCTGGAATCTGATGTGCTCAGGTGATCGCAGCAGCTATCAAGAACCTATTCAAAAAGAATCGAGCTTGTATCTGCTGCTGCTTTCTTGTTCTTCCATAAAAATTCCATGCAAGCCTCCAACCTATTGGATGGTGCTGACTACATGTAGGATGGGTCTCCACTCTAGTTCGCTCTCCCATGTGCCAATAATTCCTAAAATCAAACTCATTGACACACTCATAAGCCTCTAATTTTAGGCATCTCTTAATCCCATTAAATTGACAATTCAGATTAACCATTATACCAATCATCCAGTTGGTCAGCCTAAATCTTAGAATTATTTTTCTCTTCACATTGTCTTTAACATTCAAGACTTACTTCGACATTAACAAAAACATGCTGTGTTTTATACAGTTAAGCTTCTGATTACCTCTATATTTGGTCTTTGAAAGATTTTCAATGATTTACTAAATATTAGCACTTCCCAGTGCTTTATTTCTGTACAAATATTATTTGAAGGTATTCTTCAGAAAAATGTTTCATGTTTATAAATATAAAAAACCACCATGCCGTATCCCTCTTTTGAAAGTTTACAATGCAAATTATTATAGTAATATCTCTTAAGTACCTTAATTAAAAATCTAATGCAACTCTAACTCTTGGAATCCCCGCTTTTCTAAAGGACAATTTTAATGTGTACTAAAGACTCATGGAAAGAATAATCCAGAGAAACACTAGGGAATCGTTGTCCTTTGTGGACACATTCTTTTTAATATTATGGAATTCTTAAAGTTTTTTAAACTACATATTTTTCATTTGGGGTAAATACTCCAAGTATGTTTCATGTATTTTTATATTTAAAAAATTTTAACATTTTTCTGTTAGATTGTCTACTGCAAAGTAACCTGCAAGTTTGGTTTTAGCAAGCTGAGAAAGCAACATATTCAGTGAATTCAATAAGCTGACCTATAAAGACCTGGAAATAGAGTCATAAATAATAATGAGTGTGTTATTCTCTATTCAGTCAACTGTGAGGGTTTTCTGAACCATTAAACAAGTTCCCAATTGCTACAATTCAGCATAAGTGCTGTACTCTTTTCAAAAGTAGGCTAGGAATATAAGATGGAAAATATGAGGTAAAAATTTCAGGAGTGATGAATATTTAAGCACAAAGAACACTTGAAATCTTATTTCAGTGAGTTGTCACTTATAGTACTCATCTATTATAAAAATGAAAGGTGAAATTTTATCCAGACCATTATATTTCACCTCATGCTAATATTCATTCATGCTAATGCTTGTTATTTTCAATATCTGTTAAAATATGTATAAGATAGGCAGATAAATGGGTTATGCCTGAAATACAAAGTAAAGTTCTATTTAAATGATAAATACAAATTTAATCAGATTGGTCAGTTTTTTAGGAGACCAGAATGATTGTCCTGATCCCGTGCCCAGCAATATAGTGTAGAAATATGTTTTTTCTCTAAAGTTATTCTTAAAAACTACTGTATTTTGCTCCATTTTTCATGAAGCTTTTTACTTTTTTATTTTTTAATGTACAACTTTCAGTTGTTTTAAATCTCTTCTTTATATTATCATGACCATTAGATTTAGACCTTATTGTATATTTTAATGTACTCTCTATTAACTGTTTAAGTTCATTAACAATTTCCGTTACCTGTATCTGTTCTTCACAAACTCCAGAGCGAATTTTTCAAAACACAAATTTAATTTCAATATTCTGTGGCTTTTAAATGTATATTTCATATACATGTATGTATTATACCAAATTCTCAGCAATGCATATACTATTCTCTGTTAAAGCCTTCTTTCCTGTAGTTATTAAACTATTTGTAGAGAGCAACATAGATTTAAACATTTTCTGTATTACTTTCATACCCTGATCCTCATATTGGACATGTACACATTTGATTGCTAGGTTCACTACTGAGCATTGGACCCAAGATGGACTTTTCTAAGACTTGCTTGAGCACCTCAACCCATTTCTAAAAAGATTGGTGCTTTTCTTCAAAGTTCCACTCTATTACAAGATATAGCCATTTACTAGGTGCCCTGTATGTAAAAATATTGGAGATAAGATCTTGAAGAACTTATAAAATGTTAGTATAACTAAACAGAGACCACAAAATAATCTAAATAAAATATAACCAGCTCTAAAATGGTAAAACAATGTGCTATGGGAACATTGAAGAAAAGCACCTCTTCTTGCTTACATTAAACCAAATAAAATTAGATTTTTTTTTATTATGAATTCTATTAGGAAGTTGCTTTCAAAAAATAGAATTCTAAAGACAATTACTAATTAGAATCATATAGGAGCAGATTTCAAAAACTCTGTAGAAAGCATTTGTTTTATAATGTATATCATTCTCCATCTTCCTTATATATAGGTAGTAAAACTTGAATGATAATTTTAAATAATAATTTATGATTCAAGTATATATAAAATATTTTCACATACTTGATGCTATTTTAATATATTTTGAGAAATGTTAAAAAGCATGATTATATTATGTATAAAGGAATTAAAAATCATGAAATAAAGTGACTTACTCATTAAGCTTAAAATGATTACAGCCAGAATATATCAAAGACTCCAAAATCTATATAAATTTCTTTAAATGTATTCACTTTTAGATCTGTAAAATTCTAGTGCCATATTATCTGTAGATATGCAGATAACTTTTTTATTTTTTGAAAGAAGAAAATATTGTTCAATCAGTATCCCATGCTTCTGATAAATGGAAATTTGGTACATTCTTATGTTTTCTTTCTGCTTGTTTATAGGAAAAAAATTTTGGTTTAATTCAATTTCCCCTATCTTGTCAATAGAAACTTTAGAAACTGTATCTTTTACTATTGCCTCGCTGCAGCTATACCTAAGTATACTAAGGGGTTGATGTGATAACTGACTTCAGCTAGACAGGAAAGGCCTCTAAGAAGAAAAGACTGAACAGACACAAGAAGGAAAAAGATATCAAAAGGATATCAGGCAAAAGAGTAGAGGTAATTGCATGTGCAAAACTATGAGGTGAGCTTATATTGACCATGTTTCAAGAGGAGCAAAGAGATGAATGTATCTATAGTTCTTTGGACAGGTTTGCTAGGGTAGAGAAGACAAAATAAAAAGGATAAGGAATTAGATAATATAGGGCTTAGAATTTTAAAGGTAAAATTCCTATGAACTTCTAATTAATATGAAAAGTCATCAGAGGAGTTTGGGAAGAGAATACTGATCTTTTATGTTTTTATCATTTTGATTTTTATTTCAGAAATATTCCAATATAATAAAAAGTGGAGAGTAATTCTATCCTAAAAGAATCATTTTAGCTAATGATGTAAGATGAATTATATTGTAGTACAGGAGACAAAATTCACTAAAGATGATTCAATTGATGAGATTTCAATGATGACACTGTTTATAGAGGTTTGGCTAGGGCTAAAGAAACCATCAAATGGCATTGAGGTTTTTTTGTTTTGTTTTTACAGTACTGTAGATTAAACTCAGGGACACTCACTACTGAGCTACATACCCACCACCTTTATTTATTTATTTATTTATTTATTTATTTATTTATTTTACTTTGAGACAAGGTCTAAGTTGCTAAGGCTGGCTCAATCTCACAATTCTCTGGAGTAGTTGAGATTACAGGTATGCAACACTGTTCCAGGCAAGAATGCTTATTTTCACAGCCCAGAGAGATGAGAATTGTGGCAGACTCAATCCCACTTGAGCTAGTCATAAAGGGATACAACCCTAGCCACAATGTGCAGGGAACAGAGAAGAAAAGCTTTTACCTTCTTTTATATACTTTGACCTTCTGCTTCTAATTACCATTGGCTAGACCTAGCTTAAAGCAAGCCAGCAAGGTAGCCAAGTGATGCTGCTGCAGAAAGTTTCATCTTCAAAGGCAAATAACAAATCAGAGAATAGTGAAAAATGAATGATGGAGAGGTAAATAAAAAATAGGAATTAGTAAGAGGAAGGATTAAAAGCAAATACACCAGTTAGAGAAATATTGCATTAGTTTAGGTGATACATATATTCTGAATATATTTAGAAGGTAATACAATTAAGTATTATTCAGTAGTTTTGATGCTCTGCATTCAAGAAAAAAAAGATAATTCTATAAGGACATTATAGTTGTTTGATTTCATGGAGAACATGGAATATTGGATGGATGGATGGAAGGATGAATGGATGGGGATGGATAGATAAGTGGATGAATGAATAGGTAGGTGAATAGACAGGTACATGGATAGATAGATGGATGAACAGATGAAACTGCCAAATAACATCTGATTAAGCATATTTTCATCTGTTTCTTAGAGCATATTTCCCATATATCTATTAATAGTCATCTGTAAGGATTGGGATTCAGTTCTATGGAAGAGAAGCCCTAGGTTCAACCTCCAGTACCATAAAAAGAATCCATCTCTACTATGGTAGCTTTCTCTCTCTGTGATGAAATACCTGAGAACAACAACTGAGGCAATATTTGTATTGGCTGAGGGTTACAGATGTTTCCGTACATGGTCACTTGTTCTCATTGCAGTGGGCATGGGAATGTGTGACAGGGCAAAACTGTCATGGAGGTCAGGAAACAGAGAGGAAAGTGCCAGGGAGGAGAAGAAAGTACCAGGGACAAGATAAACCCTTCCAAGACATGCTCCCAGTGCCATTCTTCCTCCAACTAGACTTACTAAAGTTTCCACCATCTCCCAATAGTTCATTAAATTGTGATCCCATCAATGGATCAACCAGTTGTTGAAATAAAATCCCATGATACAACACTACACCAGGGTCCCATCACTGAACAGTGTTGTATTGGGGCTAAGCCTTGAACAAATTAGCTTTCAGCAAAACTTTCAGATCCAATCCATAACATCTATTAATAGTGTAAAAGATTTAATTATTTTCTTACAACTACATTTCTTTTTCACTAGTAATTTATGAAGTTTTACACTTTGGAAAATTATTCTATTCATGTTTATGTTCTTAGGACAAGACCTCTGCAATAGTAGGAATTTGATGACCGTCCATTGCATCAATTAATTAAACACACTCTCTTGGATGTTAGAATTAATCACTTTAACTTATTGCTACACAGGGAAAAGTAATTTAACTTTTATAACTAATTGCATCTTGCTTTCAAGCTTCCATTCATACTAATGACAGTACAATTTATTCTTTATGTTTAGTGAAGTTAGAAACAATTCGGTGCCGTTAACAATCATGTCTTTCAGTAAACTAAATGTATCAAATCCTTATTGTGGCTTCTATATCAAGGGGCCTCACAGCAATTTCTCATCTTTCTCCTCCCTAAATATTGAAAGAAGAGATTTGTATGTCTTTACAGAGGTATATGTGATCTTCCACAAAGTTTCCTAGGGGGAGGGGGAGGTAGTTGCCAGGATTCATTGATGTCTGAATGGAAGTCATCAGACGTCGTTTTAGGTTATTAGTCCTTGCTCTTGTTACATCTGCTTTAACAGAAGTGCTCAAAAGCTGACATTGCCATTTGACAAATGGTTATTATTCAAATTCATATTACACAGTGTGTCTCATTATGTTCTTTTAATTCACTAAAATTATTTTATAAAATGTTTAACTGTGGCACTAGTAATCACTCACACAAATTAGTATATTTTTACACTAAGATAAATTTCATTTTAAAATATATTTTATGCTTATACTATCCCCTAGCTAATAATAGCAAATACTGTAATTTTTATTAACTATTTTCCTACCACATAGTTGGATAAATGGTAAGCCTTAAATTTAACCCTGAAGTATTTCAGAAAATAGCCATTCAAATTGTTTGATATCTTCTATACATAATACTGCATTAAATGCTTAACATTCCTTTACAATTATTAACATATGTAAATGAATGGAAAATTAAATCAAATATCACTACAAGTAAATATTTTAATCCATAATACAATGATGTGTTTTAAATATAGTATTCATTCATCATTATCTATTAATGTCAATTTAGATTTGGGAGCATATAAAAATAAATAATATATCACTGGGTGGGAGACAGACAAAAATAAATTAATATGTACAATTAAATGTAGTTGAATAATAGGGGATAAAATAAAGGGGAGTAATCAATATCACCTGGCATCAAGAAAGACTTTATAAAGGAAGTAACATACTGGGTCTTGGAAAAGGAGGAGATGTTTATCAGGGCTTCAGTTTATCAGTACAAGGAGCAAATTCAGTGCAACATAAAATACATGTCACTGATTTTTGCACAGTGGTTGGCAAATCTGTAGCATAGATGTCATGGAAGCATTATTAAAGCTGACGATGGAAAAATAGATAATGAATAGTTTTATGTTGTGTTCTGTCAGATTTGGAACTTACCTTTGTTCACTGGAGAAACCATTGAAGGTACTACCTGGAGAAATAAGATTATTATATTTGTGTTCTCAAAAGAGATTTAACTGGGCCATTAACATGGAGAAAGTTTGAAACACAGACTAGTTAGGTCCTAAGAGATTTTGCTTAGCTTAGGCAATAAATAGGTTTGAGGAGGGAAAAGGATTAGTATGAAGGATTTTATTCCTTATTAGTATAAGGAATAAATTTCTCAGGATAGAAGTAGCAAATTAGGTAAAGGGAAGAAATACAACTGTATGCTTACTAGCCTTTATTCTGGAATTAATATTACTTGTGATTCCATTTATTGACCAATAAAATAGAGAAGTTTAGGGAAAAAATTAGTAGTATTTATTATATGTGATTATAGTGCAATAGCAGGTTGGGCGATAGCAGGTAAAGGTTTTTAACACACAGAAGAGCAAAATGTTTGAAATTTAGAAGAAATCTAAATATTCAGGATTTGTAATAATAGAACTTATAGTTCACATACTATTTGTCAATCCCAGACACAAACGATTCTCAGAACTCACTTATATTCCAAAACTTGGTGAGGGACTGAGCTAAGATTTGAAAACAGGCTGTTTCTCTCCAGAGCCTGCATTCCATCTCTTGGATAGACTCGTTAGTGAGTCATTGAAATTTCTCATGAAATGTGTGAAACCTGAATTATGTCCATGTATAAGTTGGGCAATGTGTGTTGTTTGGAATTTTTAAGCATGAAAAAGATGAAAAGTGCTGTGGAGGTTAACATAAATCATGATTGCATTGGAAAGGTTTTCTAAAAGGAAATTCAAAAAGTGTTATAAAGAAATACAAGGACAAGGAATTTCAAGAGAATAAGAAAAACGATCAACTGAGTAAAATGCTAGAAAGATGTAAAATGTGAAGGAAACTTAAAAGAGTCCATTTGAAGGAACATTTAGGAAGTAAATGGGAAATTTTCAGAGCAGACTCCTGGAGTAGAAAGGAAACCTGTTCACAGTACACTGAAGTGAGGGTTGAAACACCAAGAACTGGAGAAGAGTGGTGGTAGAAGCTTCTTTGTGGATGAAGGGCGGGGCTGTGATTATAGGAAATGCTTCTGTGTTGAAACAATTTATATAATGCGGCAGTAAATTTAACAGTATATTTAAATATTCTTAATGGGCATCTCTACATTAAGGAGATTGTTGTGACTCCTTTCTAAGCTGCTTTAGTTCAGAAAATTTTCTCTTTCTAAGTGCTCCCAGAAATTAGGGAAAAAATCAGTAAGAATCAATATTTTTTGTTTCTGATTCAAGAGTCATAATGCCCTTTGAGTACAAGTTATGTATTTTGGAAAAAAATGGCTAGATTATGCCAATGAATAAAGCAGTAGCTTTTTTATTGTTTATATAGTAGTTATTATTTAAAACAAACAAACAATTGTGAGACATAGTAGTTCCCTCTTACCCCCAGTTTCACTTTCCATGGTTTCAGTTACCCTTAGTGAAACATGGTCCAAAAATATTAAGTGGAATATGAAAGAAATAAACAATACATAATTTTAAATAATTTTTATTAATGTATATTATTATAATTGCTCTGTTATTATGAGTTGTTGTTAATATCTTACTGTGCCTAATTTATAGATTTATCTTTATTATAGGCATGTGTGTGTAGAGAAAAAAACCCAAGAAACACACATATAAGGCTTGGTACTATCGATGGTTTAAGGCATCTACTGTGGGTCTTCAAACTTTTTCTGCTCAGAGAAGGGGCACTATTATGCACGTTTAGAAACTGAAACTATATATTTATGTATGCATATATGTATACATGCGTATGTGTGTGTGCTACATATTGATAATAGAAATACAAGTTGTTTTGGCATCAACACACCTATAGATATGTTGGGCACTGTGATACATGCGTGTAATCTCAGCTACTCGGATGGCTGAGGCAGGAGAATCACAAGTTCAAAGCCAGCCTCAGTAACTTAGGAAAGCCTGTTTCAAAATATAAAGGGCTGGGAATGTAGCTCTAAGTGACCCCGCATTCAATCCCCAGTACCACAAACAAACACACAAAAAACAGCTATAGACACTATGAAAACCTGAGCTGGGCAGTTTTCTGATTAATTCTATTTATGGTGCCAGGATTGCAGATTTATATCACTCTCAGCACAACATTTATTCAGTTTCCCCAAACCAGGCTGATGAAGGGGTTGGAAAAAAGACAAACAAACACAAAAGTAGAGTAAATAGAGAAAGCAGAACCGGTGGTTCATCTGACCTCTGATGGAGAAAGACTGACAATGAGCAAGCATCGCACATTTATTATATAGGTTTTTACATCAAAGGGATGGATTGTGAGAAAATTCCTTTAAAACAGAACTAATGTCAAAAGTTTGAACAGACCAACTATAGGTATCATCTTGAGCCCAGAATTCTTCACCCCAGGTGGCAGGAGCCTGAACCTTAGGTCATGAACTGATAAACTCCATGGTAACGATGGAATTTCTCTTTGAAAAGGGAGTCATCATACAACTGGGCAGTTTTCTTGGTGCCAGAGATTCCCAAGAATCAGTTTCTGGGCCTCTGTTTCTGGGCAGTTCGAAGACATAATTCATACGACTCTCCCGACAAATTTGGTTTAATAACACATTTTATTGTAAGATTTAATCTGTGACTGGAAGGGAATTTTTTTTTTACTCTATTTTAAAGGAGGCATTGGAAAAAATTAGTTTATGTATATTAGAAACTGGCAACTGTATTGGAAGTCTCTGGTAGTGCCCTGATGAGAGTGCTTGGCTGTGTCCATGGCTGATGAATCTGCCAGGGAAATCTCAGCCCAGAGGACAGTGTGAGGTATAGAACCAAGAGGCTACTTCAGTCAGGCCCAAGACATGAGAGGTTTTCCTGTTTGGCACTTTCTCTAAAAAGAACTGTCTAAGGAAGTGACTCTAAACTCTTCCTGCTGAAATTACTAGGAAATATAATAATTTAACATATAAAAATGTTCAGTAAACTATACATATATAAATATGTATATATACATTTCAGTGTTTTCTTGGTGGATATTATCTACTAAAAACAACTGTTTTAGATAGATTAAGAGACATTAAGATGTATCATATTGTAATGAAAATTCTACACATTAAATTAATAACACAAAGCCAGTCATTCTTAGAACAAACACCTGTTAAATGTCAACTTTTTAAAAAAATGTATATATTTTTTAATTGTAGATGGACACAATACCTTTATTTATTCATTTTATGTGGTGCTGAGGATCGAACCCAGTGCCTCACACATGCGAGGTAAGCGCTCTACTACTGAGCCACAACCCCAGCCCAAAAGTCAACTTTTAATTCAAAGAAATATAAAATAACTTTATATGCCAGTTACTTTTTAATAAAAGAATAGTAAACAATAATCTACCTTAAAAATTGGTAAGATTTAGAATTCTTATTTATTTGAAGATAATTTAATCAATCTATAAGGTTTCTTTGCATTTCTGCTTTAGGATATAACTTTACATTAAGACCCAACAAAGTATGAATAAATGCTCAAAAACATCTAAGTTCATTTTTGTTTTTCCATTCTTTACACATTTGGACCTGAAGATAGACTAAGACATGAAAAAAGAGAAAGAGAAAAAAATAGACAATTGCCTGATCCCTTTTGAATGAAGGACATACCCAGATAGCAATAAGGAGAATGTTCTATCTTAACATGACAAGCTCAAAGCTGTGATGCACCCAAATGCAGCAAAGCTGAGACCTCAGATAGTGTCAAGAACTGTGATGGATCTGATATTCCTAATTATAAGTGAACACTTTGCCATGGTTTCATAGATGCTGACAGAAAGTAAAAGTCCTGGGTTAAAGAAAGAAATTATTTTATTATTCATAGCAATACCAATAGACAGATCGTCAACAAAAGCCAATGCCACAAGGTGACATGAAGAGGACCAGATGATGTTAGCATGTGAAATATATTGCTTTATAGGAGAAGAACTCTGAGCGTGAGGAGGCTGAGTATTTTCAAATAATGGGCATTGAGTATGCTTGCCCCTTGCCATGTAAGAGGACATCTGTCTGTCTCTCTCTTACTCAATAGTAAGAAAATTTGTCTTTAAATCCAAAGGGAGACATTTGCCAGATTCTGAATATTTTTGCTATTCATTCTTCAAATGGTTGTCCCAAACAAAGGCCATGAATGCTTCTATGCTTCTGCTCACAAGCTGTGCAGAAATATTAGACTCCTGGAGAATAATTTCCCAACAGACAGTGACATCCAAAAGTTTGGATTACAGTACTAAGCATACTAGTGATAAAACATTTAGACTAGAAAGGCTTCTGGTGTTACTCTGATAAATAACCTCTCTACTTTCCTACCCATAGGCAGCTTATTTTATGTTTCTTGACTAGAACCTAGCTTTAATAATTGATAATTCTCAGTTCCAAATTTAACATATTTTTGATCATACCATCTACTATAATTATCAATATTTCATATATATTATGTCATCGCTATATATGTACATACATATGTATTCCTTTAACTATACTTATTACTACAAATAAATTATTTCTTTATAAATATTCATACCTAATAATTTTTTTCTTGCAAAAAGCATGTCTAATATTTCCAGTCTGTGCCATGTCAAAATATGGGCACTCAGAGAGTAGATGCAGCATCTTTAAGAATTTTCCCTAAGTTCTTTTTCCACCTCTTATATGTGATAATATTTCATTGCAAAAACTTATAGATTTAATATGCTAAAAAGAAAATTTGTGATCCAGTTATAACTGTGTTTTAGGAACTAGAGCAGAACTGTTAGTAAAATAGCCTCATAAATACAAACAGTATTAATTGTTTAGCAATGTTTGATTTCAAAGAAAATAACCAAATTATAAATAGGAGTATATTTATGTAAACTTCCATGTCTAATAACTGTAGTTTATCATGAAAATATAAATCTTCATAATTTCTTGGCCTTTCTGATGGGTCTGAGTTTTTAATAATTGGTCACAAGATAGAAATCAAAGATTCTATGCATTAAAAAAATCAATCATTTTAAAAATTAAATTTTGCCCCTGTATAGTCAAGATGAATTTTATCTTTTGCTGAGCAGGCAAATAAACCCCTTTCATTATACTTGAAATGGACTTTGCACATGTGTATAAGTAGCAGATCAGAAGGAAAATGGAAAGTCAGGGTGGGGGCCATGATGTTTCTCTGTTAAAAAGTTTTTTAAGAATAGACTCCACACCCTGTTCTCTTTCATATTTTGAAAAAATTGTAATGAATTTATTTCAGAAATGAAATATAGATACAAAAGCAAAATCAAATAAAAAACAAAATAACTAATTCAGTCTTATTAAAGGAAAACAAGTTTAGTTGTTCCAGCATGACATTGTGCATGGCATGGTGAGAACACAATTACTTCCTGTGTTAAGAAACTTAAATTACAATGTATGCTAGTGAATATTACTTTAAGCATTACCTCCCAGCATGGATCTACACATTACAGTGATTAATGGAACTATTTTCAATGACTTTCAACTGCTATGAAAGTCCAGGCGGGCCACATATTAAGAACAAAAGAAGAGTATGTAGTTTAATAATTTTTGTTTTGAAAAAGTCAACCAACTGAAAACTAAACTTCAGATGTAGACATAGGAGGCCATTTCTCACACAGCTTGTTATACTGGTGCTTAACTGTAACTACTAGAAAATAATAACCATGTGCTCAAATATATTATAAATCACTTGAAATTAGGAACCAATGCATTACTTTTTGCATACTCCAAAGTATCTGACATAGGATTTGACACATTCCCAGCTCCTTTAGTCTCCTAAGTATTAAGATTAATAAAATTATATTTTCTCTTATTCCTGAAATCTTCTTTTCAGTAAAGATTTTTGAGCAACTCCTTTTATACCCAAACTTTAAAAACTCCAAAAGTGTATGCCCAGTGGAGTAAGGTTTATGCGGGAAAATAATTTTAATCCCTTATTGACTTGCAAGATGCATCTACCTTGATGTTTTTGCAGAAACTTATTTCACTGATGATGATCAAAAGAGGTATGTTGGGCTTTGATCAGAATAAATCTAAAGAAAGCTGGAAATCTGCAAATATGAAGTGATTAAAATTCTTTCTCCATCTTCTCGTGGTGAAATGAAGGAAGCAAAATACTGACTGATACCTTATAATTAGTGTGAGACAAATTAAAAGGATTAGTTAAAATGATTGAGGTAGAGCTGAAGCGAAGCAAGTTTAATGTGAGGTCCACATTATTATTGAAATTAGGGACTCCAGTTTTCTACATGGACTGCACTTCCACTAAATTCAGTTTCTTCGATTACTATCCTGTAGATTTATGTCAAAATATTTCCAGGTTCTTCTACCACCATGATTAACTTCTCTAAGATCAAATGTGGGAGAAGTAAAAGAAGAACTTGAAATCTTTCTTGTAGCAGCATTTGCTTTTTAACTGATTAAGGCAGTTACCCCTGAATAAGTGTGCAGGCCATTTGCAAGCTCATCCTTCTCACAGAAGGTAATGTTTAAGAATGATCATTGCACTCAGTATCTTTCCCTCATTAGCTACAGTTTAAAGCTGAGAGTATTTAGTAGTATCTCTTAATTCAAAACAAAGTCTTGTATAGAAATAATATAAATACAGGATAACGCTATGTATCTCAATAAATTTTATTCTTTCAGCACAGATGGTTTGAATTGAGTCATGATTGAATGACACACTTAGCTAGAAGACAATCTGTCCATTTCAGGTAATAATAACTTGTATTGAAACAATTTTTCTTAAAAAATATTAGTGAAACTAGCATTAACTAAATGTTTTTTAAGATGATTTTCTTGATAAGATTGATCTTGATAGCTAGCAGATGCATAAGTGATTCAATAAACCATGATTCAGAAAATTACATGTAAATTTTAACTTGAAATCATGTTCAGGCTAGGAAAAGTCTTTAATAGAACTAGGTACATACAAGCATTCTAGACCTCTAGATGATTTTTGCTATTGACTAAGACTTTCAATAAATTTTCTATGACTCGTTTTAGGGATATACTGTTTAGATATGCAGACATTCTGTGAATGGTGAGCATAGATGTTTCTGAACAATGAAAAATGTTTCTGATGGTGATTAATTTATACATAGATCTTGAGACGTGATATTGAATATACTATGTATATTCAGACTTCAATATGGAATAAATTATTTAAAATAAATTAATCTATACACTAATAATAGTAAATGATCACTCATTTAAGCTGTTCTTTAGTGAATTCTATGGCCCATAACCTTGTCAGAGGTAACAGACAAGATATAACAGATATTTTTTAATGATTTCCTAAAGGTTTATGATTTAGCATGTATAATAAGCCCTTAAGTGATTATATATATGATAACTGATTAAAGTCTTAAATGATTAATAAAAGCAAATTTTATTGACTGAGGCCTGTACAATTCAGTCAGTCCTCACTGAAGTAACAAGACCTTAAAATGGACTCTGAAGATTGGGTCAGATTTTAATAGAGGCTCCAGAGGGAAAAGGCAATAATTACATTTGAGAGAGAGTGAGAGACAGAGACAGTAGGGAAAAGGGTTCAGATTCAGAAAGTTGCATAACGTATTCTGACAAGAAGGAAGAAATCAAGAGCTAAAATATAAAATATTATATAATGGGCATTAGGGTTCTGGGGAAAATGAATGAACAGATAAAATGAAGTTGTGAGTAGCATGTTTAGCATATAGCCAAAGGATATTGGATAATCTCTTATAAAAAAAGTAATGCACAATTTTAAATATAGCTTAAACATGAATAAATTAAGGAAAATATTCTAGATTGAACTTAAATAAATTGATGACAACCAAAACTGCTGGTATCCAGGACCTCATAGTACCTTGAACAAAATAAGTGCTGACTAAATTTTTCCGAATGAATGAATGAAAGGTCCAGCAATTAATTATGATACAATAAAATCATTCAGGATGGAGATAATATTTGTGCTCTGCACAGGATTATTTATTTCAGTTTTAGAAATTCTGAGCTTTCAAACTATGAAACTGTAAACCCACATTAAATAAATAAAAGTTACTCAAATTATAGCAGCACAAAACCTGTTTCACTTGTCACTAAAAAGAGCTCTCATTTGGATTAATCCTATGAGCTCTACTTGTTTTGATTATGCCATTATTCTTCTCTATTTGTTCTGTCAGCTTCGTCAATTATTTTTCATCTTAAGGAAATCAAATATTTCTGTACTCAGAATTAAATTAATGAACCTGATCCTTATTTCATATGCAGTTTCTGCTTTTTTCCCCAAATACCTGAGGAGGAATCATCCAAATGTATCTGATGTAAGTTTTTTTAATAAGTTACTTTGTGTTTTTCTTTTGAAATGAAAAACCAAGGAAAAAAATCCAGAAATCTTTATTGTATCCAGTTTTCTCATCTATATTAAAATATAAATAAGATCCTCAATTT
>CM053404.1:88887788-88959867 GCA_028644305.1 Xerus rutilus
TTATATTCACAGTTCTATATTTTACATTTTAAATTAGAAATAATCTTATCTCAAAATATTAAAGTATATTATGTATTAAATTAAACTAGCTCTAATTATAATATAATAATCATTCATTAATTATTTGATCCAATCCCACACATCTTCTAGTAATGATTTTAATTCAAAATGCAAAGTAAAAATATAAATTAATACAAGTCTTAGATCTGTAGATTCATTAGCTAACAATCAGACCTACAAGCACAAATCCATGTTTACCCAACTTTTCTACATCAATCCTCACATATATACAAGAAGCATTATGTTTGAAGTATAACATACTATTTATCAGTATAAAATATTAGTATGAAATTCCCCCATGTTTGTAATATTTTAAATATGTGAAAGACAAAATCAAGTAGAAAATTATTTTTACCATTTCGGTACTTCAAGCAGAAAACAACATTATAGATGAAGAATATTTGTCCTCAGTAATTGGTAATCTGGAAATAATAAAATAATTTCATCTATGAATATATTTTATATACCTACTGCCATACACCATCATATACAAAATTTCATGTACTTCCTATAAGAAACTTATGTTGAGAGTATTTTTCTAGATTATTTTCATTATGATGGAGGTTAAGAAACTTTCTTAATTTCTATCATTTCATAGTTAAGAGGAAGAGTAAATCTAGGGGACTGTATAATTTTAAAACTTTGAATTCCTTTGACCTTTTTATCCACATTTCACCTGAAATATGATAAAATGACTTCTTCTTAAATGCCAAGAAAATTTCTGACATAATATAAATCTTACTATATTATTTTTTCATTAAATTTTTACTAAAGATCAAACCTAGTTTTCTAAGGCAGAAAGTAAACAAAAAAAATCGCAGGCCAGCTGAATAAAGTTTATTTTATGATTTAGAGAAAATGTTAAGAGTATAAGAATAAAAAACTTGAATACACACTATGATATTTATTCCCTTTCATGTTTTGTAAATTTTTATGCACACAGAATTATTCAAAAACAAGTATCAAAACCATGAAATTAATATTTTTAAATGACAAAAAGTATATATTAGCATCTTAAAATTTCATATGTATGACTACAAATTTGCAAAGCTATATTTAGTATATTCTTGTTAAAATAATAAGTCTTGCTATAACAAAAGTTTTTAAATTTAATTTTTGTTTTTCTCTTCAAAGAATAATTTATGTGAAAAAGACAACTTGTATATTTTTAATTGTTAAATAAAAATTGCCTGTTATCTATAGTGTATAGCAGAATGCTTTATATATTGTATAATTGCTAAATCACATCACCTAACATATGCATTACCTAGTATACTTATTTCTTTAATGAGAACAGTTAAAATCTCTGTCCTGGCAATTTTAAAGTAGAAAATAAATTATTACTGTACTTATGATGTTATACAATATATCTCTTGAATTCCTACCTCTTTTCTAAATAAAATTTTGTATCCTTGGCTAACATCTCCCCAAACAACATCTTTTACATCCACCTCTGGTAACCACAATGCTGCTTTCTACTTCTGAGTTTGACATTTTTAATCTCATAAACTTAAGATCATATAATATTTACCTTTCTTTGCCTACCTTACTTCACTTAACACAGTGATCACTAAAGAAAATAAATTTTGGATATGAAATATAAAAATCAATTTTTTCTCTAAGTATGATAAGGCCATAATACATAGTATAATTGCTCAATAACAGTTCTACAATTCTATACAAGGTCACTGTATTTCTTTTTATAAAGAAAGTATTAATAGTCTAGCTAGAATATACCCTTATCAGTTTCAAACTTCAGTTATCAGATTTTCTTTGCCCTCCAGAGCTGATCAGTTATCACAGGCTGTCTGATTTACATCAGCATTTCTAGCCTCTTCGCAGAAGCTTTATCATTTATAGCTGCTGGCCACAGATAATGCATGTACTTCTCCAAGGGATTTATTGTTCTTGTGACACAGAGAAATGCAAGATAATGATCTCTCAGCTCCAAGATTTCTTCAGTCCCACCCACCCAGCTCATTGCTGTCAAATTAATGTATCAAGATGTTCACCATGATTATTAATCAAAAATGTGAATTAAAAATCATAAGATTCTTCACAAGGCAACAGTGTCCACTTAGTTAACCCAATATTTTTTGTGCATTCAATAACTTTCTTTCATCATTTACTGTTCACAATTTAACCACCACGTTTTCCTTATTTTTCCATCAAAAATGTCATGATATAATACTGATATTCTTTATCACATTTCACCACTCCCTCAGACTTCATGCTCCACAGTAATTGTACTAATGTCCATATCCACATCCTATCTACTTTTACTCCCTTTCTTACTTTGTCTAATTCAAATTTAAAACCCTCTAATCTTTGGCTATTCAGTAGCCTTAACAGTTATATTGAAAACAGCTGTTTTTAATCATTTTTTTGCCCAAAATAGTATTACAAAATTTTAATATATAAAATTCAGAATCATAAACTAAGCATCTGTATACTAATAGAGTTTATATAGCTTTATGCTTTATAATTTTATCACATGCTTATCCATCACCTCTGTACTCATCCAACATTTTAAATGCATTTAATATTTATAGAAAAGTATACACTTCACCTAAACCACATGAGCATGCATGTTATTAACTAAATTTACATATTTGTTTAGATATTTTAACAAAATTTATATTCAGTGATATGCACAATCTTAGATGTTTCTTTAAGTGAATTTTGGCACATACATACATCTTTGGAAGCTAAACCATTGCCATCATCCCAGAGAGCATTACTATTACTTCAGGAAGTTTCTTATATCCTTTCCTAATGGATCCTCCTTTCTGTACCTCCAAAGACCACTCTAGACTATTTTGTAAATTCAATTGTCTATTATTAATCTTCACATTAATGAAATCACATTTTGTGCTCTTTTCTAAGACTCCTTTCAATCAGCATAATATTCCTTGGGATCCATCTGTGTTGTGTATATCACTACTTCATTTCTCTTAATTGTTTAACAGCAATCTTTTTATTATGGAGATCTTTTATTATGGATGCTTCCAGTTTTAGCTATTATAAATAAATAAAGCTGCTACAATAAGGTCATGTACAAGTATTTTTGTAACCAATGAATATTTACATTGAAAAGACACATATGTTGATAAGACACATGCCTTGCAGAAAAATGATACATGAAGAACACCACAGAAAATATTTTCTTACTTCTTTGAAATGATACTAGCATATCACTAAATTTACAAAAGTCACATTTTCATTATGTCTAGTAAACCTGTTTGCTTTTTCATGACTCTTTTCTATTACTAATATTTCAAACATTGTATAACAAACTAAACACATTTGGCATTTTATATATATAAAATATTCTTTGTTATACCAGAATTATAAGCTATATTTTTATGTCAAAGCTTTTAAAGATTTTATGTGAGTTGTGTTTCACACTCAAATAGTCTTGATTCCTGACTTTTAAAGAATACTTTTAAGAACATGCACCACTTAATGTGGTTCAGAAGTATAAACAAATATTTCTACAAAATGATGTCAATATATAATGATATACCCAACAAGAGATGATCTAATAGTAAGAGCTAAATTCATAAATAAATATTCAAGTGAATAAGAACATTTAATTTAATCTATTACACTGGAGTCATATTAACATGAAATCCAAGTATACCTGCTGAGAGGAAGAGAGGGTAATGATTTCAATGACGAGAGTGATGCCAAGCTTAGTTTCTCTGAAGTAAGATATGTAGGGGAAGTGAAAATGCTGATGCCTTAGAAAGGTCCAGTGTCTATGTGGTATGGAGAATCTAGCTGTATATTTATTAGTTTTTAAATTCTGTATAAACACAGGTAATACAAAACTAAATGTTTCATTTCATTACATAACAAGATACTAAGCCAAAAATATATTTTCATACTCGATTCAAACAAAATTACATTTACATACACGTGTATATTTATGTAAGTCCATATAAATATGAATATATGAGAAATGTGTGGGACTTAAAAAACAATTTAAATATTTTACAACTTTTGGCTTTATACTGACTTATAGGTCTAATTCTGTCCCAACAAGTTCACATACCTTTGGGTGCATGTTATTTTACTCATTTTAGTAAAATTTAAAGACTTATATGAACTTTGTTAGCTTTAGCAGATAATTAAGTATTCCAAATCTTGGTGCTTCTCATATACAAGATGGTAATAATAGAATTATCACTCTGAGACAGTTTAAGAAATATCAACACAAGGGTACACGTAAAATTAAAAAACAAAACAAAACAATGAATGCTGACTCAGTGAATTATGGTCAAAGTCATATTTTGAAATATAATGATGTGTATTATTCATTGCTGGTAATTTTGCTCACACCTATACCTCAGGCCTTGGAGACAAAGCTTCCATTTATTCATAGAACAAATCCATCTAAGAAGTAAGGTCTCAATCATAACATTTGACTCAATAGTGACAAAATCTCTTTCAAAAGGAAATTTATGAACAGGATGGAGTTCAAATATGCAAGTATTAAGTTATACTTTTTTTTTGTTTTTTTGTTTTTTGGTACTGGGGATTGAACTCAGGGGCACTCGACCACCGAGCCACATCTCCAGCTCTATTTTGTGTTTTATGTAGAGACAGAGTCTCAATGAGTTGCTTAGCGCCTCGTCGTTGCTGAGGCTGGCTTTGAACTCGCGATTCTCCTGTCTCAGCCTCCCTAAGTGCTGGGGTTACAGGAGCACGCCACCGCACCCGGCTGAAGTTATACTTTTGTACAACAAATTTTCACAGATTTTCTAAATCCACTGTGTTTATTACTTCATTACATTATAAATATTATGTGCATCAAATTTCAATATGTCAACATCAGTTTTGTCAGATAATAATTGTAAAACATCTACTCTTTTTACTGTAAAAATAATTGAATTAAGAATATTTTATAGAAATTACACAAATAAATTATTTTCAAATATATTATTTTTCATACTAGTTGGTTAGTATCATAACGTTTTAGTTTGAAGTATATTTGTTGCACATAATTTACAATTTTCTTTTAAGTACCTTCTTTACAAGAATTTCTATTGCCAATGTGAACATTGCCAATATCTACATCTGAAGTATGGATAGGAATAAACAATGGCTTGAAATATTGATAGTCCAAATAAGTATAATCCTATCACGTTAAACTCTTTTATAATCATATGTTAAATAGAAAATGTGTTTCAGGTAAAATGCTAATATTTTTTCTCCTAAACTAGGCAAAATATTTAAATAAATTTCTGGCCCAACAATTAGAAAGCATTAATTATAAAACAGGATTGCAACTGTATCCTTTCTGCTGCCAATGGCTCAGACATTTCTTTGGTTTCCAGATTAAACACTGACTCTTTTCTGATCATCTAATATCCCTACAACTACTGGAGTGCTTACCAATTTTCAGTTACTCTTCTTAATGTTGATGAACAAAACAATAAAAAAAACCCTAGCTTGCTTTAACTTAAATTATATTTAGGAATCTATAAAGTAAGTTTAAAAGAGTTCATGTGATCCTTAGGTATGGAGCAATATTAAGAAAGAAAAGTAATGGAGCTTACAGAAGTGAGCACTGTTGCTATTTCATTTACGCTGACTGGGGAAGGCCACTAATAAATAAATTGGATACTGCAAATTGCTATCTGGAAATTCCTCCTTCCAAAACTAAAGAGTTCTTCCATTTATTTGACTAGACAATATTTGTTAACGTTTTCATTTTTTCCTAATGTTTATATTTTATGACATTTTAAAGGCAGAGATTGTCAAGCTGGCCTGCAGGCAAAATCTAGTCCCTATATGTTTTGCACAGTTTGAGCACTAAAAAATTCACAGTTTAATAGTTAAAAAATCAAAAGAAGAATAAAATTTCATGATGAAATTTGCATTTCTTGAAATTCAAATTTATGAATAAAGTTTTATTGAACATTGCTCATTTTTTCTGTTTTCTTTCAGTCTTATCATGGTCACATGGTTGCAAAAAAGAAACCTATAAAGTGACCCACAAAGCCTGTGATTTTTGTTATCAGGCTTTTTACTGAAACAAGCTTTAGAACTCCCATTCAAGAAAATAAACCTCTTCTCCCATTTCTAGGAAACTTGTGATACAAATGTCAAATTCATTTGGCCCATATCTACTTTATCAGCACTTGGGAGTGGGAAGTTTCTGAGTATGTTTACAATGCCACACCACAGGCAACCTCTGAGCTTGCTTATCTGCCTAAAAGCATTTTTTTTTTTTTTAGGAATTGAGAGCAAACTCAGACTGCATGGCACTGACACCAGAAGTCTACTAGTTCTATTAAAGTTAAGGTTAAATCTCCAAGGGCAACAACTCTCAACTACCTTGATTTTGAAAACTGTAGTTCCAGTGTAGTTTCACTTACAGTATTATCCTTTTTACTTGTTATACTGCACTTACATCTTCATTGGTCAATTGTTTTTCAATTATTGGAGTGACATCATAAAATCTGATTATGATGTGTTTCTTTGAAGTTATTTGAGAAGACATTTAAATTTGCCACTTGAAACAGAAAAAAACAGGACTGGAATGTCAGGTTATAGGTCTAACAGTCACTGTAAAGTCCTACTAATAGGTACAGACCTATGAAGAAGCAGGCAGGTGTCCTTTGATTTGGGGAATCAAAATTCTGAGAAGACCTGCTCTCTTCTTGACACAAAGAAGCCACAGTGCGTTTTCCTACGAAGAGGATAGCAGGTGAGCAGAGAGCCATTCTGACATTGATCAAGGCATTTATAACAGACTATTTAATTTCAAAGAAAGAATAAAAGTTAAAATCTGAGAATCATTCAAATTGGCATTATTTTGAGAGTGAAGTAGAGAAATTAAGAAAATTGCATTATTACATTGTTCTGTTTTAGCTCTATGCATGATAGCTATGAACCCTGGATGGAGCCTAATGAAAGCAATTCCAGGTATGCTGATGGCACAGGAATAGAGACTGCTCCCTTAGACAGTGATCAGCTGAGTAGATGGTGAAGGAGAATTAAAAGCGTCCCTTATTACATTTTTGCATTGCCTTCTTGTTGATGGCCTGGTTATAAACAAAGGTTAATTAACTTTAACAGGTCTGATCAGATAGCCCAATATTGCATGTGAACTAAAGCAAATGTTCTTCATGCAGCTAATGAAAAGAATGTGATGGGAAGACGATAAAGAAAAATATGAATGAGTTAAATCTTTATTAACTATAAAATTACATAATTTCCTAGGATCATTCAATTATTTTACAAGTTTAATAGTATTTTTATATTCAAGCTATACCTTGGATTTTCACATATTTTAAAATAAGAAATTATTTAATTTTAGAAAAACATTGATACTTTTTCTTCTCATTCAAAGGAGTTGATTGGATTTTTTATACTGAATTTGTCTCCGTGTCATTATCCACCTTTTTGTTGAAAGGGCAAAAATGGAAAGTGATATATCTAGGTGAAATTAACCATCTTGACCTGATTTTTACTTCTGTGACTTGAACTGGAAAATATGTACTATCTAGAATTTTTTTTAAGGTGGACACAATATCTTTATTGATTTATTTTTACGTGGTGCTGAGGATCGAACCCAGTGCCTCATGCATGCAAGGCAAGTGCTCTACCACTGAGCCACAATTCCAGCCCATATCTAGAATTTTTAAAGCACAAGTTTTCACTTCTGCAATTCCAAAATTAGTTAATTTTTTAAAGCATTTTATTCACTACTGATCATCATATAGTTTTAAGGAAACGATTTACTTATAATTCTGTGCCAAAGAAACCTGAGCATTTGCAATTAGGCAGTTGAAATAACTTTAGAGTGCTGTATGACTTTTTCTGAAGAAAAGCAATATAAAAAAAAATCTTAGTTTTTCATCTTTACCCTTTGAGTATCTCCCTACTTGATGCCTGTCTCAGTAACCCCATTCAGTCACTTTGGTTCCACTTCAGTACTCTTTCTTCGAACTTGAACTATATCATAGGAGATTGCCAGTTCAAGGTCACCAGTTTGCAGAAAACTGAAAAAGCATCTCAAAACCCTAAATATCATCTTGTCAGCCAAAGACCAGTTAGCTTTTTCACATATAAAGAACTCTTCTGAAATAGATTTCCACTTACTATTGTTGCAAAGGGATATTTTATTGGAGAACCATGGGTCCCAAGGGAAGAACTAAGTCATGCTATCAGTTTCTTTAACAATATTTGAGTTAGGAAACAAGTTTGTGTGTTAAGTTAAATTCTTATTTGTATCCTTCCCAGTGAGTCTGTAGACAAGGGACTTTCAGCCCTCTGAAGCCATGTTCTTTATCCAGGAGTGAAAGGAGACTGTCAGGTAGATAGTGAATCAACTGTCAGTGAAGTTGCCTTTCACAACCTTATCTTTACTAGAAAGAGACAAATGTTAGTGACTAACTGTTAACCATTTCAGGTAGCTTTTCTGAGGATATCTCAAAGTTAAAATTATAGTTAAAATTATTCAGAATTTAATCTAATGAAAACTTTATTTTTCCCCTTAATAGAGGATTTAGACCATACCACTATACATTATGTGGATCTTTCAAGAAATACAGATTTGAATGCAAAATTATTCAGGTCATGATGAAATGTTCATTATATATTCTCAATATATTAAATAAATAAATCTCAATATATTCTTTGTGGTCAATCTCCCTGTGATTCTACTATAAATAATAATACTTCCTTTCTCCACACTAACTCTCCTTTTGTAGATCCACAGAGGAATAAGTCTGAGTGTGTTTCCCCATATGTTTCACAAATACCTGATTTTAATCTTTCAATGTATGTTTGTTCTCTGGCAAAGGAGATTCCCCAAGGCTATGGTAATTACTTCTATGACAGAGACTTTCAGAGAATAAGAAGTAAAAGATTGAGAGATAGTAGAAGTCTCTATCCTATTACCTAATGTGGCATTATTAATGTAATCCTTCATTTTAAAATGAACAAACTCAGTAGATCACAAAGATTCCTCAATTAATACATCTTTGTGAAGGGGTATGCTCGTTTTTGAAAAAGGGAAAAAAATGTATTTTCCAAAGGTTTGTAGCTTAGGTGATTAATGAACCTCATATTCTGTTCCTGTATTTCTGTAAGACTTGTATTTTTGCCATACAGCCAGCAGTACTGGAACCCAATTGTCATGAAAACTTTCTTTTCCTTTCCTTCATCAATGTCCAGATTTTCAACAAAGGTTAAAATAATCGTAGTCATTATCTTACAGAAGGTGTTTATGGAGATACAGGGCATTTTAATAATAATAAATAATTTATGAATAGCAAGGGATTGCTTCATTTTTGGCAGGTGATATGAATTATGAAAACAAATGTTTAATGTAAATATGTAAAACTATGATTTTAAAGAGCATTTACAAAGCGGAAAATACATATACACTCATAATATTTTAATGTGTGTGTTCATTTATTGTAAAGTTATTTTAAATTGAAGCTCTTTGTTATAAAAAGGTAGATGAGTAGAAATCATAGAGTTAATAAATTTAAATTTTGTCTTTCCTTTTTGAAAGTCTCTATCCTGTAATGTCATTAGCAACACTAGAGGCTGCTTATAAAAACAATGAATTAGAAGTTCAACTATAGAACTAAGTCATACTCATGCTAAAATACTTAAAATAGGCTACACATTAAAAATTCAACTTCCCATTTCCTAAATTTACTGCATATTTAAATACACACAAACACACACACACCTCCTAAAAATATTTGTATGGATAATGTCAACAAACTGGTTTTGATGTGAACATACAAATTTTGTATTTTAAAAATTTATTGGAAATCTAATTAAAATTTTTAATGATAGGAAAATTAAGTAAATTTTCTGATGTTATTCATATTGAATTCCTACTAAATGCCTTCTAATGTCATTAGAATGTTTTCTATTTTAATGTTTCCATTTTTCTTTTCTTTTTTTTTTTGGTACTGGAGATTGAACTCAGGGGCACTTGACCACTGAGCCACATCCCCAGCCCTATTTTATGTTTTATGTAGAGAGAGGGTCTCACTGAGTTGCTTTAGTGCCTTGCCCTTGCTGAGGCTGGCTTTGAACTCGCAATTCTCCTGTCTCAGCCTCCCTAAGTGCTGGGATTACAGGCTTGAGCCACCGTGCCTGGCTTCCATTTTTCTTAATTTATACAATACTTATACCTTCATTTAGATTTATTTTGTTGCTTATATTCTCAGGTTTTTGTTTTTGTTTGCTTCACTATTTGTGCAAATTTAATATAGTTTATATGTAGGTTGTTAGTAGTCATATATTTACTAATAAATAATTTATAATTTTTGAGTTTTGTAATTTTTTTCTGATAGACCTTTAATCACAGGTCCACTAAGAAGTGAAATTTAATTGCCTGCTTTTTCATCTTCTAGAACACCCAAGATTTTTTTTAAGAGTGTGGCTATAACCCTTGCAGGTTATTCAGACTCTCCTGTCTCAATTAATATAAGTAAGGCCTGAGAAGAAAACCAAAGACTAATTGAGTTCTGTGGTCCCTGAGCTGTTCTTGCATCATTGGTTCATTTAAAATGCATTCTGGAATAAGTTGTAAGGCAGGACTCAAAGTTTGCTTTTCTCAAAAAGATAATGATTTTTCTTAATATATTTTTGCATAATAAATATTTTCCATGGATGCATACAGCCACTTTTATTATATTTAAAATACCTATGTCTGATTATTTCCAGATTTCTTTTCAGATTTATTAATAAAACCACTTTATTTCATCAGTAACTTAAAAAAAATTCTCTACAGTTATGTAATACTTTTAAATGTCAGATAAGGTATTTTTTCCTCAGTACTGCTGCTCAGTATCAGTTTAATTTTCTTTTAAAAATTTATTTCCTAATGTTTTACATTTGAATTTTCACAGTAATGGCTATATAATTTTATAAATGTCTTGTAAAACATCAGTATTCCATTAATTATGACTATATAATATAGTAATAATTTCTGCAAAAAGTCATCTCACGCAAAATTAGTACAGTTTTTACCATTCATTCAACTGACATCTCTTAGTAGTGTTAAATCATCTAATACGCTAACTTAAATTGTTGATTTTATTTTCACTTAATTTACTCAGTGTTGCTATGTTGAATAGGTTCTTCTGTTCACAATCCAGGTGATTTTCATTTTTATAAAGAAATCGTACTGACTTTGGTTTTCCCCAACTTCCAGATATCTTTTATTTTTTATATTTTAAAGGCAATAATTTTTAGTTATTGAGGTAGATTATTACATACAAATAATGCAATATTTTCCCTATATTTTTCTTTCCCTTGGCTATGAACCACAAGGTAGAAATCCCTTTTTATTTTCCAAGTTCAATGAATATAGTTTAAGCATAATGCTGAATTTTCAAAATTTATATACCTTTTTCAAATTACATGTTAAACTTAATGATAAATTTTTACCTATATGTATATACCACACATCAGTCTGTAACTCTTTTATGAGTGTTTCTTTATATCAGTAAAAGATGTGAAATGTTTTTTATTGCTTATTTGGAACATATGAAATTATTATGATTATAAGATATTATAAGAACTTCCTTACAAAAAATAACAAATCGTGTAGAAAATAAAATTTCTATCTCTGCTTAAAAAGTATTTTCCCTGCAATGATACTTTTTATATGAGTGTAATAAATGTCATTCCACAACCATATTTTTCACAAATATGTGGATATATGTCAATGAAGTGCTTATCCTATGAAAAATGTAAGAAATCAATAATTGATTAGAATCATATTCTCTTTAAAGTTTGAGGTCTTATATTTTATGGATTATGAACAATATCTTTGGTTTCAAATTTTCCAAAAATATTTCTCAGTATTTGATGCTTTTTTAGAAAGAATACATCTCACATAATTTAACCTTTTCCTAGCGATTTGATATCATAAAGACCAACATCAATGTTGAACTAAAAAGCTCTTTAGACATTTCATAATTCAGTTTTTTTCATAAAGGTCATAAATGATTTTTCTGTGTGAATTTAATGCATTTTCCCCCTGGTTACTCAGTGTCAGCTATTGCTGCTTTCAGCTGCCCCAGATCATCCTAATTTATGAGTTTGTAGAAAGGCTTTCAAGTCAGGTAACTGAGTATATTAATATTGCATTAAAATTATAGTAAAAAAGTTTTGTGAGAAAACCTGAGGATCTTTCTGGTGTGTTGAATAGAAGAGCTTTATCTTCTTTGTAGGAGCCTTTTGTGACAACTATTTTGTCATTTCAAAAAACTTTTATCACTTAATTCTCTGTATTCAACACAAATGAGATTGCTAAATATTTGAATTATATATAATGGCAAAAATCCTGCCATCTATAATTGTAAAGTAGAATGTGCAAGCATTTGTTCTTATCATTGTTGCCCCCAAAATATTTATATTTGTCTCCAAAGAAACTTAGAATTTGCTTTGATAACATCTTGAGCGCTTTTACCTTGTTTTATACTTTGAAAACAGTTTGTTTACTTTTCCATGAGGGAAATACTCTTGTATTTATTTTGTATCTAATATCTTCTAGTTTTGTTATTGCTCTTGTAAAACAAATAATTTAACAGATTATAAAAATGCAAATTAAAATGAACTAACATTTCTTCCTTCTTGCTGTAGCAATTTACTACACACATGATTGCTTAAAACAGTTGTCATGTATTTGCTCAAATGTCTGTGCTTAGAAGTCTGTGATGGCAGGTTTGGATGCTCTGCTAAGACCTCAAGAATCAAGGTTCACTAGATTGTACTCTACTGTGGAGTTCATTCAGAGGGTTGACAGAATTCTTTCCTTGTGATTGTAGAACTAAGGTAATATTTTCTTGCTAGGGTTTAGGTAGGGATTGCTATCATAAGGTCAACTGAACCATGTAGCATTGCAATCAGTGGGCTGACAGTTTGTCATAGTAACAGTTCCCCAAAACAGGACATGAAATCGCATGATGGAGAATTTTTAAAATTCTGCCTACTGTACATATTTTGTTGCTACCCTTTCTTTAATTAAGATAAAATGTTAAAAAGAAGTATCAGTAAGATACTGAGCAAATAACTGAAGCTTTCTCAAATGTGGATACTTTTCTATAAAATTTGGTAGAAATAGTACCTATTTCTTCAGGTTTTTATGAAAATAAGTGTCACGTAAATTTTTACTCAAAAGCTCTTTATTCAAGATTCATTTAAGAAATATTTCATTAAAGATATGCAAAAAAGCCAAGTAGTTCCAAACAATACACACCTCATAATTTTCATTGGTATTATGACTACTTATGAAAGAAAATGATCATTTTAGGAATTATTTTAGATCACACAACCACAAAATTTGGTATTACTATAAATACTAAAATACTAACCATTACCAGGCACATAATTGATAATAAATGAATTATGAAGTATATGAAAATACACATGTGTAGTCTTATCCATAAAGTCTCAAAAAATGTATCTAGTTATATTTCATGTTTTTACATACTGAGAGTGAGTTTCCCCTTACAATTAACAAAAATAAAAAAATTTTAGGTTGTTGTACCACTTGCTTTGTAGTTCATTAAATTATAATAAACATTATATAAAATAATATTACTGCACAAATAGCTCACAGAATGACAGCAAAATTCCCTTCTAAGAGTCAATACAGGCTTCAAAATGCTTTAACAAGGCTAGTCTAGAATTTAAGATTTAATGACTCTTAATAATAGTCATCTAAGACTAGTATGTATATGTTTTCATTGGCTTAAATATTATTATAAATTAGTTGCATACCTTCATTATTTGGAGATTCCAAATTTAAAAAAAAAATCTAGATTGCTACCTCTTCTTAATAAGTTGGTTCAACTGGCAATACTAATCCAAAATGTCTAATGTCAATAAAACAATGGCAATTTTTACCTTTAGATAATGAGAGTACTCTCCAGTATGGAAATTGTTAGCACTCCATTGAACATGCAGCCATACATTTTATTGTATTTTTTATTTTTGAAAATCATGCTGTAATCACACACTTAAAGTCATATGTTCACTTTGTAAGCATTTTAGATAAGCAGTGATGGGTTCATTAATAAGGTAACCCCAAAGTAACTATGTCTAAAATAAATTTTGCCCTTTTTCCAAAGTGATTACTTACCACAATCGTGGTCCACTCTCATTCATACTGTTGTTTTAATCTATCTAATCATAGATAATTGTCTTTATTTTACGAAACAACAAAGGCTAAAATTCTTCTGGAAACAGGAAGGGAATACATACAACCTTACAAATAAAAAAAAAAATAACTCACAAAGTGATAAAGCAAAAATAAGAATAATAATGTGAGTAAATGTATATAAACAACTAATTAAATAGATTGATGAGAATATTTCTTAGAGAATATTATTAATAATTTCATCAGAAAAATGAGAAGCATATGCTTAACTTTGTCATTGTTAAAAGATAGATTAAATACTTAAAACATGGTGACTGAATAAGAGTATGACGAACTATATTGAATAGTATAATATGCTCTAAAAATAGAAATGATCTATTATCATTGTTGTTGTTACTTAACTTTTGGTAACTAAGCATAATTGAAGAGTGAAGTGAAAATAGGCCTTGATTTCTAGGATAATCAGAATAATGACTTTCCCCAAATGACTTTCCCAGATTCTATATCCTAATCTCTGGAATCTGGGAATATGTGAGATTATATAGCAAAGGAAGGATTAAGTTTCTGAAGACAATTAAGATTGCTAATTAGTGGACATTAGCATAAACAGATTATGTGTATCTTCATTAAGCTATCCAATTAAGTTAAGGTGAGTCCAGTGTAATAATCACAATGGTCAGTGTCAGAGAAACAGTGCTGCTGGCTTTAAGCATAGCAGAAGTCATAGGAATGTGAAGATGCAAAAGACAAGAAAGTAGTTTTTCCTAGAGACTCCTGAAAGAACACAGTGCTACCAACACTTAATTTTACTATGTTTCAGATTCCAGCCTCTGTAAATCTGTAAAATAATAAATTTGTGTTATTTATGTCACTAAGTTTAAGATTTTTGTTTTTACATCAATCACATGAAATTTTAATTTGGAAAATGAAGACAGGAATAAGCTGCTATTTCTGCTGTAACAACTTTTGAAAACTGAAGTTAGTAAAATCCCCTGTCATGTATTGAGATGTTAAGACATATGTAGCTTATTTGGATAAGGCTTTGAAATCCACATCAAGTGCTCAGTTTTCCCTTATGAAAAGCAATTCTTTTGGTTATTCAGGAACCATTAACTTCACCCATTCACAACTATTTCCATTGAAGTGCATTTCAAATTCTCTACAGACTTTTTATGCAAGGTTTTGGAAATTAAGAAAACTGTCAGTTGTTCACATGCTTTCTTGTCCATTCATACCTGAATAATATGAGTTTAATGAGGCTAAGTATATTAAAATTAGGTTATATTCTTTCTTCTACCATCATTTGTCAATAATTGCAAGAGACAGGCACCTGTACATTACTTCTTTATTTTTAATTAAGCATTCATATAATAGGAATGCTGTGGAACTTTGAGAATTCAGATAACCTTGAAAATATTCAACAAATATAGTCCACCTTGGAGTTTTGATTTGTACACAGTGGAACAAAACAGTCAATATAAAATAGAATAAATATAGTAAAACATGAAATAAACACATTTGTTTAAAATCCTATGTAAATGCTAGTAAATACTATCATATAATTTATGAACATTACAGTTTATTATTAGTCTAAAAATAATAAATGCTTCATAATACTTCAAATTTAGTTGTATGGGAAATTAATTTATATTTTTAGTTATATCAGAAAGCAGATTTAATGCATCTACTCCAGTATCTATACTATTCTAGTTATGATAGGTTTGAATAGAAATGAAGCATAAATTGTATAAGTTTTACTTCAATTAGCAAAACCTCTGTTTCCAAGATGTTTATATTTGTCTTGTTCATTGCTGGTTAGGTTCTAAAATATAAATGAGTACCCAAAGGAATGTTTTCCCTAGATTTGCAAGCTTGTATTACAAGTAAAATAGATCTTCAGTGTTTGAAGTAAAGTACACAAATGTGGGTTTTTTTGTAAGAGTGTTTAATCTTTAAAAAAGAAACATTAGTGAATGTGCGTCTACACAGTAAGATCAAATACTGAAGCAATATTATGTTTATTAGCTATATCATTTCAAGTAAATACTTGTAAACTCATTCTTGGCAGACATTTTCAATGTGAACTGAGTAACTAAACACATTAAAACAAGTCTCACCAGCAATTTATCTTAGTCCTCTAATTTCTGTTTTATTAATCAATTATCAAATGCTCAAATCTACATATAAAAAGCTTTTAGATAAAGATATTTTACTTTGAGATTATAGCATGTTGGTAAGGATAGAAGAGTATTTTATGTCACTAAATTTTATTAAGCTATTTCTCAGATCAACTTTAAAAACATAGTAAATATTTGCTTTAATATCTTACAGTTGACTTCTAAAAATTTATTAAAGACATAAGATAAATTTACAGAGAAACATAGTAAGATTTTATTCAATTACTGATCTTTACTTTTAGAAATTGTACAGACAACACACAGTTTGATCATTTAAAAGGGCTTGTCCGCTGGGCATGGTGGTTCATGACTGTAATCCCAGTGGCTTAGGAGGCTGAGACAGGAGGATCACAAGTTCGAAACCAACCTCAGCAACTTAGCAAGGCTGTAAGCATCCTGGTGAGATCCTGTTTTAAAATAAAAAAGGGCTGGGGATGTGGCCAGTAGTTAAGCACCCTTGGATTCAATCCCTGGTACCAAGAGAAAAAAAAACAAGGACTGTCCAAGTTTTTTCAAACTGGGGCTATGCCACATTTCTAAAATGGCAAACAGTGATAGAAGTTTTAAAATCTACTGACAAAACTGTCATGCCTAATAGTGTTTCTATTGAATCAATATTTTAGCCTGAGAGCATTGTGTAATTCAAATAAATTGAACATTTTGTGTCTATTTTGATCATTAGTGTCTGACAAGAAGAGGAAATAAAGTCTTTGAAACTCCCTTTGGTTTTCTGCCACTTTTTTCTTTAAGAAAAATGAATGTGACAACAGTGTTTTCATATCCTAGTTTGTACACTTTCTTGGAGGCAAGTTTTATATTGAGTTAGTAGCAATCCTTGACTATTTGATTTTCTGTTTTATCAGGAGCTACAACCATAGAGAAATATGACCTCAGAACAAATTTGTGGATCCAGGCAGGGATGATGAACGGCAGGAGATTGCAGTTTGGTGTGGCTGTTATTGATGACAAACTCTTTGTAATTGGAGGTCGAGATGGCTTAAAGACACTGAACACTGTTGAATGTTACAACCCCAAAACCAAGACTTGGACTGTCTTACCGCCAATGTCAACACATAGACATGGTCTAGGTAAGATCTCTTTACTTGATTGATATTATTATCGCAAACATTTTATTGATATTATAATGCTATAAATTATTATTACATTTATGCAAATTATGGGCTTATTCAAAACATTTTTTCTTTTAAACTCTTGACATTTTTCTGTTTTGACAAATGTACATTAAACAGCTGAGAGAGATGTTGAATACACCAGAGATAGTAGACCTCAGGCTGACACTAAGGTTTTCACAATCTGACTTTAATATATTTGATATTTAAAAAAAAAAAAGTGAAGAATCATGTAGAAGCAAAGTTAGTGCAGCCCAGAAGAAATACTTACTGCAAATTGAGTAAAACTTAAGATAGCCTCTCCTATAGGGCTAGATAAGCAATTTTATCTGTTTGTGCTATTAATGGATTCCACCTTGAAAAATCTATGAGGAAAAGGGCAATATGAGTATAAAGAAATAGTGACATGACAGCTGGCACAATGTGTCAGTACGATAGGATTCATCTGGTCTCTACTATGGAGTAACTTGTAGTGTAAGAAGAACTACATGGATTCAGAAAATCCATGCATGAATCTTTAATTTACCACTTTATATCTGCATGTATGGGAGGCCAGCACTCAAAATAAGTCTCAGTTTCTGATTTGCCACCAATTCAAGGTTATTAAGTAGGTAACAATTCTATAAAGATTATGAAATCACTTTGTAAATTGTAAAGTTCTGTGCAATTAAAAAAAAGAAAAATTTAATAAAGATTGATACTTGCTGAATTTGTACTTTGTATCATAGTGTTTGTAAGGAGAAATGCAAATTACTATTTTCAAAGACTTTAAATATGCCAGGTAAATAACTGACTGTTTAGAATATACATATTAAGGTGATATCAGGGTTTAATTGTAAATAAATAGACTTAAACATTAAGAGAAAAAGTGTCAGAGCAATTCAAAAGCAAATATAAAAAATTATTCTGTTTTTTTGTTTTTGTTTTTTGTAGTACTGGGAATTGAACCCAGGGGTTTGTACATGTGAGGCAAGCACTCTACCAACTGAGCTATATCCCCAGCCCCCTAAATGGTCATTTTGTATTGAAGTTTCCAACAATTTATTTCCAATTTATGTCTAAATTGGAATCCTATCTTTTGAATCTAAGCAAAATTAATATATACATATGTACATAAAGAGATAAACAAAATACCTCTGAACTAAAGAAACATTTTTAATTTATATTGAGCTAGTTCATCTCAGTTTCTTTAGTTTGCTCATAAATAAAATCTAGGAATATTGATAAATGTCTGAGAATATTTCCAAAGTTCTAAACTTCTATTTTATATAAAAGCCTATAAATTATTTAAATCACACTGGACCCAACTAATTTGTCATATGGATAAGAACATGAATCCCAAATTATTTTTTCCTAGCTAATAATTATGGTATAAAAAAGTATCTTCTAGGATGTACTTTTCTCTAAGTATATTGAAAGATTTGAGATTTCACATAAAACCTGTGTATGTTGTTTTCAGTAGCCATCTAGCTAAATACTTATGTTTCTGCATTGGGGAAATATAGAGAATAAGCACTCTGAATTGGAAGCACTTGAATGTAATATTTCTTCCCCCTTTTTGTTTTCTTTTTTGTTGTTTGTTTTGGGGTTTGGGGCGGGGGGGCTTTGGATTGAACTCAGAGGCACTCGACCACTGAGCCACATCCCCGGCCTTATTTTGTGTTTTATTTAGAGTCAAGGTCTCACTGAATTGTTTAGCACCTTGTTGTTGCTGAGGCTGGCTTTGAACTTGCAATCCTCCAGGCTCAGCCTCCCAAAGTTCTGGAATTACAGGTGTGTGCCACCACGCCTGGTATCCCCCTTAATGTTTTGATCATTCAATTTCTTTCTATTAATGTAGGCTAAAAACTCGATAATTTAGGGTAATTGCATGCCAACAAAACACATTCAACCGTTTTGACAAGAATATACTTTCAGTGGTGTAGCTTCAGTGTAAAACTATGTAGGATTAGGGTTTGCCTCAAATCCTATCACACAGGTTGCTGACTCTTCAGGCCTCAGTGCAGGGCAGGATGGCAAAGATGATTCTCTTAGACAGGCTCCGGTAATTTGTCTGATTAAGAACCTAGTAAAAGGTGCATATGGAAGTGAGGCTGCACAGAAAACTGAGGCAAGGACCACAGACATCTGAAATGTAATACAGTGTTTCCCACAGATTTCAAAGACTGAATTACAATTCCAGTAGTCCAATATTTTCATGTCTAAGCTTCTCTTCTGTTTTTCTGTTGTTCCCATTTCATTTCCATTACCTTGTGGATCATGTTGCCACCCTCTTTCATGTCAATGGTTTTCTCTGTTTTACTTGTTACTGATTGTTGCTTCCTGCCCTTTTTTCTTTAATACTCTCCTGTAGTACTCTGAAGACCTGAACTGATGGGGTTAGTAATAAAATCATAACATAGACATATTACTGAGCACAATTCTCATCTCAAAATTTTTGTCAATGGCTGACAAACCCCAGTATATAGAAAGCTGCCTTTGATTACATTAGTGCCTTGGATTACATAGCAATCCAAATTCCAGTCAGTTGGAACCATATGAGAGGGATCCAGAACACATATCTGTGTTCTGTGTCCTCTCCTTTAGAAGAGTGCTTCTTCTATGAACAGTCATATTCTTTTATGATCATTTGAGTCACAATAACTTCAATATTGCATGTCATACCCACATAAATAAAAATCCTTGGCCTCATATTACTGATCCTTCTACGTCAGGTGAGTCTGCTTTACCTTTGTCTGTCTTCCAGGGACTTTTAATGCATAAATGTTGATATTTCTTATTTAATCCATTATATCTCTTAAATTTTATTTTATAGGTTCTATTTATTGCTTCCTGATAGATAAATTTAATATCCAGCCTTCAAAAATGTGCTCCATCTGTATACATCATAATACTTACACCATGTATCAACATCTTAATACGAGTTAATTATATTGAGCATTGTCATAATTCTACTCAGTAATTCATTATCATCATTAATGGTATTAATATTCTCCTTATCTCTATGTGGTTATTTGGTTATTTATTATTCCTATTTCAAATTCTTATCTACTTAATTAATTCTTTTTTATTTATTATAGCTGTTCACCTTCCTTCTCTGCTTCCTCCAACTTTCCTTTACCTTTTTGTCCTTTTGTCTGCTTTCTCTCATTATTCCTACTCGTATTTCCCCATTTTCTCTTCTTTTCCTACTTATAATACTTTTTTCTCCTTATTCTCTTTATCATGTTCTTCTTCCTCTTCTTTCCAAATTTCTGCCTTTTTTTTTACTTTCTCCTCTAATTTTGTTTAATAGTAGTTGTGGCATATTTAATATGTGATTTTATTTCTGAACACTCATGCAGACACATCAGACATTCTGGTTAATTGTATGAAGGGCTAAAGTATATGATATTTTATGCACCTTATTAAAATTATCAAGAATGTATGAGGCTTGGAGCTCTGAATGTGCAAGCTGACTTCATCCAAATTACCTGATATTTTCCTGAAAAATTAACCCTGAGGCACATGTTTGTTTACTTCAGTTTGCACAAGAATTCTCTTTAGCTTTTGTTTACCTTTTCTTTAGCTTTTCCTTGTATATGATGCCCTGACTTTAAAACTGCCAGCTAACAACAAAAGTCAACATCCAGGTCTGCCAGTTAGCTGTTATTAGTAAGTCCTCATCCAAGCTGGTCTCTGATGTCATCCTCATGTTATAGCAAGCCTGTTTGGGCAAATCTACACTGGCACCTATGTTTCATTGCCCAGCAGAATAGAGATACAACTCTTCTTAAGAGAATATGGAGTAGTAAAAGGAAGACGAATCAAGTTTTCCTTCAAGACGTCCACCTAAGGCAGTACACACCAAGTTTCCATGTCACAAAACAGAACTGAGTTCTGTTTTCCTGGTTATTTTTACAGACTTGGTTTTAGTTTCTTAAACATGGTATGGATTATCCCTTCAGTGTAATTATCTAGATTGGGTTTCACTGCAAATCAACCATCTGTACTCATTTTCTATTTATTCAAAATGACCCATTTTATTTGCCATGTAATTAGGGCCTACTTGTGGCATGCCTTGGAATTACAAGTTTCAATACATAATAACCATAATGAACATTCAAGTGATAAGGAGCATGCATCTAAAGCAAAAATTAAAATATAAAATAAATCTAGGTACAGTAGTGCATATCTGGTTATCCACAGGGGCTGAAGTGGGAAGGTCTCATGCTGTCAGGAGTTCAGCAGCTGCAGACTAGCCTGGACAACACAGCAAGATCTTGTCTCAAAAATAAAAAGGATGTTGACCTGGATAGTTTTATTTTCCCTTTGATTTCTATGAAAAAAAAATGCTTCAACTTTATGAGAAAAACACAAGTCCTTTAATTGCTAAAGATGATTATGTAGTTAAAAATGTTTCACAGCTGTCAATAAAGTGAGAAACTTGCTGGATGAAACAGCATACTAAAATTCTAAGCATATTAAATTAGTCATACCAAGGGAGCAATGTATATGCCTGGAGAATTAAACTAATTAAGACCTCAGTTCTCCCAATTTGCTACAAGTTTTTTATTTTATCATTTATGTTTTTAAAACACATGATTTATAAATTATATAAATTTTCCCCACATTTTATATTGTCTAAAACTGAGTAAGTTATTACCAAAACAAACTGTACTGAATTCTGTTGAGGAAAAATTGATAAATATTAATACAATAACTATGTCTTTTTTTGGTACCAGAGATTGAACTCAAGGGCATTCAACCACTGAGCCACATCCCAAGCCCTATTTCATATTTTATTTAGAGACAGGGTCTCACTGAGTTGCTTAGTGCCTCGCAGTTGCTGAGGCTGGCTTTGAACTCGCAATCCTTCTGCCTCAGCCTGCCAACCCACTGAGATTATAGGCGTGTGCCACTGCACCTGCCAAGTAATATAACAAATGTTTATTATGGATTTTTGACATGCCAGGCACCATGCTGTATGGGAAATGTATGGTAAGGATTGTTTTATTTTGCTAGCTTGTTTTCAATTCTGTTACAATTCATCATAAAATTTAGTTTCAAAATGTAGAAATTAGTGGTTTTGAGTATATTCAAAGCGTAGAGCAACCACTACCACTATCAAATTCCAGAATATTTTGGTTGTCCTAACATAGAAACACTGTACCCAATAACAGTCATTCTTTGTTTCCCCATTCTCCTTGGCAACTTTTATATCTACTTGATTTGCCTATCTGGATATTTCTTATAAATAGAATCATACAAAGTGTGGTCTTTTGTGCATTTCTTTATTATTTTCAAGTTCCATTCAAGGGAGCACATTTGAGCATTTCCTTTCTTTTATGGTTGATATTGTTCCATTGTTAGCCTTTACCACATTTTTTCTTTATATATAATCATTACAAAGATATTTGGGTTCTTTCCACTTCTTAGTTTGGCAAAAATATGTGGATAGGAGTGTTGCATTATATGGTAACCCTATATTGTTTTCCAGAATGTCTGTATTATTTTCCTATTCACACCAGCAATGCATGAGGGTGCTAGTTTCTCCAAATTCTTGCCAATACTTACTATTATTATTATAATCATTCTAATTTATTTGAAGTAGTACCTCATTGTGGCTTTCTAGATGTTTCTCTAGTGATTTGTTTTTTTTGTTGTTGTTGCTGTTTTCTTTTTTTGAGAAACTTTCTGTTCTTATTGTTTTTTCATACATTTTCTTTGGAAAAAAAGCTCCATTAACTATAAGTGCTTGAGGTTTCTTTATGTTTCTTCAGTTAAATAAATTTATCGGTCAGTGCTTATAAAAACAACTTCTATAAAAAAGTGAAGAATTACTGAAATGTTGAACGCTGGTGGAAATAGAGGCTTCATCCAATTGTGTAAGAAAGTCTAGAACTAGAACAACTGAATAAACTATAAGTTTTAAATAGTGATCTGCAATGATGATGTAGTCTGAGATTACTGGAAAAAAAGATAGAGTGAGAAGAAAATAATGAATGATTATAAAAGTGATCACTGGAGCGATTAAATGAAAAATACCATAAGCTATATATCTTGGTAGAACATAGCAGAAAATATCTGATATAACCTTATATTCTATAATACACTTAAATATATTCATAAAATAAAAACCTATTTTCTACTAACATGCAATTTTATGTTATAAAGATGTTTTGAGTGATTCTCAATGACTCAAAGAGCAACATCTTTATTTTTAAGTTGTAAGTGTTCTTTTTATATTCTAGATAAAAATCCTCTGTCATATATAAGATTTGTAAATATTTTATCCCATTCTATAGGTTATATTTTAGTTTTCTTAATAATATCCTTTGAAACACAATAGTTACTAATTTGATGAAGTTCTTTTAATTATTTTCATTGCCTATGGTTTTGGCAGCATATGTAAGGATATAAACCGTGCTGATAAAGACTTATGTCCACTTAGGGAGGCTGAGACAGGAGAATTATGAGTTCAAAGCCAGCCTCAGCAACAGTGAGGCCCTAAGCAACTCAGTGAGACCCTGTCTCTACATAAAACACAAAATAGGGCTGGGGATATGGCTCAGTGGTCGAGTGCCCCTGAGTTCAATCCCCAGTACAAAAAAAAAAAAAAAAAAAAGACTTATGTCTAAGATTTCATTTAGTAGTATTATATTTTAGGTGTCCTAACAAAGGAATATGACCCATTTAGAGTTATTTTTTTCAACCTGATGTGAGATAGCAGTTCTCTCTCTTTCATTTGCGTGTAGTCCTAGCACCATTTGTTGAAAGATCTTTCTTTCATCTTGGCACCCATGCAAAATCTGATTTGTACTGGATATTGATTTTGTATGCTTGAAGCCTTGCTAAAATTGTAATGAGTAGGTAGATTTTCTGTGTATTTCATAGGCATCTCTTCATATTAAATTGTACTTTCTGCATGTATAAATAGTTTTCTTTCTTTCCTTCAGGTCACATGATTTTTATTTCTTATCCTCACCTATTTTCTCTGATTAAGCTTTCCAGCACAGTATTGAATGGAGGAATTTTCAGCACTAAATATTAAATTCCTTTGTTTGTTTGTTTTCCTCCTCTTCCTACTTCTCTTGCTCTCTCGCTCTCTCTCTTTTTCGTTTGTTTGTTTGTTTGTTTGTTTGTTTGTAAATGTTTTTTTCAGGATAAGGAAGATCATTTATATTTCTAGTTCACTGAATGTTTTTATGGAAGAGAATTAGATTTTTCTGCACCTATTAAAATGAACATCTAATGTTTGGCCTTTATTCTATTACTATAATGTATTACAATGCATAATTCCCAGGTATAAACTCACCTTGTCTTCTTCAGATACAATCTACTTTGTCATGGCATCTAATATTTTTTATGTCACTGTATTTTTTTTGCTAGTATTTTTGGAAGATTTCTCATCCATTTTCACAGGAAATATTTGTCTGAAATTTTCTTATGACATTTTTTATGGTTTGGGTATCAGGTTAATATTGGTCTCATAGTGAGTTTGAATGTATTCATTTCTTTTCTATTTTCTGGGATAGTTTGTGGAAAATCAATGACTGAAATAAAGTTAGGGAGAAGTGGGTAGAGATAAAGCATGGTAAAACATCATAGCACTCACTGTTCTTATCTGGATTCAGGTGTTTTTTCCTGAGTAAGTGCTTTTTAGATTGATACATGCCTTTATTTTCTAGAGTTGTGGATTTTTGCCAGTGTTCTCATTACTTTGAGAAAGTAGTGAATTTTTAGAGGTCCTTATTCTACCATTCCAGCAGATGTCATTATGAGAGGTAGTTTTTACATGGATGCAATAGCACAAACTGAGTGAGCCATGAGCAAAAGCTGTTGCGTGAAAATGTTGTTTGACTCGAAAATTAACTATATGTCATGGATTCTGCTGAAACCAAAAGACGCTGCATAGTTCATTTGAGACCAGTTTATGAAGGTCTGGTAAGGACAAACATGTTTCCCCTGGATGAACAATGAGTGTGCCAACTGGCATCTCTGCCTCTCCTTATTCTGTGTCTGTTAGGTACCTCTCATTTACATTGCCCTACAAACCAGATATTTGCCAAAGCAAAAAATGAGTATAAAACAAAATCTTATATCCTTTATTTGCTTTGCTCATTTCAGATTTAAAGTCCCTGATGGGAGCACATTATCCACTATGCTTAGTTTATAGATTACAGGCAATTAGATGCTCAAGATCAGTTAAAAAAAAAAAAGTAACTTAACTTATAAGCATTTAAGGGGAAAAGACTTGCTCTCCATGAACAATTATATATATATGGATATAACCAAACCAAAAGAAGTGACCAGATATCTAGGCAATGGGAGAAAATGATTGACATCTACCGTTTGTTACCTGATTAAATACAAGTACCATATACTATGAATGATATTATTACAATTTTAAAGATACAAAAATATTATGAGCAGAATAGTCAACTTTTTAAAAGTCAAAACATCTTATAAGAAAGACAAGGAATAATAATCTAAATTTGATAAAAACTCATATTCTTTCTAATACATAATGTCAACAAAAAGATCGGTCTGCTTATAAATATATTTTCTGTTTGCACTTGATCAGCCTATACTCATTCTATCAACTTACTTACGCTAAAGACAAATCCACGTGGAAAAAAGTCATTCCATTCCTGAGTTCCCAAATTAAGTTTCTTTTTAATTTTTTAAAATTTGTTCTAATTAGTTATACATGACAGTTTAATGCATTTTGACACATTGTACACAAATGGAGCAAATCTTCTGATTCCTCTGGCTGTACGTGGTGCAGAATTCCACCAGTAGTGTAATCATACATGTATATAGGCTAATAATGTCTGTCTCATTACACCGTCCTTCCCATTCCCAAAGTCCTAAAGTCCCTCCCCTCCCTTCATTACCCTTTGCACAATCCAAAGTTCCTACGTTCTTCCCTACACCTCCCCACTCCCACTATACATCAGCATCTGCTTATCAGAGAAAACATTGAGCCTTTGGTTTTGGGGGATTGGCTTATTTCACTTAGCATGATATTTTCTAGTTCCATCCATTTACCTGCAAATGTCATAATTTCATTCTTCTTTAAGGCTGCCTAATATTCCATTGTGTATATATAACACATTTTCTTTAACCATTCATCTGTTGAAGGGTGTCTAAGTTGGTTCCATAGTTTAGATATTGTGAATTGAGCTGCTATAAACATTGATGTGGCTGTGTTACTGTAGTATGCTGATTTTAAGTCCTTTGGGTATAAACTGAGGAGTGGGATAACTGGGTCAAAAGTTGAGTCCATTCTGAGTTTTCTGAGGAATCTCCATACTGTTCATAATGGTTGCACCAACTTGCAGTCCCATCAAAATGTATAAGTGTACCTTGTTCCCCATATCCTCACCAGCACTTATTATTGCTCGTATTCTTGATAACTGCCACCAAATTAAGTTCTTAGCATGCATGATCAATTGTACAGATTCTTGTAAAATGAGTATGAGTAATGGGTCAAGTAAAATATTTGATTGACTTAGATAGACATTGAGGTAGATATACATATGAAAAGATGGATAGGTTGTGGGAAATTAGGTAAGTAGGTAGATAGACAAGTATATCTGTTCTATGACTTTTTAAATTTTTTATTTGTTCTTTTTAGATATACATGACAGTAGAGTATGTTTTGACATATTATACATACATGGAGTATAACTTATTTTAATTAGGATCCCATTCTTGTGGTTGTACATGATGAAGAGTTTCACTGGTAGTATATTCATATATGAACATAGGAAATTTGTGCCCAATTAATTCTACAGTCTTTCTGATTCCAATGCCCACTCTCTTCACTTCATTATCCTTGGTCTAATCCATTGAACTTGTATTTCCTCCCTCCAACCCCTGCTGTGTGTTAGCATGCACATCATCAGAGAAAACATTCAACCTTTGTTTTTTGGGGATTGGGTTATTTCACATACCATGATAGTCTGCAGATCCATCCATTTACAAATAAAAATCATGAATTCATTCATTAGTGGCATTATTAAGACTTTTGCTCTTCAGGTGGTAGAGTAGCTTCTATGTTTTATTTTATTTTATTATTTTTTTTAAATATTTTTATTAGTTGTTGATGGATCTTTATTTTACTTATTTATTGATATGTGGTGCTGAGAATCGAACCCAGTGCCTCACACATGCTAGGCAAGTGCTCTACCACTGAGCCACAACCCCAGCCCTATGTTTTATTTTATCATTGATTTCTAATTTTATTCTATTGATATGATAGAATGCAAAGTATTATCTTTTATTATTTTATGGCAGAGTAATATTGCATTATGTATACATATCACATTTTTTTTATCCATTCATCTATTGAAGGGCACCTCAATTGGTTCCATACCTTAGCTATTGTGAATTGAGCTACTATAAACATTGAAGTGGCTGTGTCACTGTAGTATGCTGATTTTAAATCCTTTGGGTATATACTGACAAATGGGTTAACTAGGTCAAATAGTGGCTCTGTTCCAAGTTTTCTGAGGAATCTCCATACTACTTTCCAGAGTGGTTGCAACAATTTGCAGTCCCACCAGCATTGTATATATGAGTGAAAGTTTTCCCACATCCTCAACAACATTTATTGTTACTTGTATTCTTGATAATTTCTATTCTGACTGGAGTGAGATGAAATCTCATTGTAGTTTTAATTTACATTTCTCCAATTGCTAGAGATGTTGAACATTTTCTGATTTATTTGTTGACTATTAATAGTTATTCTTCTATGAAGTGCCTATTTGGTTAGTTTTTACCTGAACTAAATTATTTATTGATTGGGTAATTTGTTTGGTGTTAAGGTGTTTGAATTCTTTGTATATCCTGGAGATTAATGCTCTGTCTGAGGTGGAGGATGCAAAGATTTTTCTCCCATTCTGTAGGCTCTCTCCTCACATTCTTGGTCATTTACTTTGCTGTGAAGAAGCTTTTTTAGTTTGATACCATCCATTTTATTGATTTTTTATTTTACTTCTTGGGTTATAGTGTCTTGTTGAGGATGTTGGTTTCTAAGGTGACATGATAGAAAGTTAGGCCTACATTTTCTTTGAATAGGTGCAGGATCTCTGAACTAATGCCTAGGTCATTGATCCTCTTTAAGTTGAATTTTGTGCAGGGTGAGAGGAATTAAATTTCATTCTGCTACATATGAATTTATGACACCTTTGTCTGGTATGAGATGACTATATTTACTCTGTGCCTTCTATTCTGTTCCATTGGTCTTCATGTCTGTTAATGACAGCAGCTAATACCATGCTGTTTTTGTTGCTATAGCTTTGTAGTATAATTTAAGGTATGGTTTGTGATGTCTCCTGCTTCACTTTCCTCACTAAGGATTGCTTTTGCTATTCTTGGCTTCCTATTTTTCAAATGAATTTTATGATAGCTTTTTCTATTTCTATGAAAAATGGCATTGAAATTTTAATAAGAATTGCATTCATATGTATAGCAATTTTGGTACTATGGCCATTTTGACACTATTAATTCTGCCTATCCAAGATCATGGAAGATCTTTCCATCTTCTAAGATCTTCTTCAATTTATTTCTTTAGTGTTCTGTAAGCTTTCATTATAGAAGCCTTTCACCTCTTTGTTAGATTGATTCCCAGGCTTATATGTTTGTTTGTTTGCTCTTTTTTGAGACTGTTGCAAATGGGATAGTTTTCCTAATTTCTCTTTCAGCTGATTCATCATTGGTCTATGGGAGCACAATTGATTTATGTGTGTTAATTTTGTATCCTGACACTTTGGTGAATTCATTTATGCCTTCTAGAAGTTTTTTTTTTTTTTTTTTGGTGAAGTTTTGATTCTTCTAAATATAGGATCATGTCCTCATCAAATAGGAGTAGTTTGAGCTTTTGTTTTCCTGTTATTATTCCTTTAATTTTCTTTTTTTCTGAATTTTTTCCTAATTGCTCTAGCTAGAGTTTCAGGGACATGTTGAATAGAAGTGGTGAAAGAGGACATCCTTGTGTTGTTCAGATTTTTAGAAGGAATGCTACAGTTTTTTTCCACTTATAATGATATTGACCTTAGGTTTAACATAAATAGCTTTTACAAGTTTTAGGTATGTTCCAACTATCCCTTGTTTTTCTTATGTTTTGAAAATAAATGGATACTGCATTTTGTTAAGTGAATTCTCTACATCTATAGAGGTAATATGTGATTTGTATCTTTAAGTCTATTGATGTTGTGAATTACATATATTGATTTCTCCATGTTTGACCATCCTTATATTCCTGGAATAAACCTACTTGATCATCGTGCGTTTTTTTTTTTTTTTAAAAAACAAAAGAATGCATTTCAAGTCATAGTATACATATGGAGCACAATTTTCCATTTCTCTGGTTGTAAACAATGTAGAGTCACACTATTTGTGTCTTCATACATGTACCTAGGGTAGTGATGTCCATCTTATTCCACCATTTTTGCTACCCCCATACCCACTCTCTTCCCCTACCTCCTCTTTGCCCTATCCAGAGTTCCTCCATTTCTCCCATGCTCCCCACCCCCCTCCCCCATTATGGATCAGCATCCACTAATCAGAGAAAATATTTGACCTTGTTTTTTGGAGATTGGCTTACTTTACTTAGCATGATGTTCTCCAATTCCATCCATTTTCCTGCAAATGCCATAATTTTATTCTCTTTTATCGTTGAGTAATATTCCATTGTGTATGTATACCACAGTTTATCCATTTATCTATTGAAGGGCATGTAGGTAGGTTTCACAGTTTAGCAATTGTGAATTGTGCTGCTATAAACATTGAAGTGGCTGTGTTACTGTAGTAGGCTGTTTTTAATTCTTTTGGGTAGAGGCCGAGGAGTGGGATAGCTAGGTCAAATGGTGGTTCTATTCCAAGTTTTCTAAGGAATCTCCATATTGCTTTCCAGATTGGTTGTACCGATTTGCAGTCCCACCAGCAATGTTTGAGTGTGCCTTTTTCCCCACATCCTTGCCAACACTTATTGTTGCTTGTATTCTTGATAACTGCCATTCTGACTGGAGTGACATGAAGTCTTAGAGTAGTTTTGATTTACATTTCTTTAATTGCTAGAGATGTTGAACATTTCTTCATATATTTGTTGATTGATTGTATATCTTCTTCTGAGAAGTTTCTATTCAGCTCCTTAGCCAATTTATTGATTGGATTGTTTTTTTGGTGTTACATTTTTTGAGTTCTTTAATATGTTTTTGCATGTGATTTGTCAGTATTTTATTAAGAATTTTCACATCTATTTTTGTGAGGGATATTGATTTGAAGTTTTGTTTCCTTCATTTGTCTTTGTGTGCTTTCAGTATACATGGTGATACCAGCTTCATAGAATGAGTTCAGAAGGAGTCTCACCTTTTCTATTTAATGGAATAATTTGAGGAGGATTGGTGTTAGTTCTTCTTTGAAGGTGTCATAAAATTCTGCTGAGAATTCATCTAATCTTGGGATTTATTTTGTTAGTAGGCTTTTGATGGGTGTCTTCAATTTCATTGCTTAAAATTAATCTTTAAATTTTCTATTTTCTCTTGATTCAGTTTGTGTAGGTCAAATGTCTCTAGAAATTTGTCAATGATTTCAAAACATTCTATTTTATTAGAGTGTAAATTTTCAAAATAATTGATTATTATCTGTATTTTGATATTGTCTTTTGTGATATTTTATGTTTTCATCATAAATTTTAGTAATTTGAGTGTTTTCCTTCTTTGTCTTGGTTAGCTTGGCTAATGGTTTATCAATTTTATTGACTTTTCAAAAGTTCCAGCTTTATGTTTTATTGATTTTATGACTTTAAGGGGTTTTAATTTTATTGTTTTTGGCTCTGATTTTGATTATTTCCTGTCTTCTACTGCTTTGGGTGTTGATCTGTTCTTTTTCTAGGGCTTTGAAATGTAAAGTTAGGTTATTTATTTGGTGAATTTCTATTCTTTTAATGAATGAATTCAATGCAATGAACTTTCCTCTTAGAATTGCCTTCATAGTGTCTCAGATATTTTGATGTGTTGTGTCACTATTCTCATTTACCTCTAAGTATTTTTTTTTTTAAATTTCATCCCTGATTTCTTCTCTATCCATTGGTTATTCAATAGTATATTATTTAGTCTCCAGTTGTTAAAGTAGCTTCTATTTTTTATTTTATTGTTGAGTTCTAATTTTATGCCACTATGATAATATGATAGAATGCAAGCTATTATCACTATTATTTGTTTGTTAAGAGTTTTTTTGTTGTCTGTGATATGGTCTATTTTACAGAAGGATCCATGTCTGTTGAGAATAAAATGTATTCAGTCATTGATGGGTGAAGTATTCTATATATGTATGTTAAGTATAAATTATTAATTGTATTTTTTAGTTCTATACCTTCTTTACTTTTTGGGGGGTAGATCTATGAATTAGTGAGAGAAACATGTTGAAGTCACCCAGTATTGCATTTTGATCCATTTGATTCTTGAGATTATAAAGAGTTTGTTTAATGTATGCAGATGCTCCATTTGGGAAGGTATAATTATTTAAGATCGTTATGTCTTATTAATATATAGTTCCTTTAAGCAGTATTAAATAATCTTTCTGTATCCCTTCTGATTAATTTTGACTTGCAGTCCACTTTATCTGATATGAGGATAAAAACCCCTGCTTGTTTATGAGATCTATCTGAACAATAATGTTTTTCCCATCCTTTTACCTTCAATCTTTGAATGCCATTTTCTATATGATGAGTCTCTTAAGAGTCACCATATTGTTAAGCTTCATTTCTTAATCCAACTTGATAGTCCATCTTTTGATGAGTTTAGGCCATTTACATTCAGTGTTATCACTGAGAAATGCTTTATGTTCTCTGTCATTTTGATTTATTTCTGGCTTTTAATTTGTATTAGTTTTTCTTTTGATTGGATATTCTAATACAGTTTCTCCCTTTGCTGGTTTTCACTTTTATTTTTTATTTCTTCTTCATGAAATATTTTGTTGAGTATGTTTTGTAGTGCAGGCTTTCTAGTTGTGAATTCTTTTAACTTTTGTTTATCATGGAAAGTTTTTATTTCATTGTCAATTCTGAAGCTTAATTTTGCTGGGTATAGTATTCTTTGCTATCGTCCATTTTGTTTCAGAGCTTGGTATATATTATTCCATTCCTCCTAACTGTGAGGTTCTGGGTTGAGAAATCAGCTGAGATGTATATTGGTGTCCCTCTAAATGTAACCTGTCCTTTTTCTCTCTAGCAGTGTTTAAAATTATATCCTTATTTTGTATGTTAGGCATTTTCAAAATAATGTTTTTTGGTGTGAGATTGTTGTAATTTTATATATTTGGGATCCTGTAAGCTGCCTGTATTGATTTTCTATTTTATTTTTAAGGTTTGAGAAATTTTATAATATCATTTAATGGAAAAAAAAAGTGCATTCCATTGGTTTTATCTCTGAGTTTTCATGTATCCCACAATATCTTACATTTGGTCTTTTCATATTATCTTATATTTCTTGGAAGTTCTGTCTGTGGTTTCTTAACATCTTTTCTGCCGGTTCAACTTTAATTTCAAGATTATATATTTTGTCTTCATTGCCTGAAACTATTTTCCAAGTAGACTAGTCTGCTGGTGATGCTTTCTATTGAACTTTTAATTTGTTTTATTGATTCCTTCATTCTAAGATTTCTGCTTGATTTTTTTCAGCATCTCTCTTTGTTGAAGTGATCATTCAGTTCCCCCTATGTTCTCTGATTTTACCCCTTACATAATCCTTTACCTTGCAGATAATTTTGACTATGAACATTTTACACTTCTTTTCTGTCATTTCTTCCACTTCAGTATCAGTGGATTGTATTATTGAAGTATTTCGGTTTGTTTGGGGTGATTTGCTCCCTTGCTCTTCTATGTTGTTTTTATGCCTACGCATCTAACAGTATGGATATGAGACAGTAGAATTTCTACCCTGTGGACTTAGAGTGCCCCTGGATGTTTACAGTACTTCACAGTTTGCTGGAACACATGTAATAACAACCAATGCAAAAAACATACAGCAACAAACAAAATAGTTTGTGCTATGACATCTAAAATGTTAATTGTCACAATAAACAGAAATAATGTGATCAGTTATTGACAGAGTAAGAACAGCAAATTTTCAAAAGGGTTAACAATTTTGACTTGATCAAAAGAGAAAAAACAGAAGTGATGTAGGAGGAAAAAAATAGAAGTAAAATTTAAAGGAAGAATGAAAGAGAGAATATTATATATTGGCTCTTAGCAGAAAAAAGGAGAGAAAAAGAATCAAAGGAAACAGATGAGAGAATAAATGTATATAATAAAAATTTTTAAAAAATAAAATACTAGAAAACAAAACTGAAATATATTAATCTAATATCCTAGTCCTAATCCTCAAAAATACTGATCCATGAAAACTGCCTTTAAAAAAAATGCTAGAAAACAGAAAAAAGAAACAAATATGAATATGTGTCTGCAAACCATTCACATCACAATTAAGCAGATAAAAGAGAAAAAGAAATAAAATAAAAAATTCATAAAAGCTCTTGAAAAGTTAAAAAATTATTCCCATTGGAGTTCGAAAGATTCTTGGCTTCACTTCTCAACAATGTTATGTGGAGTGGGCTGGAGTGTGATGTCTGCTCCACCTTCACAGTGGGGTTCCAGAGTTGAGTTCCAACCAGAGCTCCTTGAGGCAGGGCTTAGGCTTAGGTAGGCTCCAAGTTGAATGGCAACTGATCTGAAGATTTTAAATCAGCACACATCCAGGGCCCAGCAGTTGCTGGTCTATACTGGGAGAGTGCCCCCCTAGGGACCTCTCCTGGGTTCCACTTGTGTGGTGGAGGAGCCAATCTTTAGTCTGTTCCATCATCCTACATTTCCTGGTCTCTCTACTTCAGTTTCCAAATTCAATCATTCTCACCCCCTCCCTTTGAATTTCCAGTTATAGGCATCTCTCCCAGTGAGTTCTGAAAGTGGCCAGACTATATGAGAAGGGAGGAATCCAGATAGGTTTCCACAACCTGTGCTCCTGTAGACAAACTCATCTCCATGTTTGATTTTCTCCTAATCGCTTAGGCACTCTCTGTGTCATGAAATGTGGGTTTTCCAGGCCTTTATTTTGGGACAAGATCAGATTTGCCAGGAGAAATTGGCCCCCATGTCACAACTGCAAAATGGTTTCTTTATCTATCCTTTGCTTACAGCTGGGAGACATGTGGCTTCCTTCCTGCACAAGGATATTGTGCGTCCCAACTTTCAGGTTAGCCAGGCAGTGTCTTTGATCTCTGATCTCTCTGTAACCAGACACACCTCAGCCTCCTAAAAATGCAGTTCTTTTAATACCCTTATCCATCTACTTTGTTTGCAGGGAATTGCTCTTGCTGGCACCACCTGCGGCTGTGGTACTGGGAATTTCTTCCTTACTTATTGTATCCAACCTCCTAAGTCCCAATATGATTTTAATGTCCAGTATTAATTTCCAGTAAAGTCCCCCCCACCCTTTCTTCATGCACCTTGCTGAGAAGCTGCCTATCTGCTTTCTTGATTTCACACCACAGAGCAGCCCGGAAAGTGACCTTCTCTATTCATCTTGAAAAACCTCTCTATTACTGTTTATATTCCTCAAAATGCCCCTGAGGGAAAAAACAGGGAAATTACTGAAATAACTATTATTTTCAATTACATAGTAGCAGGGTTTCTGTTTTATTTTTATGTTAAGACAGGTCTCAATATGTTGTCCAAGTAAGCCAGACTTCCAACTTGCCATCCTCCTAACGCAGCCTAACAAATAATAAGTTTTGATGCCATTGTAATGATAGTGTCTGTAACAAATAAAGCAAGAATTTCTTCTATATTCTGACATATAAGGATTATCCATTTAAAGAAACATTTTCCATCTCAGTCATCTTAGTATTGTCATATAATTCAAGTCTTCCATGCACATAGAATGCCAGTTATGTTTTGCTGAATATTATTGATATCTTAACTCTAAAAATTCCTAAGATATTTGAAGGATATGAAGAAAAAAGTAAAGGTACACATGCAAGCCACATTGTCTGAAAAAAACAGATATGATTCATTTTCCAAAAAGAACTTAAAATATAGAATGAACACAAATTTATCTGAGTATTCTCAAACTGATGCCAAAATATATTAACCTTTGAAAAAAAGTCATAAAAGAAGAAAAATATAAAAAATGTCTTTTAAAATTTAAAATGCTTGCTGAAATTGAGTACTAAGCTTGAGAAAAGAATCAATGTCATATCTTTAAAATCAATAAAATAATTTACCTTAACATTATGAGAAAATAGATAAAGGACAAAACTTGTGATTGAAATAGTTTAATATTACACTCATGATCATTTTTAAAAAGTACTAAGAATGTGGGATAGAAACATAAAAATAATCTGAAAGAGTGTCTGAAATACAACATGATTTCCAAAATAAGTAGCTCAGAAGGAAACCAGGAAAGAATAAATAAAGAGTAATTTCAGTCCATCTGACTGGTTATTTTATACTATCAAAGATGAAGAGATTACTGCAATATCTCCCATAGTGGGAAAAAATCAACCTAAGAAAAATAAGCATGAATGAGCAGCAAATAAATGATGGCAATGAAGTACACAAAGTACACTTGTACACAAGTCAAGTACAAAGGAAGGAATAGTTTTAACCTTTCAGGATCAATCCTGGATGCTAGAAAATAATGAATGCATATTTTAAACTTCTGACAGGCAATGGCTTTCAACTTAACTTTTGCTAAGTCAAACACTTTTTCAACTATGAAGTGAAGGAAAAAAGACATCTTCAGACATTGGCTCTGCCAATCTAATCAAGGATACAAACCTTAAAATCCTTTCTCAGAAAATGAAGATTTGAAAAAGGGGGGATGCTGATAGGGGAAAAGGGGCTATCAATAGGAATAAATGTCCTAGTGTTAGAATTTGAAGATGTTCCACGGTCATGAAAGGTACTGTGCATTTACAGGGTTCTCGACCCGGTGGGAGAAGTTGTCATCAGAGGTCTCTTTGCCAAAAGTAAACACAAGTCTGTAGCCTCCTGCAAAGATTCAGAGTCCTAGTGTGTTACTAAATTTCTTTCCTTGTTGCTTAAAGGAAGTCTCATTTCAGTTTTGACCTATTATACTTAGCTGGAATTAAATTACAAAAACAATCTTAGGATGGGTTAAGATAGAGGTGGGATGGGGGAACCTGTTAATTTGTATGCAGAAATGCTCATATTCCAGGGAAACAAAACAGTAAGGTTTCATAAATTCCAAGGGGAAAAGTGATGTGAAAATTGAGATATCTAATCATATTTTAAAATAATTTTAAGTATTTTAAGTAAAGATATTTATTGACTATACGTATGTAGAAAGAGAAACCAAAGAAATGACTTTTATTATCAGTCTTTTCTCTGGCTTTTAGAAACCATACAGACAGCAAGAAGTAATGAAAGGACTAAAGAAAATATCAGTACTATACAATCCTTGCATTTATTTCTGATGTAACTCATTGAACTAGAAAATCTCATTCTAGGCTGTCAGTTTTCATTGTTTTAAAAGAAACACTCATTTCAGCATTACCACTGTTTCTCTAATTTTATCAGTATATGTTTGTCCTCTTCATGTCTCTTTTACTTAAGAAGTAGACAAGTAGACCAACTTGTAGACCAAAGACAACTTGTTTCCTTAAAAAGGTTGTCTCTTCAAAGTTCTACAATATTTCACAAGGAAACACAATTTAAATCTATCCATTCAATATAATGTAACAGATATTAAAAAAAATAGAAAGAAAAGAGAGGAGGGCATACTGGGGATGTGCAACTAAGGTTTAATTCTCTTGACAATATGCACTCATATACACATACTCAGATCACACACCCAAATCCAACAGACAAATATATATACAGTACCACAGTTTCCAGACATTATATATATCTGACTGACAGAATTTTTAAAAAAGTTTTTAGTAAGTAATATGATATGAAAATAAGGTTTTAAACCAGGCATGTGGCACATGCCTGTAATCCTAGCACTTTGGGAGGCTGAGACAGGAGAATTGCAAGTTCAAAGCCAGCCTCACCAACAGGCAGGGCGCTAAACAACTCAGTGAGACCAGTTTTATGTCTCTACATAAAACACAAAATAGGGCTGGGGGTGTGGCTCAGTGGTTGAGTACCCACCCCTGAGTTCAATACTCGGTACCAAAAAAAAAAAAAAAGTAAAGAAAAGAAAAAGATAAAAGAAAAGGATATAATGTTTTAGAGCAGAGTGCTTTATCATCTTCATTGGCAGCTTAACTATTTGAGTAAACAGGAAATTATAATAGTGCCATGTTTCTTATTACTTATGAAGATGTAGTAGAGAAATTTATTTATGTATAATTTCAAATACTATTTTGATATTTTTATTTACTTTATCCATTTTATCATTTCTTTTTGGAATACTCAAAGACATACCTTTTGTGTCTGCAGCAAAAGAGAAATAGGAAAAAAGAGGGGAAAAAGAAGAAAGGAGGGAAACGTTATAGAGGAGTCTGGCCTGTGGAGCCAAAGTTGTTGCAGTGGTTCTTAGCCACAGGTTCTTGTAATCTGGCAAGAAGGATTCCAAACCAGTTGCATATAGTAGCAGGCAGGAGTTTATTTGGAAAGTGAGAATAAGAGATGCAAATACAGTACAGGCACATAGTGGCCTGGACAATCTCTGAAGAGAACTGCATGACCCTTACAGATTCGGAGATTTTTAACAGGTTTTAGTTTCTTTGTCCTTTCTCTATTTTCTTGTGCCCCATTAAGCAAATAATTCTCTCTTTGTATAGCTTTTGGCTCATTTCTGATATAAGATCATGATGATCTAGTCACAAGGGATGGTTGTGATGTGGTTTTGGTGATAAGGAAGGGTTCTGGCAACCTAGTCACAAGAGATAGTGGTGACATGGTGTGAAAACAATAGTTTCCTTATGGTGTTATGATAAATTGTGGCTAGGGAATGTTCTGAGGTAATGAGCTTCATTTTGCTGAAGCTTATCTGCTTCCATATGTTCTCCATGATTTCAAGTGTTAGTTCCCTTAAGGAGTTATCTCTGGGTGCTTGGAAGGTTGGACATTTAGGCTCTCATTTTCCAAATCCCTGCTTGTCTGATAAGGCTCCCTGTAGTCTCAGTTTTGTGACTCATTCATTTTCTTAATGCATATATCTAATGCCTGTCCTTCATCATCCTTTTCCCTACCCACCTGTTCATGGCTGAATAACCTACCTAATAGAGGGCAGAAGAGAAAGAAAGAAAGAAAGAAAGAAAGAAAGAAAGAAAGAAAGAAAGAAAGAAAGAAAGAGGAAAGGCTGGGATGAAGGAAGGAACAACAAACAAACTACATATCCTTTTTAGTAGAATGTAACCTTATATACTCTGATGAACAAACTGTATTTTTAAAACTCTCATTATATAATTGTCACAGTTTTGTTCTATAAACAAAATGTTCTGTTATCTGTTGAATTCTTTTTTAAAATTTTTTTATTTGTTCTCATTAATTATACATGACAGAATGCATTTTTACACATCATACAGAAAGGGAGTATAACTTCTCCTTTTTCTAATTGTACATGACGTGGATTCACACACATCATATTGTCATATAAGCACATAGGACAATAATGTCCAATTCCTAAAGTACCTTTATTCTTCCCTATCCACCACGTCTTCCACCCTGGTTTATTATAAATTAGCATCCATATATCAGAGACAACATTCAGCCTTTGGTTTTATAGGATTGGCTTACTTCACTTAGCATGATATTCTCCAGCTCCATCCATGTACCAGCATATGCCAGTATTTTATTCTTTAGGGCTGAGTAATATAACATTGTGCATATATACCACACTTTCTTTATCCATTCATCTGTTGAAGGGCACAGAAGTTGGTTCCATAGTATAGCTATTGTGAGTTGATCTGCTATAAACATTGATGTGGCTGCATCACTATAGTATGCTGATTTTAAGTCCTCTTGGATATAAAACGAGGAGTAGAATAGCTGGGTCAAATGGTGGTTCCATTCTAAGTTTTCTGAGGAATCTCCATACTGCTTTCCAGAGTGATTGCACCAACTTGCAGTCCCACCAGCAATATATGAGTATATCTTTTTCCCACATCTTCACCAACATTTATTGTCATTTGTATTCTTGATAATTGCCATTTTGACTGGAGTGAGAGGAAATCTCAGTGTAGTTTTGATTTGCATTTCTCTAATTGCTAGAGATGTTGAACAATTTTTCATATTTTTATTGATTGATTGTATTTCTTCTTCCATGAAGTATCTATTCAGTTACTTAGCCCATTTGTGAATCAGGTGAATTGATTTTTGGTGTTAAGTTGTTTGGGTTCTTCATCTATTCTGGAGATTAACACTCTATCTGAGGTGCATGTGGTAGATTTTCTCCCATTCTGTAGGCTCTCTGTTCATGTTATTAGTTGTTTCCTTTGCTGAGAATGTTTTTAGTTTGAACCCATCCCATTTATTGATTCTTGATTTTACTTCTTGTGATTTAGGAGTCTTGTTAAAGAAATCAGATCTTAAGCCAACATGGTGAATGTTTGGGTCTACTTTGTCTTCTGGTATTGGCACCAAAACCACATAGACCAATAGTACAAAATAGAAGACACAGAAACAAACCCTCATAAATATAGTTATCTCATACTAGACAAAGGTACCAAAAACATTCCTTAGAAAAAAGGTAGCCTCTTCAACAAATGGTGCTGGGGAAACTGGAAATCCATATGTAGCAACATGAAACTAAACCCCTATCTCTTATCCTGCATGAAACTCAACGCAAAGTTAATCAAAGACTTAGGCACTAGAACAGAGACTCTGTGCCTAACAGAAGACAAAGTAGGTCCAAATCTTAACCTGTTGAATCTTAGCTTAGATATTCACTGCTGTATTTTTATTTAATTATATTCATCTAAACATTTATTGAAGACTTTTAGTGCAAGGAATTCCATTAAGTGCTTAAGGAAGAGATGAATCGGAAGAACACCTTCTTTCATGTTATACACACTAGTTATACATGCTAATTTGAACACTAGTTGAAACACAAAAAGATGTATCTATTCACAGAGATTCCATGCCCTGTTAGCTATGAAATAATCTTTTATCTAATGTTACTTATTATTAGCAGTAAAATTTTATACCATAAAATGTGTGCTTAATCAACCATGTTCTCTCTGCAATCCGTGATACCCCTTTTCTTTAATAGTCAACAATTTGTAGTTGTTGTTGTTGTTGTTTCCCATCTTCAAAATTCTATGAAGGAATACAGAACACTCTATTCTGAAATGGTGTTTAAGAAATTTTGGACTGAGTTTAAAAAATTATTACTGAAGACCCATAAAATATCATCTCAAAAATAGGACCTTTAAACTAGAAACTAGTTTTGGGTACAAGCCATTTTCTCTTATAAGAAATATTGAGAGATACACCAGTTTGCTCAAAGTCATAATATTAACTTTACCTTCCTGAACCAGAAGTCAGTTTTTATTCTATAAACATTGTGAGATGATGTATCTAACTAGGTTTTCCTCTGAGAGTTAAATACTAGAAAGTCTAAAATTAATTTCATAGCCTGATAAGAACAAATATGCATTCAAATTTCATATCAATCTCATTCTAGCTACATTTTACATCTGTTTCCTTCTTTTGCTGTCTTCTTTAGCACCTATTTTTAGTCAGCTATATCCATCTCTATTTTATAAGTGTTTTAGTTATCTTAATGTTCTTGTAATAACATGGGGTTTGAATAATATCAAGGTAAAGAGAAGACTAGCAAAATTAGTTAAATTAAAACATGAGGAAGATTTGTGTAAGAAAATTCATTAACTCATATCATTCAACTAATATGGAAATTGCACTAGTACACACATAATACTGATGGTAGAAAAGTAAAAGATATTGCATTGATGGAATGTAAACCTGACTTGGGAGTCCAACTAATTTAATAGCTAATTAAAATGAAGGGCTACACATAAAATGAGTAAGGATGTTCTAACATTAAATAATTAGGAATGATTTGCAAGAAGAGGAATGCTTAAACTGAACTATGAAAGATTAATAGTTAGACAAATTGAGGAATAAAACTACATTTCAGACAAGGAAGGAGAATATATAAAAGCACAAATGTGAAAAGTAAGTTTAACCAACTTGGCTAGCAAGTTACAAGTTATATTAGAAAACAAATTGTTTTAATGATGTTGGATTATGTCATAAAAATGTTTCTTGGGGGAGGAGCACATAGGATTGAACTCAGGGGCACTCTATCACTGAGCCATATACCCAGCCTTATTTTGTGTTTTATTTAGAAACAGAGTCTCACTGAGTTACTTAGCTTTTTGCTGTTGCTGAAGTTGGCTTTGAACGTGATCCTCCTGCCTCAGCCTCCAAAGTGGCTGGGATTAGAAGCTTGTGCCACCATGCCTGGATAAAAATGTTTTTAAAGGAAATATATCCTTTTCTGTATTTACTCTACAGTAAAAGGAATGAATACAATATGTGATAAAACATCTTAAATCCTACTCTATGAAAATATTCAAATGGTAATTATTAATTTAATGATAAAACATTTATTTAAGGTAATTTCTTGTACACAATTGCCTTACATACTTAGAGTTATCCATCATTTCACATAATAAAGATATAAACTCATCTCATACCCTTTTCTTATTGAATTAAAAAGTTTTGTGATCTTATTTTTAGAAAACTTGAGAGCAATCTGGCCATTGAGGTAAACCACACAGAAAGAGCTATTACCAGAAGGAAAAATATTAAACCCACAGTAGAAAGTTGAATACTTCAGTCTCTATCATTCTGACAATGCTTATATATTTCTTGCTTTTGCTTTTCTAAGTTTTTCTGAGGGAAATGATTTCATTTTGCATTTTAATTTTTTCATAGATGTCTTCAACCTGAATGAAGATGCAAATCTACCATGTCTCAATTTAAAATGCATGTTAAACTTAAGATTCAATAGAAATTTCTTTAAGCCCTAGTAGATTCATTTAAGCCCAATGAGCTTATGGTAATGGAGCACTAATGCAATCAAACAAAATTTTATATAGACTAATATATTTAAACCTCAAGAAAACCTAAGCAGTTATTTACTACAGAAGCTAATTTTTAAAAATGAAATAACTAAGGACCAGAAAGCTTAACTAGCTTGTTGAAATTGATATAAATCATTAGTGACAAAGCTTGGTTTAAAATTCTCAACAAATATGAGATTTGTTTTGTTTTGCTTTGCCTTTTTCTTTCATTTTTTTGTCTCATTCTGATTATTGTTGTATCACCCTTTCCAGAAATATAGCAAGTTCATTTTCCACAACTAGGTATGATAAGACTAGAAGCAGAACCAATTTTATTGGGATTAAAAATGAGACTCTTCTTAAGGAAAAATATTGTCATCTGACCTCAATGTGAGATCTCCTTCATGGCCCCTGTAGGAAGCTTGCTGAGTGGCCGGCTCTCAATATCCTTTCACCAGCCTCCCAGGAAATCTTCTCTTAATGAGAGAAAATATCATCCTTTTCTCTCATACCATATATTGCTTTATTGAAATTATGTATTTAATATTTTTCTTAAGAGAATTACAGGTTAACTTATACTACACATAAATTTACATCATTTTCAAGAATATTTACAGTTATAATCTTCTAAAATTGTGTTTTTATTCATCTAACATAGAAAAAGTACAAACATCATAGACTATACTTTCAGTCTATATATTAGTAAGGCTTAAAAGAGTTTAAATGAATATATAAATAACCAACTGAAATTCTGTGATATGCATGTTGGTGACATTTGAGTGACTAGTTTGGTAAAATATTTCTGAACCATTAAAATGATTATTCCTTATAAATCTACAGATATGTGAATTACTTAAAGAAATACCTATTTATAAATACCTTTACCATGATCAATGTCATGACACTAAGAAAAATTTCTTGTTATCTTATTGGTGGAATATTACCAATTTTTGTCCTCGAAATATTTATCCAGAGAAATGTATTTCATATTATTACCCAAAAATATCTTCTTATGAATGTAAGCACTGGACAATATTGTTGATTTTTAGGTAAAAACAAATCAAATTGCTAGAACATAAGCCTTATTAATACTAAGTTTATTATTCATGTGATCTAATAGATTAAGAACTTTATAAATATAGAAAATCATATATTTTCATGCACTGATAATTTTTAATTAGAAGAATATGTTCCTTACATTACAGGGTACTGATACCAATAGTTATTAATTTTATGTTTATGTTATGTTAACAGATGTTTGTATTTATAAGATATACAGAATATAATTTTTTAAAAGATGGAAGTTATTTTTAATACCTTTATTTTATTTTTTGTCGTGCTAAGTATCAAACTCAGTGTACTCACATGTAAGAGGCAAGTGCTCTACCACTGAGCTATAAACCCAGCCCCCAGAATATAAATGAATATAAACTCAAACATTCAGACAAAATTTTGAATCACTGGTACTTCGTTTCATAGCAATTAACCAACAGCTTAGCCTTGTTTTGCCTCTTGGATGTTATTTGTTAACAGCAAATATTCTAAATACCAAAAACTTTGTCATGAATGCATTAATAATGCGATGTAGAAGGTGTTAGTCCTGCCCTTTATGGAGATCTATTAGTTTCATTAGATATATTTCATCCTTCAACCACTCCTAGGAAAAGATTTGAACAAAATGCACTGTGTTTTGTTTTGGTTTTTGTGCCCAGGAAAAGAGATTAGATTGTCAGATTTAATACAGACAGAAGTTCATCCCTAAAACATTTCACCATTTCACAGGACATAAAGATTCTATTAACAAATAAAAATGAAAAATGGTGTTCCTGGAAAGCTTTTCTTCTGTGAACATTTCAGTTAAAATATAGTTTTAAATGAAATGGTTGAAACAGAATTCAGAAGCATCTTTACTGGTAAGCTCACTTGCACAATAAATGATAACTCACAAGTAATCAGTTCAATGATTCCTCAGAGATGGCAGGTTCTGAGAAGTTAATATACAAGAATATAATGCAGCATTAATGTTACAATTGAAAAGAATGTTATAGGCTATTTATACTTGTCATTTTATTACTTAAATTCATTCATATTTTAACCTTTGGGATAAAAGAACAATTCAAAAATTAACTTATACTATATTTTGCATGGGAGGATGGAGCAAATAGTATGAAAATCACTTTCATTATTTTGCCAAACTGTTCTTTAAGATTCTTAAAGGATGGCAAAAAGTAGAGTGATTCATATTTTTATAATGTAATATGCAAAAATATAATATATTTAATTTTAGGGAATTAAAGTAGAAGATCACAATATTTATATTTCCATACCTATATCTGTGCTTTCATGTCACCATATGTATATATACATTCTTATACCAAAATTGATTAAAACCTTTTGAATTAGAAACTCCATTAGTTTATTTTCTGACACTATAACAGAATACTTGAGACTGAGAACATTATAAATAAAAGAGGTTTATTTAGCTCAGTATTCTGGATGCTCAGGATCATGACTTCCCGACTGTGTCACACATTTTGGGAGCACAAGCAAGAAGGAAACATCACATGACAAGGCAGAAAGCAAAGAGATTCAGGGACCAGGCTTGAAGGTTTTATTTTATTTTATTTATTTGTTTTTGGTACCAGGGATTGAACTCAGGGGTACTCGACCACTGAGCCACATCCTCAGCCCTATTTTGTGTTTTGTTTAGAGACAGGGTCTCCCTGAGTTGCTCAGCACCTTGCTGTTTCTTAGGCTGGCTTTGAACTCTCAATTCTCCTGTTTCAGCCTCCCAAAGTGCTAGGATTACAGGCATGCATCACCACGCCTGGCTCAGGCTTGAAGTTTTTATAATAATTGGCTCTAAAGAGAGCTAACTTACTCTATGAGACCTTCTTTAATTTGCTCTGAGGGCAGTGGCCTCAGTGAATGTCCAGTGTTTCACCTTGTTCATCTTTATCACCTGAAGATGTTCTCATATTGACACCATTAGTCTCTTCCTCTGTCCCCAGAAGCTGGGTGATGACACAGCTTTCTATGGCACTCTGTAACCCTATTCTAAAACAAAAAGCAGCTGTCATTGCAGCTGAACAGTGCATTCTAAAATGATGCTTTACATAGAGTGAGTATAAGCAAATATGTGTAACTTTAAAATCAAATCCTTTTCAGGTCAATAATATTGGCCATATTTATACTTGAAATATTATGGACAAACTAGAATAAATTAGGAAAAATTGACAATTTATACTTCAAACAAGTAGGAAATAATTCTTAGAGAAAAGATTGAAAAACTAGGTTCACATAGGCTAATACACCATTAATTTAGCTCTTTTCAACCATACATAAGGCATTTAGTGAAATTTCTAGTCAATGAAATTCAGAAATAAACAGCACTCAAATTTGGTTAAGTTTAATTAAGCATGATTTGTAGTGGGGTAATGTCTGAAAACTAATGAAAAAGTTGTTAAATTTTAAGGAATTTTAAATTTTGTTTTAATACAGAGAATGATTGATTAATTATTGATTGTTTAATAAAAATGAAGTAAAATATAATTATCCAATTAAAAATACATTTTTCATTGGAGAAAAATTTGTCTTTGGGTTTACTTAAAGAGAAAATGCAATTCATATAAATAAAATATGTGCAGTACTATATAATAGATACACCATACGATTGAGGTTTTCAAAGCTTCCCCAGGAAACATGTATTTTTATGCTGTGAAATTAAAAAACAAATAATAAATTCACCCTGATATAAATTTACTTCAATTTAAAACTGTTACCTAATATATATAATGTAAATGGCAGAAAATAATGAGTGTCTCTGGAGGGATATTCACACATACACATACACACATGCACACACAAAAACAGTGTTAGTTAGTTGTGTTTATGGGACAAAATACCTGAGATAGTTTACTTAAAAAGAGGAAAGATTTTTTTTTATTTTTATTTTTTATTTTTTAAAGTTGTGCTCCATCTGTGTACAATGAATCAAAAAGCATGCTGCTATCATGTATACCTAACAGAGTAAATAAATAAATAAAATTGTTTTTTTAAAAAAAGAAAGGTTATTTTGATTCAAAGTTTCAGACCATAGTTACTTGCCCTGTTGCTTTGGGCCTATGGTGGCACAGTACACCATGTTCAGAGTGTATGGTGAGGGAGGCCTGTTTACTTCATGACAGCTGAGAAGCAAAGAGAGAAAGGAAGAGGCTGGCATCCAGATACTTCCTTCTACTAGGTCCTACCTTCTAAAGATTTCTCCACCTTTCAGTAGTGCCACAGACTAGTGACCAAGTGTTATGGTTTAGATGTGAGGTGTCCCTCAAGAGCTCATGTGTGAGACAATGTGAGAAGGTTTAGAGGAGAAATGATTGGATTATGAGAGCCTTGACCGAATTGGTGAATTAATCCCCTGACAGGATTTACTGAGTGGGAACTGAAGTTGGGTAGGATGTGGATGGGGTAGATGGGTCACTGGGGACATGCCTTTGGGGTGTATATTTCATATCTAGCAAGTGGACTCTCTCTGTGTCCTTTCTGATCATTACGGGAGCTGCTTTCCTCAACTACACACTTCGGGCATGGTGTTCTGCCTCATCTTGGGCCTGGAGGAATGGAGCTGGCCTTCTATAGACTGAGACATCTGAATCTGTGAGCCCCTAAATAAACTTTTCCTCCTCAAAGAGTGTTCTGATTAGATTTTTTAGTCACAACAACAAAAAAGCCTGTCTAAAACACCAAGTCTTCTATACACAGGTCTTTAGGAAACATTTCCAAGCACACACACACACACACACACACAAGTACATGTATGTGTGTGTATACATACATATGTGTGGCATATAAGCCCTGAAGTTTCTGTGCTGGATATTTGTAACCTTCAATATCTGTAGTCAGTTTTGTGCCACAGTATCCTTCTTCCACAGACTTCCTATCTGTGTCAATGAAGAAAGAAAATTCTCAGATGGAATTCTCTTAAACAAACAAATGCTTAGCAAATGAGACAGGAAAAAAAACTAGGCACATTACTTGGTTTAAGCTAAACTAATGACAGTCTTTATAATAAATTGTAGCAGAAATTAGGGTTTGAAATTATGCAATAGAGTTCTATTTAATTACAACTGAAAAAGCCCTTGACCTAAGGTCCCAAGCCTAATGAATAGCCTACTAAGCAACCCGTTAGAATTTAATCTTACAACATGTTTTTGTAATCTTACCAGTTGTTAATACAAGGTCAGAGATGTTTACAAAATATTTTTATATAAGCTACATATCTTAAAAGCCACTTATTTCACCAAAAGGCAGGAAACATCTACTATTGTGATCCAGCATGATGTTTCCTCAGTTTCACAAATTAGGGCATTGAGAGGATTGGAAATAAGACAGACAAACACAGAAATATAGAGAAAGCAAGTCCCCGTGGGTGAGCCATCCCTGATGGGGTCTGACTGACCCAACAGTGAGGCTCCGCCCATTTATTATGTAGGTTTAGACATCAAAAGTATTTATTGTGAGAAAGCTTCTTCAAATTAAACAAAAGTGAGGTTATGAGGAAAACAGCCCAATTGGGCTTAATTGGCTTGCACAGTATTTCTTCCTCTTCTGGGCAACTGGCATCTAAAGGCTGTTGAGCATACTGGTATCTCTTCCACCCCCCAGGCAGGTAGTGTCTGAACCTAAGGCTATTTGAACCAATAAATCCTGTAAGATACAGAACTCTCTTTGAGCAGTGTGTCACCAGCAACTGAGCTGTCTCAGTTCGGGGAGATAACACCAAGAGTTCTCAGAAGGGCATTGCTTCTGCCTTGAGATGGTTCAAAAAAACCAGTAATTCATTCGCCATTCCCAACAGTCTACAATAACATGTTAAAAAATAATATGGGATTAAAATAGCTAAAGCCCTCTTAATAGGCCACTTCTAAACCTGAGCTTCTATTTGGAGTTAAGAATAAGAATCAAGAGATTAATAGAAAATGGTGTAAAAAGGAGTTGGACTCACATGAATCCAGATCATTTCTTTTTTCTAGATGTTTTTGAACTTCACCTTATTCTTGACACTCAGCATATAAAATCACATTCAGCTAAGAGTTAGTTTTTAAAAAATAACCAAGTGTCAAAAATTCTTTCAAGCACATTAAGCACATTTTCTCATTTAATCTTCACAAGAGTTTTTTTGAAATAAGTGCTATCACTACTGCTACTTTACAAATAAGAAATTGAAGCTCAGAGTTAAAGCAATTTATTGAGGTTCACAAAGATATTAAGAACTTTTGCATACAATTCTATGCTTTAGAGTTTAATGTTTATTACTAGAATATTGTGTTCATGGTCTAGCTTAAGAAATACCTCCATGTCAATTATTTACTTCTATGCATAGGACAAATAATTAAGGATTTTTAATGGAACAGTGTGTAATTAGACTGGAAAAAATAGGAGACTCAGCAATATATTCAGGGACTTGAGTGCAGTTGCTTTCAACTTCTACAGTTTTAGTTTAATGAAACTCATCTAAATAGGTGTACTAGGGCTGGGATGAGTAATCATTATATTTTTCTTTGTTGTTTTCAGAATACAATTTTCTAATATCAACTAAAAACTGTCAAATTAAATGATAGTCAATCACAATGAAATGATAGTGTCTTGGGATTCTAATCTTAATGCAATTATTCTTATCTGATTTGCACTATTTATAAGGCTTATGATACTAATTATATCAATCAGAAAAAATAGCTGAGTGATATTTGCTGTTATGAAATAATGTTTTCACATTTGGTTCACATGTCCCTAATTTATCACTTTATCAAGGACTGAAAGTCACATGTTATAGCACTATCATTGTTAAATTGAATTTATGCACAAGGATCTGTTAAATATGTACCCCCTCAATTTTAGCATTTAGGAAACCCCAAAATCTAAAGCTATAGACCAGATTTTCTTCAGTGTTAGCCTCCTTTACCAATAAATAACTGATTCACATGTTACTCTCATAAATAGAGCTATAAATAAATTATCTCATAGAAACAGCTATAGAGAATTGGTGACAACAAAGATCAATTGCTGCTAGAATGTAGGCAAGTATGAAATGACAGACAAATGTCCTTGGTCAAAAAGTCTAGTCTAATCTTTACCCTTACAACTAGAAATGTATCAAAGGCATATGAACCTGTCAATGTCCCTCTGAAAGATCTAAGATGTGGAGGTCTGGATAAGTAACTCATCAAAAGTTAATTGTGGCAGTTAATTCTTATTGTTTATGCCAATTTTAAGAACAATGAATAAAACTATCTTGGACTATTATAAAATATTGAAAATAAGAAATGTGTCTTCATTAGTCTTATCTTTGAAAATTGTTAAGCACAAAAGTTTGAAATAATGCCTTATAAAGAAGAATAGACTGGTATTGTTTGAAGTCGTGCCTCGTGGGTCTCCTCGATGAGTTGGGGGTCCTGAGAGACAAAAAGGGGATTCAGGGAAGATGAAATGGGGTCTCACGGGATGAGGTTAGAGGTGACGATCTGCGGAGTCACTCCACCCAGACTCCAGAGGTAGGTAAAACTGCTCTGCCAGAGCGAGACACAGAACCCATTTAATCCAGGAAGTACAGAGGCTTATATAAGGTCCTTGGACCAATCACAGCCCCGAGGTTACAACCAATGAGGCCCACTCTGCTGGGCATGCATTTCATCACCACAGAATGGGAAAAGAGGAAAAGGAGGGGTTGAAGGTATGGGGAGTGCTCCTACATATCCTCCTTTTTACTTTTATTTGAAATGTCAGTGGGGCCTGTATGGCCCATAAGCAAGCATGTTGGAGGGATCTGTGATAATCTCATGGGAGAGAATCGTTCCACTGGATTTTCCAGACTCCTACATGTTGTATATGATAGAGAGGTGCTAACAAAGCTGTAATCTGTCTTAGGTTGTGCCCCTCTGAGCATCTTACCAGTCATTGATCATCAGCTAATGTGCAAGAGAAGGGGCAAACAAGACTGCATCTGGCTTAGGTTGTGACCCTCTGGGCATCTTACCTGTCATGGGCCAGCCTGTATGCACATGCCCCAAAATGAGCTCTCTCCCAATAGAAGGGGTGATGGGGTTGGGAGGGGTTGGAAGGGAAGGGGTTAGGATTGGCCAAAGCTGTGAAGCCTTGTGTTTCCAGCGAAGATGAGGTGGGCAAGCTTCTGACATGTTCTCGAGGGCTACAATCCATGTGGCAGGAATTTTCTTGTGTTCCTGTGATTCCTTAATGATATGAACTGAGAGCTTGTTTAGTTTGACAAAAAAAAAAAGGACCAGAAGAAGGCTTAGAACACTGAGCCCAATTATAACCCAATTGGATGGATCTTGAAGATTTGTTGCACACCTTTTGAAGAATAGAAGGGTCAAAAGACAATATTAGCTTTGGTTTAGGAACTCATGGAAGGGGTTCTTACTTCAGGTGGGGCAGATTGTCTTCTCAAGAGAGGCTTGGATGAATATTCCTGGCTGGGACCCAAAGGGGCTTAGACTCTGTGGTGGGGAAGACACAAGAATAGCCTCGCCCTTATGTGAGCAGAGGGTCTGGGCCTTTCCGTTGAAGGGTTAAGGGGTCTTTCCATTGCACCGAGGGAAGAGGGGTAGGGAAGGTAAATGGATCCCAGTGTCAGATTGCTGCAAAAGTGAGGTAGTTGAGGGTAAAGCATCCAACAATCTCAAAGAAGGGTCCTTCTCTGTAGAATCAAGTTTTTGAAGCATCTCCTTTAGAGTTCAATTGGTTCTCTCAATGACTGCTGGTCCCTGACAGTTATAGGGAATCCCTTTGGTATGGGAAATTCACCAGGAAGTCAAAAATTCCTTCAATCTGAGGGAGATATAGGTTGGGCCATTGTCTGTTTTGATTGACCATGGGACACCCATGAATAGCATTGCTTGCTTTAGAGCCTTAATTACATGGGTTGCTTTTTCCCCTGTAAGGGCAATAGCATATACAAGGGAGGAGTATGTGTCAATTATCACATGTACAAATTTACATTTCCTAAAGGTAGGGAGATGAGTAATATTCATCTGCCAGAGGGAGTTGGGTGTTAGCCCACAGGGGTTGACTCCCTGTCATTGTAGTGGGCCCAGTGGTAACAATGGGCCACAAGAGGAGCACGCATGGATCAGATGTTTACATTGTTGGATTGGAATTTCAGGCAATAGACAATGAAGACTATCTGCTGAGAGGTGAAACCTCTGGTGTAAGGCTCTAGTTTGTTCTATAGTGGACATCATGACTTTAGGCTGACTTAGAAGTTTGTCAATAGAGGCATTCCCTTCTGATAGGAAGCCAGGCAACCCAGAATGGGAGCGAGTGTGCATAATATACCATGGTTGTTGTCTTACTTCTAGTATAGCCTTGAGGGTAGCCATAAGCTGATCGACAGGACAGTCTCTGGGCCTAAATGTGGAATAAGCAATGGAAGAGCAGACCTTGACAGCATATATGCTATCAGAGACTATGTTAAGGGAAATGGTATGAAATCTTTCCAGCACCAGGATAAGTGCAGTCAATCCAGCTACTTGGACAGAATCAGAATGCCTTTGGAAAAATTGATCATTTGTTATATTAGATCCCATTATAACATAGCCAAGATGATGGGTGTTGGCGACTGTGAACCCATGGAAAAATTAAGACCTTGTGTTATATTGTGACAAGCCCATTCTTCTACAAGTTCTAGGTAAGAAGCCTTCCACTGAAGGTATTGGGAAGTGGAGAGGACTGCCTTGAGAATCAAAGGGAGTTTGGAGAGAGGAGGACCAGGACTCCAGAAGTTGTAGAAAAAAGGGAGAGGAGGGTCCAGCAACTTGACAGACCTTACATAGCTGAGTAAGCTCAGAGCCCAGAGTGGGAATCCAGGGGTGGACATTGCTGTTGGCCTGGAGATTAACCATATAAGCTTGGGTAGTAGATGGAGTCTGTCAAAAAGGGTTGGAAGGAGAGAGATGAGTGGGCGGGTCACAGGCAGAGGAAGCAAAGCAGGGACGAGGAGCAACTGCAGAGGGCCCTGAAGGTAGGGTGGAGTAAATACTAGGTGGGTCGGAGGGAGGGGAATCTCCAGGAAGAGAGTGTTCACAGGAAGTTGAGGATGAACTATCAGGGCTATGTGATTGGTTTTGGTTGGATACTGTGGGAACAGCGTCATTGAGGTTGTCTTCATCCTCCATGAAGGAAGAAGGGACTGAGGAGAGTAGATTTAACAGTGACTCTGGGCCGCCTGCAGCGTTAGGCAGTTCACCAGAGGCAGGGGGTGTGTGGCCTTGGCCAGAAGAGGTGCAGGCACAGCTTGCTTGGCAATCTCTCCTTTCTCTGCCAGACACAAAAATATCACCATGGGGCAGTTTAAGGCAGCGTGAGGTTTCACAGAAGCACGATAAGGCAGTGCAACAGTTTTTGCTGGCTTAAGTCCAAGAGCAAGCCTAATCCCAAGGTGGGGGCCCTGCCCTAACAGGTTGGGCATGAGTGGGGCTGCCACAGGGTTTGTGACCAAGGCCAGTGCTCTGCGGCTCGATATGGAGCACCCTGGGCGCTGTTGCTGCTTGTGACCTGAGCGGGTGCACCGGCAGGGCTGTGAAGTCCAGCGTATGGAGCTGCCACTCAGCTGGCAGGACCACTGCTGCTTTTGACCAGGGTGTGTGCCAGCGGGGCCGCCAAGGCCAGCAAGCAGAGCTGCCACGTGACCAGTGGGACCATTGCTGTTTGTGACCAGGGCTGGCACCAGCAGAGTAGGTGCCATAGGGCAGCACCAATCTGAGAGACAGAGGGCCCACGGGGTGGTAGCCTGGGGCATCCAGGGAAAAGGTATAGAGCGGGGAGAGGCAGGACCAGCCTGCGTAGGTGGGGGGCAGCCAATGAACGGGGGAAGCCTCCCAAAAGTAGGAGCAAATGCTAATGAAGAGAAGCCAAAAGCAAAGGGGACATAAAAAAAAGACTAAGAGGATTTTAAGAAGAGGAAGGAGAATGGGAGTTTGGGTCTTAGGAGAGAGAAAAACACGAAAATGTTTAGAATTAGGGTTCCCTGACATAACTGTATCACAGACACATGAGACAATCACAAAAAGGCTGGTGTTACCTTCACCAGCAAGACAGACAGGGGGACCGCCATGAAATCACTCATGAAATCACACACCGGCAGGGTGGAGAAAGCCCCAGAGCACGCTGGGTGCCAGATATTGTTTGAGGTCATGCCTCGTGGGTCTCCTTGACGAGTAGAGGGTCCTGAGAGATAAAAAGGGGTCTTCGGGGAAGATTAAGTGGGGTCTCACTGGATGAGGTTAGGGGTGACGGTCCACAGTCACTCCACCCAGACTCCGGAGTTGGGTAAAACTGCTCTGCTGGAGTGAGACGCAGAACCTGTTCAATCGAGGAAGTACAGAGACTTATATAGGGTGCTCGGACCAATCACGGCCCTGAGGTTACAACCAATGAGGCCCGCTTTGCTGGGCATGCATTCCATCACCATAGAATGGGAAAAGAGGGAAGGGAGGGGTTGAAGGTATGGGGAGTGCTCCTACAGATTGGAATAACCAAACATGCAGCATAGAAGAGAAATTACTATGATATGTGACTTATGAATCATAGAGGAAAGCATAGCTAAAGCCAGGAAACACAGATGGCTGCAAACTAACATTGTCTGGAACAAACAGTACAGTAGTGATATTAGCCAAACATAGCTCCCCAAAGAACACCCTGAAGATTATGCATTTGTACATTCGCTTATTTCATTCATACATTTAACATATAAGCAATAATCTTATGCTAAAATCTATTAATAACAAATAAAATGATTAAGATCTTATTTGGTTTTCTTATATAGAGCAGATATTTATTACCTTAGTATTTTTCTTTCTTTCTCCACAACATCAAAGTTGACTTCTTCAAGCTGACTTTTAATGTACTTATGCAGAAAGCACAAACTCCTCCAAGTGATTCTCACAGTTTGTTGGTATTTACTGTTTGCTTCTTATGCTGTCCTAAATTCTTCTGCTTCCTTCTGCTATTGTACCCTGAGATTTAACACACAAAACACATTAGTGTACTATAAACACCACAAAGTCGTTTTTCAGCCTACTTTGCACAAATTTTTGTGTCTGTCTGGAATAACCCCTCCTCTATTCCCTGGATAGAAAACTCTTCTCCATTACTTACTAGTTAAATCTAGTACTTTTTTCAAGTCTTCCTCCACTGTGCAAGATTAATGATTCTCTCTTCTGTACTCTAGGTATATAGCGGGCATGTTATAAAACCCATGAATGCATATAATAATTATTTAATTTAGCAGTTTTCACACTTACTTTGATAGCTTCTACAGTAAAATTTTGTCATATTCATTTGTAAGTACCATCTTTATTTAATGTGACAAAGTTCCTAAGACATTGTTGGCTCACATTAAAGTGCTGTAAATAAAGGTGAAACATTGTCATCAATTAAAGAAAATCATTTGAAACATTGTGAAAATGTTACTGCCCTGGTATAATGAAACAAAAAGGGAGACAGAAGCAAGATGCAGAGGCAAAATGGCAGCTCATCTAAACTGCCGGCTTTATTTTTACAAATAAGGTTACATTAGGTCACAGAGTAAGATGCTTTTGTTTAAACTTAGATATGTGCTCTGGCCAAGCATGTATTAGTTATCTCAGTAGTTCCTGGGAAAAACTGCAGAATGTTCCAGCTGTGAGAAACAAGATGCCTATTATTCCCCTGGAGTTTGCTCACCAGAGAAAACTCGCTGTCTTGTACATTTCTACAGCTAGAACCCTTACACCCTGGAAAGACAGTATCTACACTTGTTTGATTTCCACGTGTACTTGAAGTTCAAGCATTTTTTTTCCTCTTAATTTTAGTTAATAGAACTTAGGATAAACATAGGATATCTCAATTTATTTAAGAGATAATAATTAACAGAAGTGTAGATAAGGCGATAACTAATTAATTCAGTTATTAATAATGAAGCTATTTATTAACTAATGAATTTAATAATAAAAATACTAGATTTTTACTCATATCAGCTCAAGGTCAATATTTCAAAGAAGCAATATGTTGTCAAATGCAGAAACAAATGCAATCTTTAAAAAAGAGTCAAATAGAACATGTTTTTTAGCACCAAAGTTTGTTTAATGATTGAAAGTATTTTATATGATTTTCTTGACTTTAGACTTGATAAAATATCTCCTTTAAACCTTTAGACACTTGACTGAGTCAGAATACCAGGACACTTTTAATATTATCTGCTATGATGATGGAACATTTTTAATGAGATTTAATTATTTATTTTTTGAAATCATTATTAAAAAAATATTCCAGTAATAATTCTAGTATAATTTAAAGTAAATAACAGAAAAATTGATATTCCATCTACCATTTAGTATTGAATATGGAAATTACTCCTTTCCTCTGATACTTAGATTATATGAAACAATGGAAAAAATAACATTTTAAAAATGCTATAAATAGAATTACTTCCACTTACAGAATGTGAATTAAAGTTGTAAATAAAACATCTAATTTCTGAATTGTAGTGATTTTACTTAATTATTTGGAAATTAATATTATCTAGCATATGTTAAATAATTTGTATTGATTCAATACTGTTAGACGCTAAAAATTAAATATGATTAAAAGTTGTAGAACTTTCTCATAGAAGAAATATTCTCAAAACTTTATCTTTGAATTTTCCTGCAAATGATTCCTTAACTCTTATCGTATCTTAAAATTCTATAACATCATAGACATCACTTGAAACCACTGAAAAATATTAACTTGTTTTTCTAGGCTTAATTTGCCAAATTAATAATTCTTTCACTCTTCATTTGTTCTTCCATAGTTATCTACTCATATATCTAGTGAACATGCATTAACCTATTGACAAATAGATAGTTTTAGGAGCTTTGTGAGATGCAATTATTAATCAGAGGGGGGAAATCTCAGTATCATATATTCTGCAGTCTCTTAGAAAACATAGACTCTGAATTATCTTAAAGAGATCTAGAAAGATAACAAGTTTTACAAAAATATTACCAAAACATGGCTACATTTTTTGCAGCTTCTAGTAAAAGAAAATTTTAGAGATGGAATCTTGAGTAAGGATTTGAAATTTAGGTGAAATTTAGATATGTTACCATGAGAGAAAATGTTTCCTAGCATAGTTCATAGTATAAGAAATGTCATGAACAATGTGATACATGAAACATAGATATAATACTAAATATTTCATTTTATTGATTTGAATAATTTATGAATCTACTAATAGTATATATAATTTTTTTTTGGTACCAGGGATTGAACTCAGAGGTACTCAACCACTGAGCCACATCTCCAGCCCTATTTTGTGTTTTATGTAGAGACAGGGTCTCACTGAGTTGCTTAGCGCCTCGCCATTGCTGAAGCTGGTTTTGAACTCAGGATTCTCCTGTCTCAGCCTCCCAAAGTTCTGGGATTACAGGCATGCACCATTTTGCCCAGCTTAATAGTATATATAATTTAAAAATAAGTTTGAGAACAGATATTGTTCAACATATACATCAGATTATAAATTTTTCCCTTGAATGTTTTCTTGACTGAAAAATCTTTGAAGTTTTTGAATAGCACCAGCCTGCATCATATAAGTTTGGGAGAACCAGATTCAGGCCATATCATTCATACTGCCAAAGAATTACATTCTCTTATTCTTTTGATCTCTCATGCATTTGTAATAGTGTCTTCTTCATTTTTAATTTAGGTTATTTTGTCTTAACTTTCTTAATCAGGCTTACAAATCAAAACATTTTAATCATCTATTCAAAGAAAAAACTTTACAATATATTTATACTTTTTACATTTGTTTGTTTTGTGTCTCATTGATTTCAACTTTTAAAAAAACTTAGTGTTGCTCCTTAATAGCATCTAACCATTTTGTTTTAAATTTGATAGGGTATTAAATAGTAAATTTTCTATGTCCAAAAGTTCAGTGTTTGCTATTAAAATGATGCAAAGTTTAAACATAGTTTATTAGGTCATTAATAAATTGGATTTTTCAATTCTTTACACATTTATATTTTTCCTAAAACTGAAGAAAAACTTTCATATGTGGATTAAAACATCCTTAAGTTCCAGGTAGGGCTAATGAAAAAAAAAAAAAAAAAAAAAACTTCACACTTGGACATATCTATCTAAAATTCCTAAACTTCTAAATGTTTAATTTTATTCAAGTTGAGAGAAAAGTCATGAAATGATAGGATATTTTATTCTAAGACAGTGGCTTGCTGGAAAAAATATGTAATTTTAAATGGTGGGATTAAATGCTTCTGATTAAATGGGATTTATTGATTGGTTGAAATGATGAAGAATGAAATAAATAGCACCTTGATATTCTGCAAAAATAAGACAAGGTTAAGAAAGAACAAATTAAGACAAATGCCTTAGTTATTTATATATCTACATTGACATTTGTGGGATATTTCTTGATTAACAGTTTCACGTTTTACTTAAAATTGTCCTGAAAATTGTTACTCCCAACCAGCAATATCACTGACAATAGACATTAAAATTTAAAGAACAAGTACAAAATCAACAAGTAATAATTTCGCTTCAAAATATTTATCACATAAATTTCGAGAGTTAGAAACATGATATAAATTATTGCTAGAACAATGCAAAGTAAAGAGCTCAGAACCTTATTTTAAAAAATGAGATAATGTGAATCAGAGGTTATTTTCACAAAATCACATAGCTAACAAGTGATCATGTTGAATGCAACCAGTCTTCAACACGAATGATTTTTTTCAATACCTACCTGCTTCATTTTCACTCAGTATAAAGACAGAATCATTTCTCCAATTTTATTTAATCTAGCAATTATTGAAATGTAATAAAAATGCAATCAGTGAACTGTAGAATGAGACAAGATAAATTTATTGAATTTATTTTATTAAATAATCATGGAATTAACTTCTTCCATAATGTCGTTCTTTTAAATTACTTTTAAAATGAATACAAATACAGACAAGTATTAACATTGTATTAAAACAATATTGCTTTTAATTTGCATCCATCATATTTGAAAATATTAATATATATGAATATAAAATGGGAGATATGTATAATGTTATTTCATAAGTAATCTGAATATTCTATATTTATAAAATATTCAGTGAACCTAATATATCTTATAATAAGGATTTAGATAAAGAAAGTGTTACAGGCTCATAGATGTAGGAGAACGAAAATCTTATCAAAATAATGGAAAATATTATAAAATATGTTCCTTTTGAGTTAGATTTGAGTAGAATAATAGAATTTCATCAAATGAGCTATGTAGGTATATTTGGGCAATGAGAATTCATTCTGGTAAGATAAGATAAGTTCAAGTCATGGAGATTCATTTAACATCATAGAACATATAAAATACAGGTATGAGTAGTAAGGTGCCTGACTTCTGTAATATCAGGATGACTTGGAGTAGAAGTGTCTGTTGGTAGACCCTGGCAATGTTATACTAGGTATTTGAAGGTACACAGTATAAAACATAGACCCATTTTTTAAACAGTATACTTCAAACAGGCAAAAATATTAACATTTGGAAGACAGATAGTATGTATTTTTAATATGGCACCAAATCTGAGAATTAGTTCACTTACCAAAATACAGTGAACTTTTTGGCACTGTAGTGAATATTTGGCAAATTTTAGGTTAATCCAGATACTTGTATAAACAAAAGAGATATTTCTCTCTGACCTTTTTGAAATTATAAAGACATAAGTAAAAATATATCTATATTTTATGCATTTTGGATGACACATATTTTTTTTACATGCCTGCATAACATAACTGTATGTAAACATCTGTCTTTAAGAATTGCTACGACTCTGGGAGTAGTTAGTTATCATAAAAATTCTCTTAAGTCTCATTTGTTTTAACAATCATCCTTTCATTTCTTGAAACAAAAATGGAAGCAGACAAGAACACTTATTTTCAAATATTTCAAGTATTTTCAAATACTTCAAATATTTTCAAGTATTTATTTGCCATTAAGGAAAGCGGGCAGGGAGTTTTATGATGCTACAATTGGCATACCTAAAAAACCTGCATATGTCAGTAGAATACTAAAGTAATACAGTGGAGAAATTTTCAGGTAAAACAGTTGCTTAGGTAGTAACAGCACACAATTGAATTTATAACACCCTTTCCAATAGGATATCTTGAAACCCCAATTTCTGTTGAGGAAAAATTTAACAAATATTTCTATTTGCTACAGTAATGGATTTTTACTTATCTATTGTGTTGGATAATAAAATCTAGCTCTCATCCTTTCAATATTACCTCCACAAAATGCCTCCCCTCTCTAAAATTTTATCCCAATGGCCACATTTACAAGTGATTTGTATTCGTTCATCTAGACAAAAGAACAATTTTTTAAAATTTTTAATTTCTTTTTTCCTTTTTAACAGCATCATCAACAGTCTCTCTACATAGTCTCTACAATGATACTAAACACGGGGGAGATTAAAATAATTAGAGTACATTTCTGATGAGACCAGTGTCTTGTGCAAAAACCTTCACCAGTGGGATGCAGTGACACACACCTGTAATCCCAGTGGCTCAGGCAGCTGAGGTAGGAGGAGCACAAGTTCAAAGCCAGTATCAACAACTGTGTGAGGCCCTAAGCAATTTAGCAAGACTCTGTCACAAAGTAGCAAATAAAAAGGGCTGAGTATGTAGCCCAGTGGTTAAATCCTTCTGGATTCATCCCTGATACAAAAAAAAAAAAAAAAAAAATCACTAATTTCTCAGGTCTCACATAAAGTCTATACTTTGACAAGTAATCAGTGTCTTTATATCCTTTTGAATCCCTATTCTGAACTTTTTTTTCCAACTTTATCAACAACCTTTTTCTTTTAACAACTGTGTAAAATTAGGATGCATGAGCAGATGCCGAGATGGGGTTAGATGTTCATGAAATTTATTACAGGAAAAAAACTTGAAGGATACAGAGTGAGAAAGCAGGGGAGAGAAAGAAATGGTGTAAAAAGACTTCAGATCTAAGTCTCCTGAAGACAAAATGAAAGGAAAGAGGATTGAACAGAAGAATTGCTCTCTTTTAGAACATGCTTCCAAGAAGAGTTTAGCTGGGCATGTAGGGAATCACAGAAGTAAAGGCTCCAGTGCAGGGAGTCCTGCAAGAATGGTCTGTATTTAGACCTCCATCATGTGTAAGTCATTGGGAGTGGTTGATAAGAAGGGTGGCTTTGGTGTTAAGACACAAAACCAAGAATCAGTAAATGAGATGCTATTAAACTAAAAAGTTTCTGCACAGAAAAGGAAATGATTAAGAGCATGAAGAGAAAGCTTGCAGAACTGGAGACAATCTTGGCCAGCTACTTCCTCTGATAGGAGATTAATATCCAGAATATACGAAGAACTTAAAAAACTTAATATCATAAAAACAAACATACAAATAACCCAATAAATCAGTACATGGGCAAAAGAACTAAACAGAAATTTCTCAAAAGAAGAAACATGAAGGCCAATAAATATGTGAAAAAATGTTCAACATCTTTTGCAATTAGGGAAATGCAGATCACAACTACACTAAGATTTCATGTCACTAAAGTCAGAATGGCAATGACCAAGAATATGAACAATAATAAATACTGGCAAGATTGTGGGGAGAAATGAACACTTGCACAATGTTGGTGGGATTGCAGATTAACTAGTACAACTCTGGAAAGCAGATTCCTCATAAAACTAAGGATGGAACCACCATAGGACTCTGCTATTCCAATCCTGGGTAGTTTTCAAAATTATGGAATCAACCCAGATGCCTATCAATAGGTGAATGAATTAAGAAATTGTTATACACACATAAACACATACACACACACTCACCATGGAATTCTATTCAGCCATTAAAAAGAATAAAATTATGGTATTTGCTGGTAAATGGATGGAAACGGACAATATCATACTAAGTGAATTGAGCCACTCCTCAAAATTCAAAGGTCAAACGTTTTCTCTGATATGCAGAAGCTAGAGTAAAATAAGGAAATGGGAGAAGGAAAGATATGATTACATAAAGAACCAATAAAATACAAATTAATAGAGGAATGAAAGAAAGTCAAGTAGAGTACAGGAAGGAAAAGGGATGGAGGATAGGAGGGAAGAGGGGGGATCATGAACCAGAATTGATTTCCATATATATATGAATTTTTTGGAATGAACCCAACTACTATGTATTACAATAAAGCTCCAATAATAATTTAAAGAAAGAGAAAACGAAGAAAAGATAAACTAGGGACTAACAAGTAATTTGAAGAATCGTCCTGAATGGGCGAACTTAAATAGTATTTAATAAACTTTATGCGTTATTTTAGTCAGCTTTTTCGCTGCTGTAACTAAAATATCTGACCAGAACAACTATAGAAGATGAAAGGTTTATTTGAGGGCTCTCAGATTCAGAAGTCTTAGTCCATAGAAGGCCAGCTCCATTTCTCGGGGCTCGAGGTGCGGCTGAACATAATGGCAGGAGAGTGGCAGAGGGAAACAGCTCAAGTCATGGTGACCAGGAAGCAGAGAGAGAGAGATTCCACTCTCAAAATACAAAACATATATTCCATACCCATGCCCCCAACTAACCACTTCCTCCAGCCACACCCCACCTGGCTCTAGCTACCACTCAATCTCACTAGGGATTAATTCACTGATTGGGTTAACACTCTCTCAACCCAATCATTTCTCCTTTGAAACTTCTTGCATTGTCTCACACATGATCTTTTGGGGGACACCTCACATCCAACCATAATATCCATTTTCTATTACAAAATTGACTATAGAGTAGGGTTAAGGTGATGTGGAAATGTAGTGATCCTAACTTGGTCTGAAATATTTTACAGTCATCCCATATATGATTATGTAATTATGTACTATTATGCAATTAAAAGATAATACTTCCAAATATTTTTTTTTTAAAAAGGGTAGCTTTGGCACCTATGCTGCATGGTGGATGCAGTGAAGCAGAAATCACTTATGAGTCAACACACTTTTATGGTTGCTACAACAGCCAATAAGAAAACAGCCGTTCAAGGCTGGGATTGTGGCTTAGTGGTAGAGCACTTGCCTCACATTCGTGAGGCACTGGGTTCAATCCTCGGCACCACATAAAAATAAACAAAACAAAGATATTGTGTCCATCTACAACTAAAAAAAATATTTAAGAAAAGAAAATGTCTATCCTCTCACCATCCTAGATAGTCTGTGTTTTTTCTTTGTTCTCCTCAAGTGATTTTCTTTATTTTCAGTGCCTTTCATACGTAGTTGACAACTTTCTAACTAGCCTTTCAATCCCAGTTCACTTGCCTCATCTCCTGAGATATATTCTGAGACAATCTCAGTTAAAACTTGTGGGCTTTAGAGCACTTGCCTGGGTTACAGCAGTTGTAATTTTTGTTTTAAAAGCCAATAACAGCCAGGCATAGGGGCATGCATGCACTTGTAATCCAAGTGGAAGGCTGAGGCAAGAGGATCATGAATTCAAAGCCAACCTCAGCAACAGCAAGGCACTAAGCAACTCAGTGTGATCCTGTCACTAAATAAAATACCAAATATGGCTGGGGATGTGGCTCAGAGGTTGAGTGCCCCTGAGTTCAATCCCTGGTACCCTCCCTCACCCCCCAAAAAAGCCAATAACATTTAGCTAGTAGGAAAACTAGCACTTAGATAGAACTTCAAAATTTAGTACAATTTTTGTTTTTTTTAATATATGCACCAACATTCCTACTTCAAAACAATGTCTTACATGAAAGCATCATTGGGATTTTCATAAGAGAAAACATACATTAATTTAGCAAAATATTTAGAGAAGGCTTTTTGTAGAATGTTTTAGGAATAATATTTGAAATTATTAAAATTAATCATATGTAGATAGAAACCTCAATAATAGAAGTAATATGTAATATAATGTGCACATTATAGGTAGTTATATCTTTAAATGATCCTTCTATTACTGTCTCTTCATATTCATACAATGATACTATACACTGAAGTATGACTGGAAGACTTAGGTTCTTAATACTCTCCTGTCATAATCATTTACATATTGAATATATAATGTTAAAGAGTACCAGGCATTTTTCTTAGTGTTTTGCATTACTTCATTTAGTATTTGAAACAACCTGAGGTTCAGGTCCATAACCACTCCTTTGTATAGATAAAAAGAAAGAAAGAAACTGAAGCACAACAAGCTAAATAATTTTCCCAAGATTATAAGATATAATTTCTAATAAACAAATATGCTGATGATGGATGGAGGAGGGATATAAGAAAAAGGACCCATAAATTCATGCTCTTTATTTACAAGATTTTATTCTTTAAGGCTGAATAATATCTCTTTTTTGTGCATATACTACTTTTTTTTAACATCCATTCATAATTTGATGGGCACCTACGTTGATACACTATATTAGCTTTTGTGAATAATATAATGCAGAAATCTCTTTGTTATGTTGATTTCATTTTCTTCTTGATGGAATCCAGAGATATGGATGGTCAACATTAGGTATGAGAGGCTGCTGCTGGCATAACACAACATATTGTTTCAAAGTGAACCCTTTTTAGTAAGTAGAAGTACACTTAAAAATAATGATAAAATCATAGTATAGTAAATACATAAAGCAATAACAGTCATTTATTATGTATAGTTCATAAATGCATGTGTTACACTTTCATACAACTGACGGCACAGTAGGTTAGTTTACACCTACTGTGTTAGCATCACCACAAATTTATACCACATTTCCCTATGACATTACCAGGATTATAGCATCACTAGATGATAGGATGTTTCCAGCTTCATTATGATGTTATGGGACCACTTCATATATGTGGTCCACTCCTGACCAAAACTTTGTTTGCTGAGTGACTGTATACACAATATGAAGCCATTGATTCTTTGGACATATTGGACATTTCCAGATGACTGTTAGTAATATAATAGTAATTTATTTTTAAAAATGAGAAATCCCCAAAAGTCTTGCATTGTTAGAATTTAAAAAGAAATATGCTCTACCTAAAAATAGAACTCATTATTTTTCAGAGTCAGAGATCAAATTAGGTTGTAATTAATAGCTAAATGCAAATAGGAAACCAATACTGGTAGGACTGGTGGCATATACCTTTAATTATCACTTCTCTGGAGGATGAGGCAGGAAGATTGCAAGTTTGAAGCTAGCATAGGCAACTTAGGGAGATCTTGTCTCAAAATAAAATTTTGAAAGGGCTGGAGATGTTGCTCAGTGGTAGCACATTTACCTAGCATACATGAGGCCCTGGTTTTTAACTTCACTATTGCCACAAAGGAAAAAAAAAATAGCAATGTCTTCACTATGTCATTGTTTTCAGTAATTAAAACACATCTGTAATTGGAACAGTTTTTAGCTTAGCCAGTTTAGCAATGTTCTGATTGCTAGTATAATAGAGGTAGAAAAAATTAAATTTGTATTCAGAAAAACAAATTTTGTCCTTTTATTGATATGGAAATAGTGAAATATGTATTTTGATGTAAGTTGTAGATGTTTTAAATTTTATTATTAAGTGAAAATATTTGTGGTATTATTTGTATAACCAGACCATTCCTCACTAATTAGTCTCCATATTCAAAGAACTAAATCTTCATTACTTTTACTAGTGCTCTATGATCCAGATGGAAAATGCTAATTTTATGTTGTGACTCAAAAATTAGGGAATAGTTTGGTTGTTTCAATGAACTATCTTGAAATAAAAGTGTATGAAAAATTTCTGATAAATATATTGCTACAGAATTCTGTAAGGCAATAATATGTGCAAGGAGCCCTAGCTTAAAATATACAAATAATTTTATGTATCTAAAAAGTATATTTTGAAAATCTAAAATTTATAGTTTTAAAAAAATCAGAATTTATTATGTAATTATTAAGCTTGAGTCATTTAAAGTAACTTTAGATATTTCTTGCCTTTACATTAGATGTTTATTTTTTGGATGCTGGGTTAACATTGATAAAAGAATAATGTTGTACACTCAAACTTGTTCCATAAACATAAAGATATTTTTAGTAAACATAAGGAAGTGGTTCAAGGTATTATTGTGATTTTGAAATTTTCTGGTCCAATTATTCATTCTACATAATGAGACACTTCTGCAAGGGAAGCTTCACAGCTACAAGAAATGTGCAAATCATAAGAAGCTAGAGCTCAAGAATCCTTGGCATTCTACAACAATATCTTTAAAATGTGAAAACATAAAGTATAGATATTTTCAGGAAAAATATAGTTATTTTCCAAATGTTATTAAAATAAACAATCCTAGGAATACATTACTTGCTCAATTTAATTAGAGATATTTGAGAAAAGAATTTAAGTTCTGCTTACAATTCTTAACATCCAGCATTAATGTCCATTCCTAAAACAGACCATAATGACTATTTGATTTGTCAAACAACTATATAACTTTTATTCATACTACAGTGTATTAGTATTTCCAAGGTCAAGTATTTCCCAGCTAATAGTAAAGGGTTGGGATTTTACCCTAAATGATTATACTCCACAGCCAGAGCTCTGAATTACAACAGTCTTCTGCATTTTACCTTTCCCCAGGCCTTGTATTCTGACCAAGAATGTCTTGGTTATTTTTATATATAAAATATTTCAGTGTTTCTGTGTTTGTTTTACTGTTCACTTAAATGTCGGATCTATAGTAGATATATGGAGAACTTCCTAATTATTCTTTAGAGCAAATGAATAGATACTTGCATTGAAGGATTAATGACCTATCTGAATGTTTTCTTGACCTGTATTAAATATATATTACTTCTTGCATATAAATTACTGCATTTTGCTTTCTATCATAATTATTTTAGTTATAAATTATTGCAAATTTTATAAAAGTGACATTGTCATATTTGTAGTAAACCTTGTTAAATTTACCTCTAAAATTATATTCCTAAATTTAAATTCCATAAGCAATATATAAGAATTCTTAATTCATAATGTTTTCAGCATCATTTGGATCATACCTTAAACATTTTTGAGTATATAAAACTTTTTCCCAAAGATATTTTATTTGAATATCCTATTCTGACTACTAACTATATCAAGGCTTTTAGATGTTTACGGTCTTTACATAAATGCTATGAATTTCCTTTATGTCTTTCCTTTATGTGTGAGACTTGAGAATGAAGATAATAGTGACAATTGCAATAGCTTATAAAACTCGAATGATTGCAATGTATCGGATTCTTCTCTGAGTGCTACATGTACCTTAATTCATGTAATCCTCTCTGTAACACGTGAAATCATTGCTATATTTATGTCTCACTTTGGTAGTAAGAAATTTACAACATAGAATCAGAAACTTGCCTACATAAGTGGTAGAGCTAGAGGAAAATCTTTCACATACATAAACAAAAACCAAAATGGTGATGACAAATACATTTGATTAAATTATTAAGCATTCATATTAAAAAGAAATTTAAAATATAAATCATACAAAATTAATGTCTGGCCTTGGGATATCTGGCTTTAAGTAAGACATCTAATATGTATAACAATAAAAGCTGAGTAAAATGGGAAAAGCTAATTCTTAAGGATACCAGGGAGAAAGCAAGGCAGCCAGGATATTTTCTAATGTGAGTTTCTAGATACTAAAAGCTTCTGGTTTTCTTCCCACCTATATTCCACTTCTTCATCTCTTATTTTTAATTCTGTAACTAGTATTGGGGCTACGTAGATTCTGGTCTCTGTCACTTTATTTTTTCATATTGTTTTCTTAACTGATTATTTCAAATTCTTTAACATTAAATGTCATTTAACTGCTGATGACTCCAAATTTTATGCCAGATCTTCCAACATTACTTGAATTTCAGACATAAACATTAAACCACCTATTTAGTCCCCTCAAACATGAAGCATCAAAGTAAGATTCTCAAATTTTCCTCTGAAACAGTTTCCAAACCTCTTGTCTCCCTGAAATTTCTCAATTGATTAATAAATTTATTCTTGATTCACCTTTTTTATTCATATAATCAATCTATCAGCAAGTTACAACAGCATAATCCTTAGAACATATCTCAAGTATTTTTGTTTTTGTGTTTTTGCACTGAAACCTACAGTTTCAAGCTACTAAATTCTATTTTTGGATAACTGCAATTTCCTTCTAGTCATTACCCTACTGCAGCCAAGCCATTTTTTCTAAAACAAACAAAATAAGTATTAATTTGTCCATCTTTTTAATAAATATTTAATTTTTTGGCTTGGAATAAAAAATAGAATTTGTAGCTTTATGAGGTCATACTAATTATGTGACTCTTTCTGATAAATATCATATCTTTAAGAGGAAAGGCAGAGCATAACCCAATAAAATGAATGAATAAATACATAAAGATCATTTTATTTTCACACCAGTGCTGAGAGACAATTCTCTCTGGGGTCTCTATATTTATGCACATTTCTGAAGTCAAGTCACTGACTGCTTTTTTTTTCTGGGCTGTGTTTAAAAGGATTTTATTTTAATAAGGAAGACAAATAGTTCTCACCAAACTAAAAGGCAGCCTAGCTTAAAAGCATAAAAATGTCTCTTTCCAGAACAATGGGCATATATGTTTATTGGCCATTATAAATTAGTTTCCTGTCCTGTAATTCAAACTTCTGCATGTATGGACTTCAATTGATACTTCTCAAAGCAAAGATTGTGTCAAGCAAACTTAAGTAGGCAAGGAAGGTTTTACTGAAGCTTACTGCAATACAGAAAAGAGGGCAGAACTGAGGCTGACTTCAGCTTTAAAATCAGAAGTGGCAAGTTTTAAGAGCTGAGGTAAGGATAGTATATTAGGAAATCTGTTTGCTAATTGGCCTTACAAAAGAAAAGCAAACTTTTCTCCTATCTTCACATCTATAGGTAGTTCTATAATTTTGAACAAAATGCTAATGAAGTTAGGCTCCTCCCCACCCAGAGAGCCTGGGGGCTAGCATAGCATACTTTCTTTAATGCTAATGGCATTTCAAAGGTCCTTGAGAAAGTCTTAGATGGTAAAACCTACAAGAGGATTTTAGAAAGATTTACATCTCAAAGGAATAGAGAATAATTTTTTTCAATGCTCTAGAGGTAGGAAGAACACGAAGGCAACATTAAAGTCCATCTTACACACCTTCTTTGGTCACCCTGTGGCAACTAGAAGGGGAACCAGCAAAAATAAAAACAAAACTTCCCAAATTGATGATACTTTTAACTACTGCTGTTGCTATGAATAATAAATGGCCTTTCCTCTTTGACACAGGAGTCATGTCTTCTATCAACATGTATAAAGCTGTGGCAATCCACTCAGTGTGGAAGTAAGGCAAAATCACAGACACCTCAGGGCTCTTAACAGATCTTGAATTTTATCCTTTTGTGGAATAGTCACCATAATTTTCTCTATAGAAAAACGAAATCATTTCAGTCAATATTAGCATGATATTTAAATGTTTATTTATGAAGAAGTAAAGTTACTGGAAAATCAGTGAACAGAGTTGTATTACATTCTCCCATTGATGACTCACAATGATTTTGTTTGATTGCTTATATTTAGTGATTTTGGCTAATAATATTATAAAAATCATATTTTCTAAGCTATAAATAAGTGACTATGAAGTTACTGGAAAACCAAAAAACAGGAACACTACCAATGAAATACAAATTGATAATATTCCATTGTTTTTACATTACATTGCTGAAAATAACATTGTACTTTAAACTGCAGTGTAAAAGTAGTCTTTATAAGTAGAAGCACAAGATATCTCTGATTTTCAGATCTTTTCTTCATATAGTTATCAAGGAATCAGTTTTCTTTTATAAAGCATATAGGTCATAATATTTATTTTTGTTTTAAATTTTGCTTTCACTTTTATAGAATGATTAGATGAACAGTGGATAGTTTAACCTCATTGCAATTGTTGCTTAGCAACTGGAGTCTATGCTGAATGAGATGATAGTTTTGTACTATTTGTTTGACTTTTAAAATTACACTGTGAAATAATTCATTCAATGTTTTTTATTTTATTTTTAATTATATTGTCAGAAGGTCACATAAATCTTAACAGATTTTTAAGAATATAATATGATATTGTTAAATACAGGCACAATATGCATTTCTCCCATGTTTTAGGGGTAACAGTGCTTGAAGGCCCTATTTATGCTGTGGGAGGCCATGATGGCTGGAGCTATCTGAATACAGTGGAGAGGTGGGATCCGCAGAGTCAGCAGTGGACATTTGTAGCCAGCATGTCAATTGCTCGGAGCACAGTTGGTGTAGCAGCATTGAATGGCAAGTGAGTAGATTTTTCTTTAATTTTTTTTATTGGAAAAAAATGAAAATTTATTTTTAAAACAATTTTTAGTAAGCTGGTTCAGTAAAAAACTTTTAAAACACTTTAAATTGTTGATGTTTTAAGGTTTAGTCTGCTTGGATAATTAACAAATAAAACAATGCTCTCTCCATATAAGCAGAAACCAAAAATTCTTCAGTTTCTGGTTAAAAGAAATGTCAAATATATTTTATGAGAATATTTCTAACCTTTCTTGAAAAAATAGAAAAAACACTATCCTTTGAAAGACTTGTAAATATTTGTTTTCAAAATATATTTCTTTGCATGATTATACCATTCTTTTCTACTTTTAAAGCAACTCCATTCTTAATACCCTAAGGGAGAAGTCCTCAACATCAACACTGTTGATATTTTGTACCAGTTAATAATTTGTTGAGGGTAGAGTTCTGTCCTATGCATTGAAGACTTGAAGCATCCTGAACTTTAACCCCTTGAGGTTAGCAGCATTGCCAACCCCCACTCCACCTCAGAGTGACAAGCAAAAATGTCTGAGGACATTGCCTAATATATATCATCTGTCTGGTAAATTCCAGCTCCTTTCACCCCTGTTAGAAATGTGGTCCTAAGCAAAGTCAATGGCACCACCTACTTGGACAATTGCAAAAACTTTCAAGGAGGTCTCTCTACTTCTTTCTCTTACAGTCTATTTGCTGAGGTTTCTAAAGAAATCCTTGTACACATGGTAACAATAAGTGATTTTTTGTAAGTACATCTCTTTACAATTACAATATCATACAAATCTTTACCTAAAGGAGCCCACTAGATGTTACCTCTGTCTACTCTATTTTGTTCACTCATATCAATGAGATTACCCTATTAACTGTGACTCAAATATGCCAACGTCTAACCCAACTCAGTGATTCTGACTTTGCTTATTTCCTTGCTGAGGTGCTGTTCATATCACTTCTGTCGTACCTGGATCCTTCTTATTGTTTAGATTTTATCAAAAATTTGTCCACATGGATAATTATTACTGCCAATTCTACCTAAATGAGACCACTGTGGGGACTATTCCAAACTGTTTACTCATTGTTCTTGAAATAACTTAAGCTATTGCTCTGTTTCTTTTTACTAACATATATCTTTAATACTATTGAGATTTTGTCTGCCTTATTCACTATGCCTGGGCATAATGAACATTCTCTGCATCTACTGAGTGAATATTAAATGAATTCCTCTATCAAATTTAGTTACTTAAAGTCTTTAATAATTTAAATAAATACTTTTTAAAATATGTGACTGTGTGTAAAATAGAGTTACTATTATGATACCTTGTTAAAAAATAAACTGCTTCTCTCACATAAATTGTAAATAAGCATTGTATGGCTACGAAGCAGTCTATTCTTTGTAAAGAAACAAATTAAACTAAATGTAACTAGTCTCTAGTTACTAGTTACTAATTATTTAATTATTTAATTAAATAATTCCATTTATGAACATTTAAGTTTCTAATTTTTCACAATTGCAAGCAGAGATAAACTTGAACATATTTGTACATATATTTCATGGACACAAAGCTATATCCTATGATAGACAATTAGAAATAGACTCCCTGAACCAAAGCAAATATATATTTAAAATTTATTGGCTATATTGCCAAGTCAGCCTCCAGATATCTTATAAAATGATAAAAGCCCATGTCTCTATAATCTCATTAACTCTGGGGTTGGCCTGGTGTTGTGGCAGATCTGAAGACTGCGTGCACAAGCAGGCCTCCTGGAACTTTGGGATCCAGCCTCGCACCAAGTCAAGGACTGGCCTGAAGTCTGGGGCAGTGGAAGTTGGCCTTGCCCTGGGATTTCTTTGGGCAGTACTGTTGGTGTCTGGAGCAAAGTTCAATGCCCACTTTCCTTTTGCTTCCTCCACTGAGGGGTTTCTATGCCTAGGGCTTGGGGTATGGGGGCATAGATAAGGTAAATCTGTCCTTTACCCTTTTTGATAATGACTTTTCTTATTTCTGTGCTACATTTGGGGGCTCTAATCTCTTATCTAGGTTTCTTAACTCTTTGTGAAAGTATTTTCCTTGATGTTCCTGTTAGGGGAAGAGTTCTGGGAAGTCTATTCCACCATCTTGCTGACTTCCTCTTTCTCCTGTGTACATTATTGACAAACAAATTCCATAT
>CM053404.1:88960367-89042027 GCA_028644305.1 Xerus rutilus
AATTGATCAACAAATATATGAAAAAATGCTCAACATCTCTAGCAATTAGAGAAGTAAAAATCAAAAACTAAGATTTCATCTCACTCCAGTCAGAATGGCAGCTATCAAGAATACAGGCAACTATAAGTGTCAGTGAGGATGTGCAGGAAAAGGCACACTCAAATATTGCTGGTGGGACTGCAAATTGGTGCAACCAATCTGGAAAGCAGTATGGAGATTCCTTAGAAAACTTGCAATGGAACCACCACTTGACCCAGCTATCCCACTCCTCAGTCTATGCCCTAAAGACTTAAAAACAGCCTACTACAGTAATGCAGCCACTTCAATGTTTATAACACAATTGTTTATAACAATTCACAATAGCTAAACTGTGGAACCAACCTAAATGCCCTTCAATAGATGAATGGATAAAGGAACTGTGGTATATATATACAATGAAATATTACTCAGCAATGAAAGAGAATAAAATGATGACATTTGCAGATAAGTGGATGGAATTGAAGAACATCATGCTAAGTGAAGTAAGCCAATTCCAAAGAACCAAAGGCCAAATGTTTTCTCGGATTAGTGGATTCTGATCCATAATGGGGGTGGGGGTGAGGAGCATGGGAGAAATGGAAGAACTTTGGATAGGGCATAGGGGAGGGAGGAGAAGGGAGCGAGCATGGGAGTAGGAAAGATGATAAAATGAGATGGACATCGCTACCCTAGGTACATGTATGAAGACACGAATGGTGTAACTCTACCTTGTTTACAACCAGAGAAATGAAAAATTGTGCTCTATATGTGTACTGTGACTTGAAATGCATTCTGCTTTTTTAAAAAAATAAAAATAAATAAATTTTAATATATTTGAAGTTAGAAAATATATTTAAAAATAAAATTAATTAAAAAAAAAGAAGCAGAGCAAGAGCTCTACTCAATAAGGACAAAATATTTACCCAAAGGCATGCCCCCAGAGATCCAGCCATACCCTACCTAACGGGATTAGTGCACTGATTGGGTTAAAGCTCTCATAAGCCAATCATTTTACTTCTAAACCTTCTTGCATTATCTTACATGTGAACTTTTGGAGGACACATATCTAAACCATGCCAAAAGATGTTCTTATTTTACAGAAAGATGTACATTTACTATGTTAAATTTTGTTCTGTTTTCTTATGTGCTTTGTCCTGTCATTGAGCATTTAGGACCCTTAATTTTTTTTCACAGTATGTATAATTGCTGTCAAAATTCTTTCAAATGTATTGCTAGCTACTTATTTAATATTAATCTTTTATTATTTTCAAAATCTATTAGATAAGAAAGAAAAGATGTACCAGAATCAGGGAAAGCCAAACTGACAGCTACCTGTCCCTTTTGTTTCTTTTTGTGTTTGATTAAACTTATTTTCTGCTGTGTACTTTTCCTTTCAAACATTCCACTTGTAGCACCCTCAATATGGAATAATATTTCTGAACATTCCTACAAGATTTCTTTTGGCTACAATTTTCGAGGAAAAGCTAAAATTCTATCATCACCATTGCTGGAAAGTTGATGCATAGGAGTGCAAAGGGGTTAAAAATACATGCATCCTAATGATTCCATAGCGATGGGATGCTACAAAAAAACTGATTAGGAGCACTCTTGCTCAAGCTTCCTAGAAATAATGATATTTATCAACAAGAATTAAAACTTTCTTTTACAAACTTTTCAATATGATTTCATTGGCAATTTACCTAATTTCTTAACTTCTGGGAATTATTTCTATATGAAAGAGTCATATTCTACACTTCACTGTAATGTAATTTTTAATTCTGCTATATCTTTTAATGGCAATTGTAGAAAAATATTTTAATTTGTGTTAACGTTTTTATTTTATTCCATGGTGAATATTTATATTACTAATACTACTCTCATACTTGTATTTGTTGTCTCTTGAAAGAGGGTTTTTCTTTAATATATTTTTCTTCTTCTTTTTTTTAACCAGGAGTTAAACACAGGGACACTTAACCATGGAGACTTTTTTTGAATTTTGTTTTTATTTTGAGATAGGGACTCTCTAAGTTGCTTAGAGCCTTGCTAAGTTGCTGAGCCTGGCTTTGAACTTGCAATCCTCCTGCCTCAGTCTTCCAAGACACTGGGATTACCAGCATGCACTCAGCTAAATAATATAATATTTTTATAAGAACTACTTAATTGGAATTTAATATTAAAATGTTATGTTCTGTATGTTAAATATTAAGAGAAGAACAATCATAAGCATGTATCTATTCACAGATAGTAAAACTTACCATAATAGAATGGCTTTCTCTTTGATGTTAGTTTTTATAATTCCTACAAAGAAAATCATAGCTAAACTGTCTCTTTTATATTTCTAATAATCACATATATTTCTAATTATTACATCTTTAAGTAATAGTTCATCTCTGTAGTGACCTTTTTTTTTACTATTTACATAGATTCTTTCTCTGCATTCTTTAAAAAATGTGTGTCATTAACACACCAATTTGTTCTACAGGGATATGAAGCCTCCTTGCCCCATCATTATATTAATTCATCATGTTATTGTGTAATGAAAACACACACAAATTAATATTTTAATATATTACTTACCTTATTCTAGATTACTTTGATGATTACCATGTATTATGGCTTTGTAATACCTCCTTATAACTTAACTTTGAAATATTTTAATATATGTGTATTTTGTTATATTTTTCAATGTTAATCAGAAATAAATAGAATAAAATATTTAATGAGAATATTATGGCAAGTACTCAACACATTGTTATAACCAGTTTCCCATTCAGTTTCTTCTAATGACACTTTTATGTTTTCTAGACTTTCAAATGAATTTATTTTTAACATTGCGTTTTGGTCATGTAGTATATAATATCTTTAGAAATTCTGTTCATTTCATGTCAGATTATCAAGGTATGATGTTAATATTATTTGAAGATTATATTTTTGAAATTACTTACATTTTAACTAAGTAAATTCTCCCAAATTTTGATCTTATTATACAAAAATACTTTCATTTTATATCATCTTTCTCCTTTAAATCAAAATAGCACAGCTCTTATTTGGGCATCTATCCCCACCTCCAAAGAGTGATTTAGTAGCTTCAACATTCTGTGGTTTGATGAGTGTCTCTTAATGGCTAGATGCTTTTCCTGTGTTATTCACACAGAAGCATAATCAGGAGAGAGTGACCTTTCACTTCAGACCCAGAGCAGAAAATTGTTTCACATCACCACATCACCTTCTGACTCTTTTCTTTGTTTTTTTTTTCCTCCTTGCTCCTGTTGATGGGAATTTTTTTCTTGTTTTGTTTTCATATATCATATCACTAATGTGTCCTTCTAACCTTGCTTATGTTTCTCTGAATATTTTTTAAAACAATTTTTTCCAATTAAGACTGATAAAAACAATGTGCAGTCCTCCTAAGTTGGGGTTATTTTGATACCATTTGTTGTGGAAAACTACAAAATTGGCTCAGGGCTAAAAATTGGTAAATGTGTTCTGATGGATTTAAAAGCAAAATTAGATTGATTTCATGAAAGTTTTTGGTCAATCTCCCAATAAGACAGAGTAAGGTAAGGAATAGAGATATCATCTTAGGCCAGCAAAGCCAAAGACTTATTTGGTGAATAAAGAGAATACAGCAAAACAGTGAGTAGACAGTATGGTATAGTTGTTGGTCATAATTTCAGACCCACCAGACAATATATGCATTAATGATTCTTTTTTGATTCCTGCCGTGGCTTAGTTTCTTCAAATTTTACATTGAAGCTAAAAGATCTTTCTGGGTTTTTTTCTTTTGTTTTGTTTTGTTTTTTAATTTTTCCCCTTATGTTAGCTCATATGCAGATACTGATATTGTGTGAACACACCCACAAGTAGCACAAGTAGTCTTAAATTTTAATAATGTTTTGAGACCCCTGGAAAACATAAATCAACACAAACATGTCTGATTCATGATTCACCATCCCAAAACCAACTCATTCATTCACTCATGCTCTAATGTTAATAATATTCATGAGACAGTGCCATTTATGTTTCGTCTGAAGCTTATACTATTTTAAGTAGCATGAGTATAGGAAACAATGTCTATTGTTTTCTTTATAATGATTCAATATCAAGCACTATGCCTGAAGCCACATGGCCAGGCACTTGTATAATGCCTTCCAAATACTCTATTTCTATTTTTATATTCAAGTTTTGGTATTTTTTTCCTTAAATCTGAAACCCCAAATTGTATAATATTTACTCTTAGTCTCACACATCTATAAAAGAAAAAAGAAGAGGAGGAAAGAAATAGTATATGCATTTACTGAATCACTTCTGGTTACTGATGAACTCAAAAATTTATAATTTACCTACTAGAAAAAATGGTATTTCAGCTGGGATCTTATGGAGATCATATTTCCAACAAGGAAGCATTCCAATGAGGAAGAACAATTTGTGTCATGTCCTTGAGTATGAAATGCAAACAAAAGGTAGAGAAGCTTCCCTGGGACATGATGAGAAAGAGGGGACAGAAACAAGTGGACTGAAAGACATGCTCCAGGTCATACAGCAGCCACAAGGTGAAGATGTGAAAAGTTAAAAGGGCAGTGGTGTGGCTGCATTTTAATTTTGTAACTATTTGCTGTAGCTGAAAAATAATTTATAATTGCTAAAGATACCATAAAATTATTAGACTCCCACTACAATAGTAGACTAGCTAAGATATATTACAATAGTTTCTTGATAAATCATGCCTTAGAACTGCAGAGTATAGTAACAGCAAACAATTCATCTCAGACTTCTTAGTCTGAAATGTGGTCCTTTAGATTTAGACCACACTTTTCTTATTCAGTCTTCATTCTCATCACCTGCCTTACAACCACTTGATATCCCAGCCCTACTTCAATTGTTCAGATTCCCTGAACACAATGAGTGCTCACACACATTTGCTTTTTCATAGGCTCATTTTCCTGCCTGAATTCTACTTCCATTTTTCCTTTAACAGCAGTGACTGTCCACTGACCCCTGCCCACCATCCACTTACATTTTGGTTTGGATATGAGATGTCCTCCAAAAGCTCACGTGTGAGACAGTGCAAGAAAGTTCAGAGGAGAAATGATTGCGTTCTAAGTATCTTAACCCAATCAGAGATTTAATCCCCTCATAGGGATTGACTGAATGGTAACTGAAGTGTTAGAGTGTGGCTGGAGGAGGTAGGAATTGGAGTGTGGCTTCAGATATATATTTGTATCTGGCAAGTGGACTCTCTCTTTGCTTCCTGATAACAATGTGAGCTGCTTCCCTCCACCACACTCACCCACCATGATATTCAGCCTCACCTCAAGCCCTGAGGAATGGAGCCAGCCCTCTGTGGACTAAGACCTCTGAAACTATGAGCCCTCAAATAGACTTTCTTCGTCTGCTGTTGTTCTGGTCAGATCTTTTAGTCACAGCAGTGAAAAATCTGACTAAAACAACTTAGTTCCTTTCTTCAGATGTTCACCTGATCTTTGCTTACATTTGAAAATTATCTAGACCAATAACCTAATATAGCTGTAATCCCTCATGTGCATTAAGTTCCATGTGGTAAGATCAATACTAATAAGACTCCTTTTATTGCACTTGAGAACATAATGTCAAGAAATATTAGATATATATATTAAGATTTATTCTACCTGAATCCTAAATGAGAATATTTACAGTATTTCCAACCATCCAAAGTCTAGTTTAGGCTTTGACTTTTCCATGAACCCTTTGTAATTCACATAATTTAAATTAATCTTTCCCTTTTTGTGTTCACAAGAGACATGATAAATACTTTTCACTGCCATATGTCCAAGTCTTGTTTCAGCAGAATTAAATAGGAGCTTTTTTCATTGACCAGTTTTTATAAATGAATCTTTATTTTTCTAAAATGAGAAACCATGATATAATTTATTCATTCAAATTTCACAAATGTGTACAGGCTATAGTTATATATCAAAGAAAATAAATCAAGTCTGCCCTCAGGGAGCTAACATAACATTAGAGGATATAGGGAACAGCAACAAAAGAAAAAGGAAGCTGCAAAATTGTAATAGATGGAGAGTGGGATTTGGTAAGGACCATGGAAGAACAATGATGTGACCATCTACCAGGTTTTAGGTTGGTGAATTCTACTAAGTTTTGGAATGTGATGAATTTACTTAAATTTATTTGCAATCTACAATTGTCAAGTTCTTTTAGTAAGTATGAAGTGATAATTAAAGATTGGTATACTTTTTAGGCTTCAGCCCATAACTTTACCAGCCATATGTTAAAATGGCAGCAAGTTTCAGGCTGAGTTTGTAACTTGTACTAAGATTTCTTGGTAAGCAGGAACAAAAGCCATCATACAACCTGTTGCAAACCTAGAGAAATCCTGCTCACTGGCCTTTCAGGAGCTCTAACAAGAACCTTTGCATGTAAAGGTTCACTGAAAGGCCAATGCAGAAGTACTCTAACATCAGGATCTAAAACCTTCCTCACAGGATTAGATTTTTTTCCATTGATTAGGAAACAAAGGACCCGATTTCTGGATCCAGAGAGTTGTTTCAAAGGTGTTACACTACTGGGATTGTGAGATTCTGGTAACTTTTGTTCTGAGTAATCAAATAGAGTGGGTAATAAATTATATTTAATATCACAAGCTAATTAACAAAACCTTTGAATGGTTTAGAAAAGGGTATTGGAAAATTTTTTTATAACCATCCCTGAAGTATGCATGATTGATAAAGTATGCAAAACAGTAAATAACTTTACCTAGAGTAGAGATATAAATAAATTTCATAGAATGAGACAATGTGGATCAGTGAATACTTTCTAATGAGATACACTTGCATTTATTAATGAGAGATGAGTACAAATAACCCTATTCAGTAAAAATAAAATTTTAATTAAAAAAATAAATAAAAATCTAATAAAAATTTACCTAGGGTACAGTAAACACAATTGCACAATGACACATAAGGCTGGAAAAGGTCTAGTGCTATGGTAGAAACTTCTAATTGTCTTCCAATTCTCATTTACTCCTTTTTATATAATATTATAAACAACAATTATTACTTAGGGATAAGGTCACTAAAATAAAAAAAATATTTTCTAACATTTTACTAGTTAGGTATTACCATATGTCTAAGCTCTGAAAAACTTATGTGAGAAGTAAGTTGTGTAACATAAAAGACTTTTAAGGAAATGCTGTGCTCCTTCTTCCATCTCTCCTTCATCCAGCTGTTTGAGCCGAGGCTAACCATCATAGCCTCGGAACATCAAGACAAGAGGGTTGTGGACAACTTTCCATGGAGTTTTAACATTACTATATATTTTCCAAGAAAGAAATTTTGACAGTTTTTATTCACACCGTATTTTGAAGGATATTTGTATGTCTAACAGCAATGATAGATGGGAGATGTCTTCCTTTAGAGCAGAGAGCAGCTTTGTTCCTTGAATCAATATAAAGATAATATCTCCCTTCAGGGCAAAATTTGTGTAGGTTTACTGGCAGCCCTCTTTAAAAGATTAGCACTTCCTAAACTGAGGTTTCTCAAAAGTGAAATAGACTCCTTAGGTTTGCAGAAGTACTCTAACATCAGGATCTAAAAGCTTCCTCTCGGGATTAGATTTTTGTATCTTTCTGTATCACTCTGTAGGGCCTTAGGGGTCAAGGGAAAGCAACATGAGCATGAGACTTATGTTGCTTATTGTAAGTGAAGGGATTTCTCTGGGACTCCTAAGAAGACTATGTCTTCTGCCAGCGTCTGAAACTATAACTTGTTAGCTTGTATAACTTGTAGGGTTAAAATCTCAGAATCTTGACTTCTTGACAGAGTCATACTCTAGAGATAATGTAATTAAAAGTGAAGTCAGGTGCAGTGGCACACACCTGTAACCCCCACTGGTTCAGAAGGCTGATGCAGGAGGATCTCAGTTCAAAGCCAGCCTTAGCAAAAATGAGGTGCTAAGCAACTCAGTGAGACCCTGTCTCTAAATAAAATACAAAATAGAGCTGGGGATATGGCTCAGTGGTCGAGTAATCTGAGTGCAATCCCTGGTATCCTTTCTCTTCCAAAAAAAGTGAAACTTATCCTAGGTCTTAATAGCTGCAAAGCCACATTTGGTGGTGGTGGTGGTGGTGGTGGTTGTTTTGGGGGGAGAATATTGTTGATTTACCCAAGGGGTAATTTACCATTAAGCTATAGCTTCAGCTTTTTTTCTTTCTCTCTCTCTCTCTTTTTTTTTTTTTTGAGACAGGAATTCACTAAGTTGCTTAGAATCTCTCTAAATTGCTGAGGCTGGCCTTTAACTTGTGATCCTCCTGTCTCAGCCCCTGAGTCACTGGGATTATAGATATGTACCACCATGCCCCTGCACAAAGCCACTTTAATACAGATTTGGACACTACTTACTGAATATATTTCCTAGAACTGCTATATAGTTCTTATTAAAATAGCATTATATCTACCAGAGTAGTATTATCTTGGATAGGCATTTGATAAGTAGGTACCAAGGCACTGAAACTTGGTGTCTAAACACTCTGTAAAACTGATCTGTGTGCTGATCAAACATATAAGATATGGAAAATAGTAGGGAAGACTCAACTTCTTGCTATTCTCAGCAGTGTTCTGAAAAAGTTTACTTCAGTCAAGGATATTTTTGAAACTCCTACCTGTTCCTAGCATTCAAAGTATATGCTGGTCAATATTCATAACAAACTGAACTAAGAATCTAATGATCCCTGAAAATGTTGTATTTCTGTCCTTTTCTCATCGCCTGAGAATGAAATCACAACTCCATAGCTTGACATAAAACCCCTTTTATTCTCAGGCTAATCTTTTTTCCTACCCACTGCATCTCTTCCTGTCCTTTACTATCCCCTTTCATTAGAATGACATACCTGCCAATCTTTATATATCACCTGCTACGACCTTCCATGACCCTTGTCTTTATACATAAGCTGTCCTTGTATGTAATGCTTCCTTCTTTTTTCTTTATGTTACAAATTTTTATTCATCTTTCAACTCTAACTTGAAATGTCACCTTTTCTTTCTTGCTATGAAACTGTCAGATGTCACTTCCTATTTTGTCAGAGTATTTACTTCCAGTATCAGACTCTTCTCTGCTTTTCAGACTCTCAATGTCTAATTTGTTGTCTTAGTGAAAGAAAGCAGGGCATCAGTCTAAACTATGAGGAAATAGACTGTGAATGAGGGAAGATAGCTTTAGATAATTTTTTATGACAGTTTGTGTGCATGTTGGAGAGTTCATTCTAACTGCTCAGAGCATATTGTTTCTATACTATGGTTATTTTTAAAATGTTAAGAATAACTAGAATAATATTGTTATTTAATTTTACATTATAGTTCTTATTTTGGTTTGTTTATATTTGGGATTGAACTCAGAGTGCTCTACCACTGAGTGAAATCTCCAGCCCATTATTTAAATTTAAATTTAAAGTTTTATTCATATTTTAAGACAAAGTCTCACTAAGTTGCTGAGGCTAGTCTCTAACTTGTGATCGCCCTGCCTCAGCCTACTGAGTTGACAGGATTACAGGCATGTGTCACCACCTCTGGCTACATTCTAGTTCTTAGTCATTTACTCTTAGTTTGGATTACAAAGAAGCGGAGAGTAGATTATGTTGGTTGATTCCACATATTTATAAAGTCCACAATACATTTTTTTCAAATGTTGGAATACATCTCATGATTTTAATGATGGCTTAATGAAACAATTCATAAGGACATTGTTATTGATTTATATGCAGGATACTCATTGATTTATATGCACTGCAATTTCTAATTTCTTTTTCAAAGCTCTTTCATGCAGAAAAGTCCAATGTATTTTCTACTGTCAGTTAAATTTCCTTAGTATTGATATTTTATGTCATTAAAATTATAATAATTACTTTTTTATAGGAACGACATACCATACTATAAACAACATGAAAAAGACACATTATATATTAAATAAAAGAGACCATCGATAATGTAGTTTAAGCTTTTTAAGTAATTTGTAACATAATAGCATAATAACATATATCAAGTGTTAGTTTATGAAAAGAACTGTCAAATATTTCATTTTTATTGAGGCATCACATGAATTTTTTGAATGTATAAAACCTGTATCAATGGATTTTATTAGGGAGGATTCATAATATGTGTAATTAAATCAAAGAAGTCAATGATAACGTAACCTGTGAACTTTGCAGATATATTTTATTTCCATATAAAATATATGCTAATATATATGTTATTAGCTAAAACTATGTTAATTGGCTTAATATTTCTATAAAGTAAGCAGTGTGTTTAATTAATCATCATGTAATTCTTATATTCTGGTAAAAAAAGAATGTGAGATAATAGCTCACTGATTCCACCTGCATAATAAGTAGATTTTTCATTGGATAAATTTGGTTTAATGCATAATGTTCTAACTAATTTTTATTAAATGGTTTAGTTCTATTTCTAGTTTGTTGAGAGTTTTTAATTGTGAAAGTGTGCTGAATTTTGTGGAATGCTTTCTTTTTGCCTTTGAGACAGTTGTTTGACTTTTAACCTTTATTCTGTTAATAGGGTACATGTGTCACTCTAATAGACTTTTGTATGTTGAAACATCTTCGAGTCTCAGGTGTAAATCTCACTTGTGCTATAGAATTCAGTTTGCTGATATTTCATTGAGAATTTTTTAAATTTATGTTTATCAGGAATATTGACCTCTAGCTTTCTTTTCTTGTGATATCTTTGCCTGACTTTGATACTAGGGTGATTCTGGCCTCATAAAATGTTTGGGAGTGTTCTCTCCTTCTTTTTGGAAGGATTTGGCAGGATTGGCAGTAACTCTATCAGTGTGTGAGTTTACCAATGAAACCATCTCTAGTCCTGTATATTTCTTTGTTGGGAGGTTTTGATTACTATTTTAATCTCCAAAGTCTGAATGGACATATATCTTACTGATACTAGATTAGATATAAGTCTGTTCAGACTTTCTATTTCTTCATGATTTAGTCTCAGTAGGTCATATGATATCACTACTTTTTATACATATTTTGTTATATATTTGTTAATATAATTTATCATTTTAAGATAATTCCAGAATATCAAAATAAGTATGATATATTACAGCATGGAGTCATTTTATTATCAACTATCAGCAATGCTAGGTTCAGATAACTAAAGAGTATAAGTAATGAAGGTAATATATGTTAATAAATAGAGCAGACTATAGTGAACATTTCTTTAAAACAGTATCAAAAAGAGGTTGATAGCCGGGCACAGTGGCACAAGCCTGTAATCCCAGTACTTAGGGAGGCTGAGACAGGAGAATTGCTAGTTCAAAGCCAGCCTCAGCAATGGCGAGGTGCTAAGCAACTCAGTGAGACCCTGTCTCTACATAAAACAGGAAATAGGGCTGGGGATGTGGCTCAGTGGTCGAGTGCCCCTGAGTTCAATCTCCAGTACCAAAAAAAAAAGGTTGATACCATTTTTATATCTAAACTATTTACCACAGACTGTCCTAGGATTATTACAGGAAGACACTTACATAATAATTAAGTTCATGCAAACTATATTTAGTTACCCTTAAAAATATCTCAAGATTAGTATACTTTCTTTAGTTAGATCTTAAATGAAACAAATAAATGAGGTTCAGATTTCATGAAGTGTTTAGGATAATAAAAACCTCTGAGTGAATAATTATTTTGCTTCTGGGTGATTTTGTAAGCTAAATTGTCTAATACTTAAAATGCTCCTAGTGGTTAATTTCAACATAATGCCAGATTGAGAACGAGTAGACAACCTGTGAGTAATCAAGCAAAGAGGTATTACATTCATAAAGCAAACACTTGGGCAATCAGAAGCAGCATTTTATCATGGAAGGCATTATGAGAAATATAAATAGATTTAAAAAATGTCCCCAGGACTTGAAATCAGTTTAGATATTATATCCTAGAATTATTAAATAATATTAAAGCATGACTTAATAAATCTATAATCTGAATGATTTTATACACTAAGTAATACTTTCTTCAAATATATTTATTTTGAAACTGAAAAATGTGGAATTAAGACTACATACTGGGAGTGGTAGTATAGGCCTGTAATCCCAGCAGCTTGGAAGGCTAAGGCAGGAGGATCGCAAGTTCAAAGTCAGCTTCAGCAATTTAGCAAGGTCCTAAGCAACTCAGCAAGACTGTCCCTAAGTAAAATGCAAAAAAGGGGTGATGTTGCTCAGTAGATAGCACCCTTGGATTCATTCCTGGTACTCTCCCCAAAAAAATAAAAAGAAAAAAAGACTACATATTAGGCAAAATACCCATAGAAAAGGAAAAATTCTACAACACACCACCTCATTAAACCATAATTAAATCATACCATTCCTTTACTCTATGGCTTCCCATTTCACTGAGGGGAAATGTCTACATGCTCCTGTGTAAGCTGCCATTCACCCTGAACTACCACCTCTCACCCCAAATGCCACTCTAGCCTAATTCTTTCCTCTAGCCACACTGCTTTTTTTGCTACTCTGGAACCCGGAACTAATTGTTTAGTCAGCTGGTAATCTACCCCCACACCAAGATATTCCTGCACTCGTCTCCAATCATTATCATTTTCAAGTTTTCATGCAAATGTCACCTTCACAGTAAGATCCTCCTTGATTATTTAGCATTCCAACTTAGAGTGCCTCCTCCCACCCATTGCTTTCCGGACCCTGTTTCTGAGGCCTATAGCCCTTAGCACCTTCCACAGTAGTATATACGTGTTTGTTTTATGTCTACTTCTCACCCCATACATCAGTAGAATTGAGAGCTGGGATTTTTTTTTTTCTTGTTTTGTTCATAGTTTTGTTCACAAAACTTTGCATGATATGTGACACATATGTAAGGAAGAAATGGGTAAATAACTGCAACACCATACCTGTGACGAAAATTTCATGACTATCATGAAACTTGACAGAACTGTTTCACCCAAATTAGTATTTTTAAAGGTTTAGCCGGGCGTGGTGGCGCAGGCCTGTAATCCCAGCACTTTGGGAGGCTGAGACAGGAGAATCGCTAGTTCAAAGACAGCCTTGGCAATGGCGAGGTGCTAAGCAACTCAGTGAGACCCTGTCTCTACATAAAACAGGAAATAGGGCTGGGGGTGTGGCTCAGTGGTCGAGTGCCCCTGAGTTCAATCTCCAGTACCACAAAAAAACAAAAAAAAAAAGTTTAAGTGCCAGTATGATGTATAGCTTATTTTCCTGGGTTCCTATCATACTTCTCATTAATTAAATAACTGTAGCAAAATGAGTGTATTAAGTTTCAGCAATATTAGGTCAGGCTAACATCACTGCATACCTTTCTTCCCTGTAAATCTTGTGTTTAGCTAAGTGGAGGTGCTAAAAAAGTTGGTTATGACAGTATTTGTTAGAATTCTATTTATTTAGTGTCTTAAAGTGTGGGGACAGAACACAAGGAGCAGGCATGATTTATATACTTTCAAATCAATTCTTCCAATTAGGGTCACTTTCTTATATCTTATTCTATATTTTAATAATTATTCCTCAAAATTTATTAAGTTTAATACATTAATACTAATTATTTCAGCCATAAACAATTTAAGTTATTCTAAGATTCTAGAAAGCATAAAGATTAAAAAATTATATTCATTTTTATTTCATCTAGAACACTGCATATTAGTATGGCAGGTACTGTGGATAGACGTACTCATTTGTGAAGTCTTTAACAAAATTGCATGTGAAATAATGTATTTCTAACACACTCAAAGCTCAGACTGTTAAATTTGTTTTCACAGAAACTTATCTGCATTTTGTCACACAGACTGTAATATTATGTTTTTCCAATTGTGTTTTTAGGTTGTATTCAGTTGGAGGTCGAGATGGCAGTTCCTGTTTGAGTTCAATGGAATACTATGATCCTCATACAAATAAGTGGAACATGTGTGCCCCAATGTGTAAGAGGAGAGGAGGTGTTGGAGTGGCCACATGTGACGGTTTTCTTTATGCAGTAGGTGGCCATGATGCTCCTGCTTCAAACCACTGTTCCCGGCTCCTAGATTATGTAGAAAGGTAAGACCCCTTGGGCCTTGCTAGGATGTAAGAGACAGTACAAAGGACACTGATGCCTAATTCTATTGATTGTGAAAACAATACTTTAAGAAAAACAAATTAAATTCTTTTCTTTCTTTGTCTCTCTCACACACACACATGCACACATTCATTTTCTCATTTTCATATTTTCTTTTTTCCTTTCTTGCTTCCTTCCTTCTTAAATTCTTTGAACTTTTCTTCAGATGATTCCTAAATAATTTAAAATTTCTCCTTGATAAATTTTTAAATGGTTGGTTGAAGCAGTTTTAAGTAATTTACCAGACATGAATATTTATTCATCCTTTTATTTATTTTTGTAGGGGGGGTTTGGGGATTGAACTCAGAGGCACTCAACCACTGAGCCACATCCCCAGCTCTATATTGTATTTTATTTAGAGACAGGGTCTCGCTGAGCTGCTTAGTGCTTCACTTTTGCTGAGGCTGGCTTTGAACTTGAGATCCTCCTACTTCAGCGTCCCAAGCCTCTGGTATTACAAGAGTGCAAGCACCGTGCTCTATATTTTTTAAATATTGGATATTTTATTTATTTGTTTCATTCATCCTGTCTTGTTTGTTCTACTTATCTGTTCAGACTCTCAAAGGCCTATTATGGACTTCTTTGTTTTAAGACACATCCTTTTAAGTCTAACAGAATTACTAGAACTATTTTTATTTTTAATAAAATCTCAAACTTGAGATCCTCCTGCGTCAGAGCCCTGAGTCCCTGGGATTGCAAGTATGAGCCACTGTGCCCAGTTTCTTTCAACTCTTCCTAAAAAAGACTAAGTACACAGACACCAGAATGAGAAGGTGCCTTAACTCCAGGCTTAGTCCAGCATTGCAGACATTGGCTTAGTCTGTCTTGTGTTCCCTTTCAGTGCTGTGCCTTGCTTAGAATTATTATACTTTATGCAGTAAGCATTTTAGCATCTTTAGTAAGATTCATAGTGATATATCCTATTGCAGACAGGTACACACTGAGCTATGGGGAGATCAATATATGGAACACTGACGTTAACTGGTGTATCAGTTGGAATAAGTAATCCTGTTGTACCTTCAAAACTCTCAGTGGTATAATAGCCTGATGCTACTTGTCTGTGGTGCTATCACTCTGCTACACGTGTGTGTGTGTATGTGTGTGTGTGTGTAGAGAGAGAGAGAGGGAGAGAGAGAGAGAGGGAGGGAGAGAGAGAGCACAAGCACACTGTAAATCCCTATGCTGCAAAGAAAAAAGCCAGATACTAGGAAATTGTTCACCGGTTCTTAAAGATTCTACCTTTAAGAATATAATTAATATTAATGCAAGTAATACAATTAATACAATTAATGCAAGTAATACAGTTAATTCTCTTTCTTCATACTTCAGTGACAAACCAGCCATATGGCCACAGAAAGCTTCTTGAGGGCAGAAAGATAGTATCCTAACTTCTCCATGGGAGAAGAACAAGATGTGTTTGGTGAATACCACTGAACACAGGGAAACTTTCCTTTTGATATTAAGAAACTGCATCATTTGTACTCATGCTTGTAAGCGGTATAGTTAGTGGAAGAAAGATGCAAAAATTTTTTTTCTCAAAATATATGATTGTTCTACTGAGGTTTAATCCATTGGCAAGAGAGATTTGGTGCTCCTGCTATGATATCCATAACTAATGTTAAACAATATTGCTACTCTGTGAAATGGACTTCAGTTTTATGGTTACATGTACATAGACAAGGGCATTAGGCATACCATGTTTTCATTAAATATTCTCTAATTTACTGAAATTAAAAACTATAGGTCTTATAGTAAGGATGATGGAGAGGGTCTAAATAAATAGATTTATATTTTTATACAACAAACATGCAATCATTTATTTTTAATAAATCTAAGTGATTTGACAGGTCATTCACATTTTCCTCTATTAATTCCTGGGAAAATGAAGAAAAGCCGAATATGAGGAGGATCCTACTTTTACCTCAAATATCATATACAAATGCTGCTAATGAAATGATATTTCATCCAAACATTTCCTCTAACTTTACTGTATGATGTATCTAAATGTTGTTGTGAACAGAAGCATAAATAATTCAGTATAGGAATACATTTATGATGCAAAATTAGATTTAAATAAGCACGGCTATTTTAAGTTATAAGAGTGCAGTGAGTACACACAGCTTAAGTAATGCAGAAGCACACAGTGTTCTCATGATTCTTGTCCTAATTCATACTACTTGTCAAAGTAATAGCATTCTTGCATGTTCTGTAAACTGTTTTTATATTGATGATTTCACAAGTAAATCAATAAAAAAGTACATAATGGTGTTTCTGTAGAACTATTTTGCATATATAATGTGAAAAATATTTTACTATATAGGCAAAACAGATCACTGGAAATAATAAGACTAATGTATAATGCTATGTTTGATAGGTAGGTAGATATGTCAAATTTTAATATAATATTTGCATAATGCCCTATGCAAATGCAAACATATTATATAATAATGGTATTAAGCACAGTTATGTAATAGTTAAAATTTTTACAGTCACCTGTCATAGGCACAAAGGACCTCACATCAGAGCAGATTGGAAGCCAAGGACTGAGTGAAAACAGAGCATCCAGAATAGTGTATGGAACAGACAAAACTTGATTTTGTGACTGAGCCTCACCTTAATGAGAGCACCTTGACTAACAAAATTTGTTTCCAAAGTGTGCAATGAGTTTTAGGAGAATTTAAGCCTATAAAATATGATTCATTAGACAGAACTTTCACACATCTATTTATTTAGACAGCAATTATTATTCTGTATGTATTTTGTACTGTGCCATACAGAGTTTACAATGTATTTTCAGAGACAAGAAACAAATTATCAGAGCTTAATATTTAAGAATATTTTAATACTGCATAATATTTAATATTAGCAAATATTATTTCATCACTTAAAAATAAATATTATTAATAATTAATAACATTAATTAACATGTTATGCAATAATACTATCAGTTAATAATATTACAAACAAAACTGGAATCCAGGCCATAGATCAGAAAATGTCCTCAAAAACATCTGACTAGTAGTAGATTAGAACCACCTTTGCCCTCAGGTCTATATCCCAGTAATTAAGGATGGTAAGAGAAGAGTGTCAAGATAATAGGAACTCCCTAAACTTCATAAATTTTACTTCTTTAAATCTGTTCTCCTGATAGTTGCTAGAAGAATATTTTCATAATGCAGATTTGGCCTAAAACAACAATGGAGAATTTTGCTTTGTACTAATTATCAATATCAATTACAATTATGCTTACATTAGTATTTCCACTGAAGTTGGTTCCACATATTGTGAATGCCAGATTACATCTCCACCTCACTATTGCTTTACTTTGGCACAGTCCCTGATAGAGTAGGCACTCAGTCAACAATTATTGAATCAGACAGTAAGAAAAACAGACCTCAAATATTCCCCAAGGAAAAATATCTTCAAGTCAACTAAGAGTCATTATATTGATAAATAAGTGAATTGGCAGATGATATATTGAGAGAAATGTTATATCATCTGGTTATATGTATTATGATATATCATCTCTTTCTATGTACATATACATGATATAGAGTGATACAGAGTGATTATGTATATATATCTCTCTCTGTGTATAATATGTATCTATTGAGTGACCAATGGATGAATAGAAGAATGGAAGGATAAATGGATGTTTGAAAGTACAGATATAGATAGCTTTGTACTTAATTCTTTTACCAAATTTGCATGTGAATGTCTATTTTTGTCATCTTTTGCTGGATATCAATGATTCTTATATATTTGAGACATTTATTCAATAGACAAAAAATTTCAAGGTAGATGGTGCCTGAAAAACAAAGCAGCTTCAAATATTAATTCAAAGATATCTTTATATCTATTTTTTTTTTTTTGGTACTGGAGATTGAACTCAGGGCCACTCAACCACTGAGCCACATCAGTGTTTTATGTAGAGACAGGGTCTCACTGAGTTGCTTAGTGCCTCGCCGTTGCTGAGGCTGGCTTTGAACTAGCGATTCTCCTGTCTCAGCCTCCCTAAGTGCTGGGATTACAGGCTTATACCACCATGCCCGGCTAGATATCTTTATATCTTAACCAAACATAGTTGCCAAATAATTATAAAAATATTTTATATATTGTCATAAATAGAACATGTTTCTCAAGGTCTATCAAAATCTAATCAAGTCAGAAAAATTTATCTAAAACAATAGTACTATATTTTTGTATATATAACAATAGTTTTATTTTGTTCATACCTCTGATTAAATAAACGAGTAAAGGCAATATTTGCAGTCATACAAGCAGGGATAAATACATTATTCAATTTATTACAACATTGAACTTTTAATTATCATAAATATTAGTATATGAGGTAAGAATAGGAATCATTTCTTTTTTTTGTTCTTCTTCATTTCATCTTTTTTGTTTAGACAAGCCCAAGAATTGCAACATTTGTAGAATATGAAGAAGTGAAAAAGGAGAGGCACACTATTTACTCAAATTAGTTTTCTTAGTTTTTTAAGAATCATATTAATATATTACTTATGTTTTGATATATATATAAGACCTTAAAAATTTTTTGTATTTACAAAAGCTGCCAATTCTCTGACAATTTAAGTACTGAGGGGCTCAGCTTTATTAGTGCATGCAATAATTTTTAAATGATACCACAGCTATCCATAAATTAGATGTGATTTGATATTTTCCTGAATGACTTATGAGGCAAGAGACATTCTTTGAAGTGGTCAGCTGAAGACACTGAGTGACAGAATGTCCTGGTGTCCTGGAAAACTCTGTCTAGAATTCTGGTATTATGTTTTGTTGTTGTTGTTTTTTAACTCTGTGTATTTTGATGGAGAAGAACAGTCCTGTGGAAAGGCAGATGTTCATGAATTGAGGAAACATGCTACATCCTATATGAATGAAAGGATATCAACCCTGTTATCAAATTGAAAAATTCATTTTTATTTTGGGAGAGGTTATTTAAAAATGCACAGTTAGAACTCACAGGTGTTCTGTCATATTAACAAATAAAGTAATTATCTAAATAATCTATGGTTTCTTAGTTTGGAATGAGGAGATATTCATTTTTAAAAATGAGCTTTAACCAATAGTCAGAACTCTTGTGTATGCTCCCTCTCCTATTGATTGGCAATAATTTAAATAATTTGTAATCATCTACTGCAGTATTGCATCTGAAAGGACTCAAAGAGCTACTTAACTTGTCCTTGTTTTCTTTCTGTTCTGTCAACAACTCATTTTCTCTCTTCTTAACCTTGCAGAATAGATGTAATAAAACATGACATAAGTCAAAATAGAATTTTTCATTTATCTTCATAGAAAAGGTGACAACAAATTAACTTTTAAAAATATTTTTTTTGTATAAAAATAAACAGTGAATACTGAGAGGGAAGCATAAACCTAGTGTCTTTGTCTTCTTTTCTCAGTCTGTGCCCATTATATTTTTAAAAGAAGTATCACATACTATTTGGAGAACATTAATAAAAACATGAAAATATGCTTATCCAAAATAACATTAAACACATAAACAATATGAGAGCCTGAATAGAATTATTTCTTTAACATGAGCTAACCTCTTCCTACTTTGTCATAGAGTGGAAGTTGACAGTCAACTCCAAACCATTTCACCCCTCATGTGACCCTAATTAATTAGCAGGACTTCTGCAGTTGAATCTAAACAGAGAACAAGCCCACAATACCCTGTATAAGATCCTTGTTGAGAAATATATTCTGATAAGAGAATAATTTATATATTGAGACTAATTTGAAACTAAGAAAGTCAGTCTTGAATGTTTGTAGCCTGATCTTTAAAACATTTAAATTTTTTAAATTTCTTAACTTATAAATAGAGCATATTTGTGGTGATGACATGGAAAATCAAGGAAAAGTTCATAAAAGAAAGCAGTTTCATTAGTTATTATTCAGCTCAAATTTATTTAAGTAATCTGGTGCCTACATTTTATTTTTCTTTTTGTATTTTAAGATACATTTTCTAGCAAATATTAACATTTGCAAAATATCTTTGTTTATCTCTTTCTCCTAATGTTCTTTCAGAAAGTTATCAGTAGCATGGCACATACTGAGTACTTAAAACTATGGACTGAAGCCGGGTACTGCGGCACTCACACATAATCTCAGTGGTTTGGGGTGCTGAGTCAGGAGGATTACATGCTCAAAGCCAACATCAGCAATTTAGCGAGACCCTAAACAACTCAGCGAGACCGTGTCTCTAAATAAAATACAAAAAAGGTCTGAGGATGTGTCTCAGTGGTTAAGCACCGCTGGGTTCAATCCCTGGTACCAAAAAACATAAAACAAAAAACTATGGATTGATGCTTATGGAATGTCTAATAGATAGGGCCTCCTAATCTTAAATTCCATCACAATTTATGGCATTTTAAAGTATGTTATGAACCAATAAGATGAAGCTTATTATTTTTAAAATTTATTTGAATATATTTTAGATAAAGATGTTACTAACCACTTGTTCATCAGTTTAACAAATATTTTCCCAAGACTATTTGCTTTAAGTATGGATGTTGTACATTTCTTTTAAGACAAAAATATATGAGAGACTTTTTCCTCTGGTTATATATTTCTGACTATCAAACAATCCCCAAATCTTAGTGGTTTAAAATAACAAATTTATTATCATTCGTAATTCTGTGTGTTGACTGATTTCATCTGGACTATTCAACTCAACATGCAGGCTGATGCTGCAGTTATATGGGGTTCAGTGATGGAATATCTCATATTCCGTATAATTCTCTCTCAGAACTTACAATTAAGGGTAGCTATTGTTGAAGATATCAGCAGACACTTCCACCAGAGAACTTTGGGTCTCTGCTGGACTCTTCTTGTGATTTGAATTTCTCTAGTATGATGACTGAAGTCCAAGACTAGGAGATCCAGTAGGAGAGATCTCTAAGTGGACAAAGGTCCTATATAATGACTAATTAAGCCTTTGTATTTTACTTGTTAATGTCCCATTAGATAACAGAAGTTACTGTGAGTGGGAATATACTACCCCGAGGCATGACATTAAGAGGCACAGTTCATTAGATGTCAGCATAGTAATGATTTACCCAATTGTGACGATGTTTTAAAATAATTATCTGTCCTGATATCAGATATATATACATCTATATTTTATCCTCATTTTATAGTGTTCACTGCTTTCAGTTAACTCTTTATCTAGTAAATCACTTGGCAAATGATATAAGATTTTCATGTACATTTTACTCTCTTCTTTCAATTAGATCATTATGAACTGAAAAATACTAATTTTAACCAATATTATACAATAAATTTAATATAAGCTGTTTTTCTGACCTATTTTATTATAGTATCATTATTACTAGTGCCTAATCTACATAATTTTAATATTATGTATATATTTATATATTTGCTTATAGAGCCTTTTATTTTGAAACCATTAAATTTTATTTTATCAAAATATTTTTAATAAAATCAAATATTCAATATTTAATTAAATAAATTAAAATGTATATTATATTAATAATTTTTGATATTTTTAACAATATTAGTAAGAGTCAAGCATCTTTACATTATTCACCTTTCAAAATGGCTATTCTATATAATTTATTATGTAATATGACCTTTTAAAAATTAAGTAAGACCCAACAAAATTCTCATGATATTCTAATCAAAGTTTGTATAGGCTGTTCTCTGTTCTTAAATGTCCCTAGAATCATTTTCAACAATTGTATTTAAATTGCTATTTCAAGTTCCCTTAGATATGTTCCCTAAATAGAACTTAAGTCAACACCTAACATGTTAATGCTTTAGAGGGGGGATCAGATCCAGGAAAATAAGAGATGAGTGGAGCAAAATTTGAAAGGAAGAGAAGAGAGCAATTGGTACATTACTCTCCAAAAAACAGAGCTGGTTGCACATTCATTCAAATTCTCTTTGCAGAAGCCGTATAGGATGTCTCAGAACCTTGGGAACGTCTCATGAAGTCTTTAGTGAAGTCAGTTTGCAGATGCTCATGAGTATCTTTGTCAGGTGTACTGACATTCAGGAACACCTACAGACCCCCAGTTTTTACTGATCACAATGCAGAATGAATCAAATAAGCATGCAGATCTGTGGTGGTGCAAATATAAATTCCATTAAATTAGATATTTGGAGAATGATTGACGTGTGCATGCATGTATGTATGTGCAGACGTACACATACGTATATGTTATATCACTCTGCTCTCTCCTAAGAGAGTTCAAAGAAGTAAAAGATGTTTTTAGGTAGACATTAATAGTCTTTTTAAATAATGTTTTTTAATTATAATCAACCAACTGTACCTTACATGTAAAACTTCTACATATTTCATCCTCCACAACACTGTGGTGACCTAGTCACCACTATTTTATCCTTTTCCTTTATCTTTTTATCCTTTTCTTCTTTTACACTTGCATAAAATTTTATTTATTTATTTATTTTTGGTAGCGTGAATTGAACTCACGAGTACTCGACCACTGAGCTACATCCTCAGCCCTATTTTGTGTTTCAGGTAGAGACAGGGTCTCACTGAGTTGCTTAGCACCTCACCATTGCTGAGGCTGGCTTTGAACTCGCGATTCTCCTGTCTCAACCTCCCTAAATGCTGGGATTACAGGCATGAGCCACCATGCCCAGCTATAATTTCATTTTAATACACAAGATTTGTTTTATCCATATATATGTTTACTTTGTTATCAAATATACTCTCACACACATACATTTCTTTACTCTTTTCACTCCAATTTATAGATATCTTTTTGCCTTGAGTTTTCAAAAATTTTTTTCTTTTTTTCTTTTTAGTCATACATTACAATAGAGTATGTTTCGACATATTTATACAAATATGGAGTATATCTTATTCTAATTAGGATCCCAGTCTTGTGATTGTACATGATGTGGAGAGGCACTGTGGTGTATTCATATATGTACATAGGAAAGTTATTTCAGAATAATTCCACTGTTTTTCCTATTCCTGTTCTCTCTCCCTTTTTGGATGAAGATAATTTTTCTCCTTACTTTAGTTTATTATGTACAACTCTCTAAAAAGAGATCTAGATTGTTGTAATGTTGCAATAGTTTCTTTTATAAACAATATTTCTATATACACATGGAAATTTGTATCAAATTTTACCAACTTCTGAGCCATAAAGTAAGCTTCAAAAGATTGAAAAACTTGAAATTTCAGAGTGTATTTTCTGACCAGTGTGAAATTAAATTAGAAATAAATAGCTAAAAATAACTTTTAAAATTCTAAACATTTGAAATTAAGCAATACAATTTAAAGCAACACATGGCCAAAGTAATAAAATGATTTGAACTAAATGATAATAAAAATGTTATATCAAACTTTTTTGAATGTAACTAAAGAAATTCTTAAAGTCTTTTAAAAAACTACCAAATCCCAAATCTTACCTATCTCTATCTATCTAATCTATTTAATCTATATATTCACTCTATTCACTCATCTATATATGTGTGTGAATATATATATATAGAGAGAGAGAGAGAGAGAAATATGCATACTCTCACACACACACATATAAAATAATAAAGCAGTTTAGTTTTATTTTATTTCAGAAATACAAGTTTGGTTTTATATAAGAAATAGAAATAAATGCAACTCAATACAATAATAAAGTAAACTAGCATCTGAATAAGTGCAAAAATGATGTCAGTATACATTCATAATAAACATAATAAACATAAAATAAATTAATTTTATTCATTTGATAATGAAGATTTACAAAAATCAATATTCACATATTGAATTTAGATTTTAGGATTTTCATTTAGAATGAGAAAAATGACTACTAATATTAATTTTATTCAACATTTTAGTAGAACAAATAGCCAGCATATAAAAGCCAAATATAAATACCCAGTACATAAAAGCCAGTATATAAATAGCCAAATAGAAAAGGAAAAGAAGCTAATAGCATTTGGACAAGGATCTTAAAATATATCAGTAATCAAGATTATATGAAAGATACAGAATGCTAATCTAATTACAAATTGGAAAATGTTAGATTTCATAAATAAATTAATGTTTGTTATATACTCAGTTATCTTATGTTAATTATATGTCTATGTGAAAACAATAAACCATAACAAAATAATAGCATAAATGTTATCATTAACAACATTTTAAAAAATACCTATGAATAAATCTCACAATAGGTATGTATTTCTTCTAAACACAAAATAAAACTTTACTGAGAAAAGTTTTTATAAGTTTAAATAAATGGAGGGAAATGCTCTGTTCATAGAATAGAGGACTGAATATTTTTAAAATGCAGTTTCCTCTAAACTGATTTATAAATTCAATACAATCTTTATTAAATTGAAAATGCTCTGCATAGTGTAATCATGGGTGCGTACATATGAGGCAACTGATCATAAAATTTAAATAAAAATCAAAAGAGCCCCAAGTGCCAAGACAACCTTACAGAACAGTATAAAAAGTATATTCCTAAGTTACTGGAAGTTAACATTGTGGTATCACCACAGTGTAACAGCTAGACAAATGAAACAGATTTGTGTCCTGAAACAGAATCAAACACATAAGGAATCTTGATTGTAGTAAAGGAGAAGCTGAAGAGCAATGAGGAGAATCCAGTCATTACGGCAAACAGGGCTGGGTCATTTGGAAATTAAATATACAGAAATATTATTCTTAGCTCATAGCTCACATCACACCAAAAGTTAGTTCCGAGTGAATTTTAGATTTAAATGTGAAATACAACATAGAAAACCATATTCAAAGTATTGGAATGTGAAATATTTGTTAACCTGGACCTAGAAAAGGTTATCAGTGAAGATATTTCTGTTGAAATGTTTTCAAAAATACCATTAAGAAGATAAGAAAGTAAGCCAGAGAGCGAGAATAAATATTTAGAATACATAAAATCAACAAATGCATTGATTCCACTATAAAACTATAAATAAAGTACAAATTATTTTTAAAAGAACATGAAAGCATTTTTTTTAAATAGGCAGAAAACTTAAACAAGAGCTGTTCAAAACATGACATCCAAATAGGCAGTTACTACTATTGGAAAGATGATTGATGTCATTAGTCCTAAAGGAACTGCAAATTAAAATGCTGATGTCTCTCCATCACTTACCCACTAGAAAGGTTAAAAGAAAACAGTCTATAATACCAGCGCAGGTAGAGCAAGTAAAACTCATTACACTAATGATGGGAGTATAAATCAACAGAGCTTCTTTGTCAAATGAATTGACAGGATTTTCCACATTTCAGAGTTTCTTTGACCAAAACATCTCATTCATTAATAGTTGGCTAGCAATGCATATGAAATATATGAAAATACCTGAACAAGAATGTTTATAGGAGCATTAATGTAGTTATTAACAAAGTTTTCAACCAACAATTTTATTGAACTTATTTTGCATTACTATCCTATATTCTAATATTTCTAAACTTAAGGTTTTAATTTTGATAATTTCATGAAAACTGATAGATGATTGTTTTCTTTATAGAAAAAAATGAAATTATTCATATTTAACCAGTACAAGAGCACTATCATCACTTTTACTTACTCAAAGCACAAATAGTTTATTCAAATTAATTCAGACTCTTCTTTCGGAACAATTTATTCATTCTCATAGCATTGACTCTTCGTTTTTGTCTTTTCTTGTTTCTTTGTGTTCTTATTTGTTTGGTTCTTTATTTATTTTTTAAACAAGCAAACATACCTTTCTATAAAACACTTGTATATTGTTTAGCCTCCTTGTCTATCTGAATGCTGCTTATAACATTTGGGAAAATAAGCATTCTCAACTCTGTGGTACCCAAGTAATGCTTTTCTGTTTAAAATAAATTTTCTTTAAATATTTTAAGACCAAATTTTATCCTTAGATATAGAAATGACAATAGAGCTTGAAAAAATTAGTGATCCCTTAGGAACTGTAGTAGCGACTTTCAAAGAGAAACTAATGTGTTTTTTTTTTTTTCTGTGACTATCATATGCCTTTAGCAGGTTTTCATTTTATAGCCAATTTTAGCCACTATATGCTGGTGCTTCTCTTGCCTAAGGACTATAAACTTTAATAGAGTATCTGATACAGAGCTTACTGTCCTACCAGGAAGGCCAAGGTAAGATGTGAGATGCAAGGAAAGCAGGCAGAGTGAATACAAAATTATAAAATTACACCCTGCCACTGCCTTTTTTTTTTTTTTAATAAAGTGGCAATCGGGCCAAAAAAAGGTATGCTTTGAATTACATTTTTTTTCAAAAACGTGACATGAAAAGTACAACATTTATTGTTAGTAATTATTTGGAAAATGCTTATCCATCTTTAGATCCTCTCTTAAGCTAAAAACAGACACTAATCTCATTTTGGGGATAATTTCATATGTCCCCAGGCTAAGAGGAGAATCTGAAGAATTCCTGAATACAGAATAATCAGCTTAGAATTCTTAATGTGTAAAGAAAGATGACTACTGGGTAAATTTGAACTTGTGTGATCACTTCCTAAATATCTGTGATAAAGTGTATATTTTGGGGAAGAAAAGGGACTCAGGTTTTGGTTTGGTTTGATGTCATTGGTAATATATAAATTTAAATATTATCACCACTACATATATTCATAAAAAGATTACTATTACATATTTGAAAAATTATCTACCTTTCAAAAACAGGTATATCTAATTCAGAGATTTGAGGATTCTAGAAATCATTACAACTTTAAAAGTACATTCAAAAAATGTGTGAAATGTAGCCAGCACAGTGGCATATATGGCAGCTTGGGAGGCAAAGGCAGGAAGATGTAAGTTCAAGGACAGCCTTAGCAATTTAGTGAGACACTTGGAAATGACTCTGTCTCAAAATAAAAAGGACTGGGGATATTGCTCAGTGGTAAATCTCCCGGGGTTCAGTCCCAATACACAAAAGTGAAATGTGAAATTAAAAAATGATCTGCATTTCTAAATGTAATTTAGTGTTTCTAAATGTGTCCCTAAATGTTGAACATTAATATTTTCTTAATTCCTCTTCAAATATGAGAGTTTCAAAATTGTCACTGTATGAATTTAACTCGAAGAACTAAACTTCTTGAAATTTATGACCGTTTAACACACCAGTGTTAGCCATTTTCTCAGTTCCCCTCATGACTACTTCTTCTTTTTTTTTTTTTTGACAAAATGATAAAGGCTACTTTGCAGACCATATTTGAAAAAATACAACTCTGTAGAATTGAATAATAATTAAATAAAGTCTAGACTATGAATGAAGGAAAAGCTGTTTATGTGAAGTGAATGTGAAAAATGCCATTCTGGATTTTATTAAAGAATATAATTCTAAACAATGTTACATTCTCACTGAAATTAAATATATTCCACGTAATTCCTTTCAAAATGATTTGGAATAGAAAATTTTCCTGACAAAAAGTAAACAATAGAACAAACTCCCAAGTTCTTCACCCAGCTCCAGTCTTTATCACCAGTTTGTCACTCTTACTTCATCCTTTTCCCTTCCCTATGTCCTTTTCCCTATAAACTATTATAAAGAATTTATCAAATATGTTTTTAAACCAAAATATTTCTAAATTTTAGTTCCAGAAACAAACAATATAGGGATTCATTTTTAACATAGCTACAATTGCTATTATCTCACCAATTAAAACTTCACCAATTCTTTATTAAAATATAATTCCTGTGTTATATTAAAATTTCTAAAATGTCTCAGTTTTTTAACTTTTGGTCAATTTGAATTAGGATCCAAGTAAGGTTCACTTACTTTAGTTTATTAAATGTCTGATTCACATTCTACTAAAACCATTACTTCTTCATGTTTGTTTATTCATTAATTTTTTTTCTTTTTTCTTTTGCCTTTGACTTGTGAAAAATTTAGTAAATATTCCTGTTAAATTTGCCACATTCTAGGTTGTACTATTTGTATACTTATAGTATCTTTTTGCCTCTCTTATTTCTTTCATTTTTTATCTTTGTATATTTCAAAAGGCTGGTGGAAAAGATTTAAAAATTCAAAAAAATTCTGATAAAATAGATTGTATATTTGTGGCTGCATACATGTGTGTCTGTATGTGCCTGGTTGTTTCTGAAGTTTTGCATTTATTAATCAGAGCATGTAAAATCAAATGTTTATAGGCTGAGCAGTCTATTCTTCAAAGTAATCCAGGTTTTGCAGGTGTTCAAGCAGTATTTCATTTCACACATGTCATCATTACAATGCACAAACCATTCAACCACAATGTAAAAATGCAAGTGACATTTTGAGTAATATGATTATTGTCTGTAATATAAATTGGAGATCTTATGTAACAACTTATTTTCAATAAATTACAGGTGTTTTTGGATGTATTTTCTTATATTTTAGATGTGTGTTGATTGAGAATTTCAATTGATGAAAAAGAATTAGACCAGAAAAACAAGCTAAAAATATATTTGCTGTGTTTGAAGGAAATATTTTATTTTAATCTTATTTTTACACTTTCCCTTTTGGATTCTTACTAGTTTTTTGTTGTTGTTGTTTTGGTGTTTGAACCAGCAACTGTGAAAAGCAAAGGCATAGTTTTATTATTCCTTCTTAGCTGAATTAAAGCACATTAATTAAAATAGTCATCAGATTTTTGCCACTCAAAATATTATACATATAGATATAAATATGTTGAAATTGAAATCATTTTTTATTTGTTTAAATAATTTGAGCTCCCTGACTTAAGTTTCTTTCTCTTTTTTTTTCCCTTTTTGATTTCAGAATTCAATTTTACTTTATGACAATTTCAATTCAAAGCCCAATTAGAAAGTGGAGTGATTAGAAGTTTGTTTACCAAAATTAGCATATATCTGTAAAGAATTTGGAAGGGAATCTTTTTTTAATTTATCCTTTTTAGTTATATCTGAGGGTAGAGTCAATTTTGACATATTTTTACAAACATGGAGTATATCTTATTCTAATTAGGATCCTAATCTTGTGGACATCCATGATATTGAGATTCACTGTGGTATATAAGTATATGTACATAATAAAGTATTGTCAGAATCATTCCACTGTCTTTCCTGTTCCTATCCCCCTCCTCTTCCCTTTATCATCCTTTGTCTAATCCACTGAACTTCTGTTCTGCCCACACCCCTGCCTTGTTGTGTGTTAGTATCCACATATCAGAGAGAACATTCGACCTTTGGGTTTTTGGGACTGGCTTATTTCACTTAGCATGATAGTCTCCAGATCCATCCATTTACCAGAAAATGTCATAAAGTCATTCTTCTTTATGGCTGAGTAATATTCCATTGTGTATACCTACCACATTTTTTTTTTATCCATTCATCTGTTGAAGGGTACCTTCGTTGTTTCCATAGTTTAGCTATTGTGAGTTGAGATGCTATAAACATTGATGTGACTGCATCACTGTAGTATGCTGATTTTAACTCCTTTGGATATATACAGAGAAGTGGTATAGCCAAGTCAGATTATGGTTCCATTCCTAGTTTTCTGAAGAATCTCCATATTGCTTTCCAGAATGGTTGCACTGATTTGCAGTCCTAAGAACAATGTATAGGTGGACCCTTTTCCCCACATCCTCACCAACATTTATTGTTACTTGTATTCTTGATCATTGTCATTCTGACTGGAGTAAGTTGAAAACTCAGTGTAGTTTTAATTTGCATTTCTCTAATTGCTAGAGATGCTGAACATTTTTTCATATATTGTTGACCTTTGCCCATTTATTGATTGTGTTATTTGTGTTTGTTTATGTAAGGTAAAAAACAGCCCTTTTGTAATTAAAAGCCCAAGGCAGTTCCCGCCCCAGGGGGTTCCGCTCTGGAATCTTCCACCTGGAAAAACAAGGCCTAACTGTTCAGGTTAGCATATCAGAAAGAAGGCCGCCACTGCTTACCTGCCCCCAATTTTATAGTGACCAATCCCTAGCTCGCCTCGCGGTTTTGTAGTGGGCTCTATAAAATCCCTCCCGTGCGTCCCCTCTCTCTCTTTTCCTCTTTCCTTTGCCCGGGCGCCTACTCCCCTGAATAAAGGATTTTCCTGGCTGTATGAGGTGTCCGTGTCTGGCTGGCCGCTATCCTAACAGTTTAGAGTTAAGCTTTTTGAGTTCTTTGTATGTCTTAGAAATCAATGCCTTATCTGAGGTGCAGGTGCCAAAGATTTTTCCGATTTTATAGTCTCTTTCTCCACATTCTTGATTTTTTCCTTTACTATGAAGAAGCTTTTTAGTTTTATACCATTCCATGTATTGTTTTTCTGACTTCAATTTCTTGACATACCATACTCCTCATGGTGAATCCTAGTAACCTTTCTACATGTCCTAAAAGTGGCAATTCTGTTCAAGTTAAAATTATTTCCCCAAGTTTCAAAAACTCCTATTTTTCTATTGAATAAATAAAATACATCCTGTCCAAGAACTCAGCCAATCAATAAGCTGATCAAAACTTACCTTTTTAGATACACTGCTATCTCATACTTCCTTGAATTTAGGCACACTATAAACCTGTTTCCTCAAAGCTAGCTACACATTTTTTTGAAACTACAGTTCTTTTGCACAAACTTCTCTTTACTTTCTAGCAAATGTAGGCTAGACCTTCAGAATTTATGTAAAGGTGTTTTCATCAACAAAATATGCCACGATTCTCCCAGATTTTAGCTATTTCTTTGATTCATTACCGTAACACTCTACATATATCATTTTAAAGGCATTTGTTTTGCTTTGGAAAATATTTGTGTATCTAAATTTTCTTAGTGAAAAGAAATCATGACATTTATAAGAGGTATATTTTTTAAATACCTTAAAGTTTAGAAAGCTATACATTATGGCTATCAATTCCAGACCCCTGATCAAATGTTTGAACTTTTAGGAAAAAATTACTTAGTTTTCTTTTTCATGGCACATATTTGAAAATAACCATTCATCAAGTAAAAGTTGAATGCATTTAGAATGTGTTATGTTCTATTATCCTTGAATTTCAGGTATGATCCCAAAACAGACACTTGGACCATGGTGGCTCCTTTGAGTATGCCCCGAGATGCTGTTGGAGTCTGTCTCCTTGGTGACAGGTTATATGCTGTTGGAGGCTATGATGGGCAGACATACCTCAACACCATGGAATCCTATGATCCACAAACTAATGAGTGGACACAGGTAAGACTGTCATCTACTTGTCAGAAGTCTAAAAGTAAGGAACTGTCCAAATAAATATATAATTTCCTTCAGTAAGTGCACTGATTAACCACATCTCATTCGCATTAGTGGGTGGAAGTGCAGAATCAGATTTCTAATGTCCAGGCTACAGTACCTGCATTATGAATCTCCCTCTCCCCTAAAAGAAAACTCTTGAATTCAATAAATATGGATACATTTGGTTGAGCAAGGGAAAAATGGGAAAATAGAGGAAAGAAGGTGAAAAATTAGGATAAATTAGTTTTGCGAGTTGCTAAAATTCTTCAATTGTAAGAGAAGCAGTTTTCATCCAAAGGGCAGCAAATAAAAAATAAGTTAGTAATGACTGCTTTTCATGTTGTTGTACTAAAAGTTTAGAGACTATATTTTAGTTCTTAATTGTGAGTCCCTAATATTTCCAAAGAGTACTGCATGAATTAGTGCTATTTTATTTACTAAAAAAGTCTCAGTTCATTGATATGTAATTGAAATGTGTCACTTATACAAATGATCATTAAATAAAGGAAGTTTATGGGTGTATAAATGATGTATAATATCTTCATTACATATTTATAGTAAAGAGCCATTATGCTTATAATTCCTCTAAAATTTAAACAAAATAAGTTATGTAGTAATAATAAGTTTTAAAAGCTTCCTAAAGACTATTTCCCCCATCTTTATTTTATTATTCTCTTTTGTGTCATATAGTATCTTACAAACAGCAAGGCAGTATATAAAATGTTTTATAACAACTTTATTTTAGTATAATAAGAATTCATTTTAAAACTCTTAAATTTAAGATTTTACTTCTACATCTTTTGATTATTTATATTTTTAAGACACTAGAAGGACTATCAACAGATCCACACAAAAACATTTTGAAAACTCTGAGGATTCCAGCCTATTGGAAAGGTTTTTTATATATGCCATTTTTTCCTGTCATTTTAAATCCACTTACCCTGTATGTGTATGAAATCCATTGGTTATTCAATATTTCATTGCCCCCTCCAACGAACGAGTGGCTGATCACTGAAATGAATAAGCCCAAATATTAGAATATCCAAGAACACAATTATTTGGAAAACTTTCCAGGTTAGCTAGAATCAGAAATAATGGAAACAAATTAGAGATCAATTCCCATACATAAGTCTTAGTGTGTTTTATAGAGAACATATACACATCTGTGTATGCTTGTGCATGTGTTAAATAAATTTGACTGCCATTAAACATAGACTTATGTCTGCCATTTAATTTCAAAAATATAATATGTGTGTTTTAAGATTTATAAAGAACTTTATTCTATTTCTCATAGCCTGGGCAAAATCACCCATTCCTGTGTTCTCTTGGTATACTCTTTCAGTGTTCTCACACTGTATGTATCTACCAGCTGACTAAGAAATTAAAACAATGTGTCATTTAATAATCTGTATCCAAAGACTATCTTGATTGGTAAAATGTAGGGAATATGTAGATATTTCTCATGCCAATTAATTGAGAACTGTCTTTGCAACTAAGTTAACCTTGATGTGCATGCGTTCAGTTATTTTCACACAACAGATCATATAGGATTGAGAATGTGTTCCAGGGAAGCCTTTTCAGATACCTGCAGATATAGATATAGATAAAACGCAAAGCAACTCAATATGTTTGCAGTCTAGTGCACAGTACTTCTCAATATTAAGTGTGTATCAGAAGGCCTTTGGGAAACTTCAAAAACATTTATCCGGTACTCATCCATTTCTATTGAATGATAGGAATACTACACGTATATTTGGTAAAAGCTCCTTAGGTGACTCTGATGTGAAACAACACTTGAAAACAATTAGACAACAAAACAAACACAAAGAAAAGCACAGGTATTTTAGAGTTAGGTGCCCTACAGTTTCTTCACTTTGATGATGGGTGACTTACATTTTGCCCCTTGATGCTCCATTCATTCACTGGTCATATGGAGCATATGGGGATAACTATACACAGGTGACTGAAGATGATAGTGGTGACCTATAAAAATTATTCTGAGCACAAAAATGACTATCAATGACTCTTCACATGTTCCATTCCTCCTCTCAGTTTAGCATCAATTCTAAGGGCAGATAAATGATATTACATTAAATTAGCTTTTAAAAACAATATATTGAGTGAAAGGAATAAAAATAAATATTATTTGAGTTCTTTTAAACCTACAGTGAGATAATGGCTAGCAATAAATACATTTGAAAGAATTGGTAGATAATGCAGTTAATTTCCATTTAGAAAATGATAACATGTCCTTTCTTAATCCAGCTCAATATTAGATTTTTTATTTCTCACATTTTATTCACTTTATTTCTAGTTTGAAATAATATTCTCTAATTTCTTGTCTACTCTGAATCCTTAGACCTTATGAAACCACAATAAAAATCAATATCAAAAAGTCAAATTATTAAAATGTTGGTTTATGTCTAAAGAATAAATCTTCATTATAAACTACATAAATTTTTTGATATATGTCTAGCAATTTTTACATTCAATATAATTTTTAAAATCCCAGTTCTCATTTCAATGATTGTCATAAGTTGAAAAAAAATTTTAATAAGCCACACAGCAATTGTAATTATGGCCTATTTATGACAAAATATTGAAGTTACTCCATTGTATGTCTCTGTCTGGAATGAATGAATAACACATTTAATTCAATATAATATCTGGGGAAATAACTTCAAAATGATTGCAGTGAGTATAATAGCTATTTCTTCTCAAATATAGTCCTAGCTATCACTATGAAATATCATTGTGAAAGTGTACATGCAAACTCCAGAGTAAAACTTTATTGGAAAATTTTCTATAGAAAGTTCATTTTACTGAAGCTCTAGTTTATTGTTTTTATTAAAAATTCCATAAGTGACTGAAAATATTACCATTTTTAATATACAAATCACTGCCTTTTAAAAAATTTTATTGTCAACAGTTTCCATTTTAATGTACTACTTGTAGCTGAAAGGAGAAATGCAAGTACATTTATGATTTTTATAAATATTAGCCTTTTAAATAAATTATAATTTGCATATTTTACTCTGAGAGTAAACTTTGTTTGAAAGTTGTGTTTTATGTTTTTGGACAGATGGCATCCTTGAATATTGGGAGAGCAGGTGCCTGTGTGGTCGTCATCAAGCAACCTTGACTTATGTTTATTTTATTTGGAGGGATTTTATTTGCTGGAATGGTTATTTTTATATTATATTGCAAGAATGAGAATGTCCTGAGATGAAAACATTTCAAGAACAAAGATTTATGTAGATTTACCTACTGATGTCAAAAGAGGTAAAGATCAAAGAGAATTATAGGAAAGAAGGAAACATCAAAGTGGAGCATAGGTCTGGCCGTATGTTAGTTCAGGAATGGTAATTGGTAATTTATTTTTTATTGTAGCATACAATAACTAGAGTTACCAAAGGCTTGTTTGTCTTGAGCAGTTGAAAGGAGACCAATATTTGTGACATGAATAAATTACATGACAGCAAATCATTCTATTGTTTTATAATCTGTGGCAATATGGAATAGGTTGCCAAGAGTAGAAGATATGCTGTTTCATCTCACAGAATCTGATTGGCTTACTGTTTTCGTAATCAGATGGGGTCATAACAGGAAGCAGAATAATGTTTTATTAAAACAACCTGCTCCTTCCTCATTTTCCTAAGCTACAAGAACAATTAGAGAAACAGATTAATGCTTGTCTCTTGCATTCAGAAAACAAAGTGTCCTGCTATTCAGATCTGCATATTTCATCAGAGACAATGTTTGAAAATTATTGCAACGATATTAGCAATCTAAACTGGCAAAAGCAAGGGATTGTTTCCATTAGGCTTGCCACATTGCTTTGCAATTTGAACACACTGAGCCAAAGAATCAATACAATTATGGGCTTTTGCCTTATGTTGAGTTCAGTGTAAGCATGGAAGCTAGTTATTCTGAATGTTATATACATATATACATATATATATATATATATATATATATATATATCCACTGCATGTAATGTCCTTTAGAATTTTCTTCTTTTAAAAAATCTTAGAATTTTTAAAGAAAAAATATAATTCATTAAGTTGGAGTGTTTGTGATTATTGCTCTAAAGAAGACAGGCTTCAGATTCTCATTTCCCATTTTTCAAACATGTTACATTGATATGTACATTATTTTAAGCCAAATATTTGTAATTGTTTAAATCATAAAATAAGTACATTGCATAATATCCTTAATAAATAGACCCATGTAAATTTTAAATACAATTAATAAATGATAGAACATTTGCTTTTATCAGTGTCTTTCTTCAATAGCTTTTAATTTAGATATAAGTTGAAATTGACAAGGTATACTACAAAGAAAAACAATTTTATGTCTTACTTTTCAAAATTAAAGAAACATAAATTGATTTCCTGAAGCAATACCATGTTAGCACCATTTGTAATTATTGTTTTCTTTTGTAGTCACTGACTTGAGACAGTATTGATGCCTTGAAAATATTCATTATATAATAAATTAAGAATTGTTCAGAATTTAGAAAAGGCAAGTAAATCCCACTTTATAAGTCAATATAAACCATGAAATTAACTTTTATTGTTGAATGGTGAAAATGTTTGAAATTTAACTACCAAGGAAAATATTTTGAAAGTTTTTCTGAAGAATATACTGAGAAACTAAGATCTGGATGTCAAATTTAATACTTAGAATTCATTACAGAAAAATGATGTCATTATAGCTAAAGATGCTAAGACAGTGTCATTTATTATTTTTAAATTAAGATTTTAAAAATATATCTCTCTCTCACAAGTAACAATAAAATCAACTGGAATGGATTAAAATCTTAAATGTAAGACCTAAACTAATAAACCCCTAGAAGAAAACAAAGGGACACATTTCAGGATATTGGAATGGGCTAGTTTCTTTTTATTGAACAAGATTCCAAAAGCATAGGAAACAGAAGCAAACAGACCAATAGGATTACGTCAAACTAAAAATCTTCTGCATAGCAAAGAGATACCATCAACAAAATGAAGAAATAAACTTCAGAATGGAAGAAAGTATTCTACACATTAATTATGGTTTGGATATGTGGTGGCCCACAAAAGTTCATGTGTGAGACAATGCAAGAATATTCAGAGGTGAAATGATTAGATTATGAAAGCCATAAAGTTTTCTGTGGATTAATCCACTTGAATGGATTAACTAGATGCTAACTACAGCAGGTAGCTTGTGGCTGGAGGAAGTAGGACACTAAGGCATGACTTTGAGATTTATGTTTTGTTCCTGGTGAGTGGAGCATTCTCTGCTTCCAGGTTGTCATATGCGGAGCTGTTTTTCTCCACCGTGATGTTCTGTCTCACTCTGGCCCAGAGCTATGGAATTCATCAACCATGGACTGAATCTCTGAAATCATGAGCTGAAATAAACTTTTCCTCCTCTAAATTGTTCATGTTGGATCTTTTGTTCACAGTGACACAAAGCTGACGAATACACCTTCTGATAAGGGATTAATCCCCAGGATACATGAGCAGAACAAAGAGCTCAATAGCACTAAAATAAATAACCCAATTCATAAATGAGCAAGAGAGCTTATTAGATATTTTGTAAGTAAAACAACAGGTTTGGAAACCTGTTTGGAAACATATGGAAAAATGTTCAGTATCACTAACAAGATGGATGCAAATCAGATCTACAACGAAATATTACCTCACACCTTTAAAAAAAAAACAAGGACAAAAAGTGCTGGAAAGGGTATAGATTAAAGGAAAATTTGGTATATTGTTGCTTGGAATGTAAATTAGTACAGCCATTATGGACACCACTATTGAAGCTACTCAAATAATTAAAAAATAGTATTACCCTATGATACAATTTAATATATACTACTGGGTATATATCTAAAAGAAATGAAATCCATAGTAGACGAGACACCTGCACTCGCATGTTTACTGTAGCACTATTCACAATGACCAAGAAATGTAAACAAGGTAAGTGTCCATCAACTGATGAATGGATAAAGAAAATGATGCACATACAACATGGTATAGTATTCAGCCATGAAAGAAGGAAATCTTGTCATTTGCAATAACATGAATGGAACTGGAAATGTTAAGTGAAGTAAGGCATAGAGAGATAGGTACTGAATAATTTTATTCATATGTGGAATATTAAAAGATGATCTCATAGACATTGGGAGTATAATGGTGATTACCAGAGGTTGGAGAGGTTTGGGGGAATGAAAGATAGGGAAAGATTTATCAAAGCATGATCAGTTATGGTTAGATAAGATCAAGAAGTTCTGCTGTGCTATTGCACAGTAGCATGACTCTAGATAACAATAATATACTGCATACTTCAATGTAGATATGAAAATCTGAGTGTTTTCTACTAAGCCAGATATTAGATTCACAAAATTACAATTCAATGCATGTTTCTTGCTTTTGTTTTGGAAATGTAATTATTTCCTAATAAAATACACTTATTTAAAAAAAACTTCAAGGAGAGGATTTTGAATGTTTTGATAATGAATAGTGAAAAATGTTTGAGGAGATAGATAAGTTTAACCTGATTTAATCATGCAGTGTATACAAAAGCATCATATAGTACCCCATAAATATGTGTATTTTTGATGTTTGTATCCATTGAAAGATTTTAAACTTTTATAATAGTATTAATCAGAAAAAAATTTAATATAAAAAGTATAACACATAGTTTAGCATCTTAATTTCTTATTGTTAAGTGTATTCAGATTGTTGTGGAACCCATTTCCAGAACTGTTTTATCTTGCATAATTGAAGCTCTATATGTATAAAACAATGCCCCTTGTTCTCCTCCCACCAACCCCCTGCAACGTACATTCTACTTTCTATGGATTTGACTATGCTATATACTTTATATAACTGCAACCATACAGTATTTGTTGTTTGATTTTCGTTGTTGCTGTTGTTGCTGTTTTTTACTAGACATATTATCTCTTTTTTTTGATTAAATAATACTCCATTGTATGTGTACAGCATGTTTTGATGATCAATTCATCTATCCATCTGCACTGGGTTGCTTCCTGCCCTTAATTGTTGTGAAAAGTTCCATTCTAAATATTTATTTGTGAATATCTCCTCACAATGCTTCTGTTAATCCTTTTGGATATATCTCCAGAAGTGGAATTTCAGATCACTTATAGTTACAATTTCTTTAAGTGAACCTTACACTATTTTCCACAGCAGCACATCATTTTATATTCCCATCAACTGTAAGCAAAGATTCCAGTGTCTCTATATCCTTGCTAGTACTTGCCTTGCACTAATTATTAGCAATTTTGAACATTTTTTCATATGCTTAATGCCACTTTTATAGTTTTTTTGTAAAATGTCTATTCAAGTACTTTGCCCATTTTAATGAGGTTGTTTGGTTATGCTATTGCCTAATTGTAGGACTTTACTATTTATATAATTTTCCAATATTTCCTCCCATTGTATAGGTAGCCCTTTTACTCTATTGATTGAGTCCTTTGATGAAAGTACCACAGATTATGAGATTTGATATCTTTAATGTATTTTTCTGCTTGTTAGTGTCATAAACCCATCATTATAATTGTGGGTGATATTCAACAGTTTGAAAAAAAAGAAACAACTACCAAGTAGGGAAAATATTTTACTATAATGGACAATAAACACTTTTGCTGTTGAATCATATTTGGGCAAATGATAGCAAAGAAAAAAACAGGTTTATGTTATTTTTAATTTACATTCTGAGGATAAAAATAGTTCATCAGAACTGATTCATTAACATGTGTCGAAATATTAAATCAACATTGAGTGTATTTTTAAAAGAAAACATTTTTTCTATTTTACAGCTTCAATCTATTGTTTATGGAAATGTTGAAGCATTTTCTTCTTCTTCAGGGCATGAATCTGACTTGGGGGTGTTATAAATTGAAGATTATAGAATCATTGCTTCTTCCTATACTCATTATAGTATGATTTGCATATTTTAAGACCTGTACTTATGAGTTTTTCCTAAGCTCAAAGTCATAGTGAAAAATACATTTAACTAGTTTTTGTTACAAATCTGCAAATTTTCTTTTCCCTCTATTCAGATATAATTTCAGAGATAGCTAATATACAAATGTGATCAAAAGAACTGGAAGCTGTGCATGGTGGCAGCACAGGCCTATAATTCCAGCAGCTCAGGAGGCTGAGGCAGGAGGATAAGAAATTCAAAGCCAGTCTCAGCAAAAACAAGGCACTAAGCAAATCAGTAAGACCCTGTCTCTAAATTAAATATAAAATAGGGCTGAGGATGTGGCTCAGTGGTTGAATGCCCTTGAGTTCAATCCCTGGTACCCACCCACCCCCAAAAAAGTGAACTAGAAAAGGGTAAACTATTCATTAAAAACCAAATCAGCAATAATCTCCCTAAATTAAAGCATTCTCTTTGATATGAAATACATACAAAATGGCAATTTACTTTTATAAAATATTGAAAGAATTAAAAATCATAACATTTATATGACTTGAATATATTTATTTCATCATATTCAACAAAATATCATGGGTTCAAAATTGTACTGATACCACTTAACTTTTAGAAACATTAAAAAACTACAATGTAAAAAATTCCTGCAGGGATTTTCTTTGTAATTTTTTTTACTGGTTGTATTCCTTTCTTCTATATAATTTGCAACTAACATATTTAATTCACAATTACAAAGAATATTACAGGTTAAAATAATTGCAAGCAAAAGATTTTATATTACATTTATAATTACAGGTTTTCAGTGCAGCAACTGATGTCAAGTAGCTATGATGAGATACATCTTTATTTTTAGTCTTATTATTTTAGAGCCTTTGGCTTCTTCCAGGTGTTTCTGACATCCCCTGCTAGCATACCTGTGCGCTCTCTTCCAGTGTGCACTATTTCTCCACCAACATATTTTGACCAATACACAGAATATATAGATAATATTAGCAAGTTGGAGTGTACAACTCAAAAGTGTAGAGAAGAATATAAATGGGTCTATGTCTAAGTTTTGATCAGTAATATTTTGTTATAGTCATATTCAAAAACAAGTTAACATAGTTATCACAATTTTTACAAGTAGTTTTTTTTTCTCTTGGGAGGAAAGCAGTCTCTGAATGTGGTGCATTCAAGCATTTATCTGTATAGATTATATTAGGTTAGTACTAATTATATACAAAAGATGTGCATACCCAATTTACCAATGGAGTCAAAGAACAGCAGTTTGGACAATGAGCTCAGATATAATAAAAGGCATTTTTCAAGGACAAAACAAATTAAACTGAAATTTAATTTTAATCAATATTCTTTAAAAATTATTTTTTTAAATTAATGTGATGTTTCAGTGTTTGAGTTTACTCTCTTCCTTGAGATAAATTTAGAGTAACTTCAAAATAATTGAACTAACAATGGCATTATTCTTACTCTCTTTTCTCATATATTATTAATCTCATTTTTTAAAATTGAGAAATGTCTGTTTTCTAAAATTGAATGTCTAATTAATCAAAAGTTACTATATGTGAAAAAATACATGAATATTTTGTAAAGAAGTAAACTAAATTTTAAAGGAAAACAAAATATATTAGTATTGTCAATACTATGTTGAAAATAGTTTCTACTATTTTGGGTTACTCAAAATGTTATCATCTGCAATACTGTGTACACAGTTCAGATATTTTTTCCGTGATGGATGGGAATTGAGAACATCAATTTTCAATTACACAGCACTATAGAGGTAGAAAATAAAAGCTATTGTCTGTTAACCCCAAAATGCAGAATAATAGATACATGTGTGAATGTGACTATTTCTCTTTGTAAATCTCTGATTTGGGTGTGTATAGGGTCTTCTTCATAGGGCAGATGCAGAAAAAATAGAGTATCATAACCATTCTGATGATAATATTCTAAATAAAAGTATTTTGTTGTACATACTGATGTATGTATAATATTCCAAAATGAACACTGTATATTTAATTACTAAGAAGAATGTGCACATATTTCTCTCTCCACTTAAGCAGTTCAAAGAATTGAATATTTTTATGCAGAAAAGACAGTTTTATTATCATGAAGTGGTTATTACTAGATTTAAATCCTATCTACAAGGACAATTGATTATTTTTAAATGTCAATTCATGTAGATTTTCTTTATCATTTATATAAGTTAAAGATTATTCCTATACAAACATTTACCTCATTTATTCACTAAACAAATAGTTTTAATATTCTTACCCTGGAGACCAAAGTGAGCATTTGTCATGTGAGTATTCAAGGCTAACTGTGATTTCAACATTGCTGCATAGTACAACATGCTTCAGTCTTCAGTGAGAGTTCACTAGGCAGAGTATATGGAATAATTTAATTTCCCAAGTCACAGCTGTATTTTTAGAGTCATTATAGATTATGCAAATTATCAAATTTTATTTATGCCTTATTTATTACAAAAGTTCTCCCCAAAGTTAAGTACTGTACCTACCTACATCTTCAAGGTAAAATGAAGTTATATGGCCATGAATGTCCATTTCCAGAAAGGTAATATGAAAAATTACAGGAGATGAATATATATAATATACATATACATACCATATGTTATATGATATAAACATAATTACATTTTCTCTGATACCAGACTAATATATCTCTAAATTTCTTAACACTAGTCTGGTTAATGTTTGTGCAATTAGGTAATTACATTTGGAAGCTAGGATATTTGAAACTATCCTTGATTTCTCTTCTTAGAGACATTTTAACATGGCTCTTGATGGATACCTTTGCCTAGAGAAGATGGCTCTTACACTTAGAATTATCTACAATTGTTCTTATGGTTAAAATCACTATGGTGACTGGCACAGAAAAATAAATGAAAATGAAATGAAACTATCTTTACATAAATCTGGTTTGAACAATAAGGAGTTAAGTATAACTACACACATTCTTCCTGTGAGCAGATTCAGTTTCTTTGCAAGTTATTCATTAATACTATGCATGACATTTCAAGTATTATAAAAATTTTATAAATAAAAAGAGGAACAAGAACTAAGCAATTTTATCACTTTGTTCCTTGAAAAAAGATAACAATAGTTTTTCCTATAAATGTTCCACTATTACTTTACTATATAATCTTACTTTACTATATAAAAGGCCTAGTATTCTACCATCTTATGAACTATAGTAGCTCATCTGTAAATTTAATATCTTATGAATTTGATAAATTTTAGATAATTTTTACTCTAAGTTCCTATGATTTGATATTCACAATTATATATTTCATATGTACACAAATTCTAATACAGAATCTTATATGCAATTTTCAGTCATATATATGCTTATGCACGGAAAATTTTCATTTTATCATTTCAAATTAATTTGTAGTTTTTAGTAATTGAAAATCTATGCTTGGAAATATATGAAAATTAAAATCATGTGATACAAGAATATTTAATATATTCATAATACATGAACAACATTGTAAAAATAAAACAATATTTTAATTTATTTTATTTACTTAGAATAGGTATTGAGTACTGTTTTAATCAGGTTTTGCATCTTTGTGACAAAAATACCTAACAAGAACAACTTAGAAGGGGAAAAGTTTATTTGGGACTTATAATTTCAGAGATCTCAGTCCATAGATGTTCTACTCCATAGCTCTGGGCCTCCATTGCTCTGGGTGAGGCATCACATCTTTGGGACACATCCTAGAAGAGGAAAACTGCTCAGCTCATGGTGGGGTCAGGAAGCAGAGAGTTAGAAGAGAAGGGAATTCAAGGAAGAACAACCCTTCCAGGGCACACCCCAGTGACCTACCTCCTCTAACCAGGACTCATCTGTCTACAATTACCACCCAGTCAGTCAATTCAAATTGGTATAGATTTATTAAGTTATAGCTCTCTGAATATTCCTGAATTAACAGGACCTTTTGAGGGACATCTCATATCCAAACCACAACATGCCCTATATATGCCAGCCACTGTACTCAGTGTGCTTTATTTACCCCCAAATAGCTCACAGATATGAACCAAGATAAGCTAATAAATTAAGGATTATGTCACACTCCAGCAATATTGAGAAAATAATTTCTAGAATGCTATAGGAATGCAAGTTAGAGACACATAACAACCCTGTAGATGTGAGTTTTGAATCAGGAATGATGTAATAGAACATTTCTACCTTACTGGTAGCATGATAAGAGAGTCTTCCCTAGACACTCCTGGTGTAAGTAGATGCTCTTCTAAATTTCATCCATTATTCCTCTAAACAACAATGAGTCTAGTAACATGGTAGATGCATGACAATGTTGAGAAAATAATTTAAAAAAAAACAACTCCCATCTAGAAATCTTCTCCACAAAAGTAATAGAAAAAGTTCTTATATGATCAACTCACCATTAAAACAGAAAATGGTGCAAACCCTGCAAAGACAGTAAGATGACACGAACCAAGTTCTGAAGATCCACAGTACAGGCCCTAAAATAAAGGGACTTACAAGCACCATTTTTAGCATGTAACTCATTCCAACCTTTTCCGGTAGTTGGAGTGGCCATTTGTTCTAGGAAATGAGCTTTACTCAAAAGAAAAACAAAGTTCTCAAAATTTTATGACAGTAATTTGTCCATCTGAAGCAATGTTCCCGAAGGAAGTTACTCTCCTACTTCCCATAGAAACGAGAAAATAGGAGCACTGTCTTCCTTAGTACTGACATTTCAAAAAATGGCTCCAAATGGCTTCAAATGACTTGATAAAGTTACCCAGGATCATAAAGCTGATATAAAGCCTATTCAATTTTTAAATATATTTTAAAGAGGCAAAAGTAGTTAGAGCCGGGTGTGGTGGTGCACACCTGTTATCCCAGCAGCTTAGGAGTCTGACACAGGAGGATGACAAGTTCAAGCCAGCCTTGGCAGCATGGTGAAGCCCTGAGCAATTTAGAGAAAACCTATCTCAAACTAAAAGTAATAATATGGTCTGGGGAAGTGTCTCAATAGTTAACTGCCCCTGGGTTCAATCCTCAGTACCAAAAAAAAAAAAAAAAAAAAAAAAAGAAGTAGAATTAAAAATTTTGGAAGGCAAAATGTCTGATAAAAGGGAAAGGAAAGGGGCTGGGGCTGTGGCTCAGTGGTAGAGCGCTTGCCTAGCATGCGTGAGGCACTGGGTTCGATCCTCAGCACCACATATAAATAATAAATGAATAAAATAAAGATCTATCAACAACTAAAAAATATTTTTTAAAAAAAGGGAAAGGAAAGAAATCTCTTATTTTTTATAAGAAAATTTTAGCTTCTTTCTTTTAATTTTGCCACTATCCTTACTATTTATATTAGTGTATTACTTGCAGCTATTTTTCTATTTAAACTTTGGGAGATTTGCTCTTATTTCTGTCTCCATCAGGGCCAGGAAAAGGGTAGGTTCCAGGTCAGTGGTCTGAAAACTAAGGGCAAAAGGCCAAATACATCCTACTGCTTATCTAATGATTCATTATCTAAGAATGGTTTTCACATCTTAAAATGGTTGCAAAATATTTAAAAGAAGGCTAGCTGGGCCCAGTGGCTCACGCCTGTAATCTCAGCAACTCAGAGGCTGAGGCAGGAGGATCACAAGTTCAAAGCCAGCTTCAGCATAAGCAAGGTGCTAAGCAATTCAATGAAACCGTCTCTAAATAAAATAAACAATAGGGCTGGGGATGTGGCTCAGTGGTTGAATGCCCCTGAGTTCAATTCCCAGTACCCCACTCCCCAAAACCAGACAATCTCATGACACATAAAAATTACACAAAACAAGTTCCTTTGTCTATAAAGGGTAGTTTAAATGTAGCCATGCTTATTCCATTATGTGATATTCTCTGTGGTGACTTTTGATCTTACACCAGCAGAGTAGAAGACTTGCAATACAGACCACACTATGGCCCACAAGCCTAAAATATTTACTTGTCTGACCTTTAAAGAAAAAAACTGTTGATGTCTCCTTTAGGTCTTTACTAATCAAAGTCCATGAATAAACAATGTGATTATTACCTGGGAGCTTATTAGAAATGCTAAATCTGGTAGTCCATCCATTTTAAAAGAGGGATGCCTAAAATGAAAAGGTGTGTGTGTGTGTGTCTTTATTTGTATTAAAAGGAGCCAATGATTGTGCCCTGAGTGTCACCTGCCCACTGGATTTTAAATCAGTGTATCAAAAGATTATACTAGAAGTATGAGAATAATATCAGAAATTCTATGAATTTCTACATTGGCATTTTTAATATGATTAATTTCCACAAAGATGTCAGAGAAGTTGCAGGGGACAAATATACAGCAGTTGTTTCTGACCACTGCACATAGACGCCTCTGGAGGCCAAAATCAGATGGTTATAGAGAGCAATCTTCTGAATTTCTTCAAGTCTAGAGCTAGGAAGTCATTGTTCTTGGTGATATTGTGCATAATATTTGTTATCGCTTGTGGAAGGCCATGTTGTGCCCCAAATATTTTGTCATACCTCCTTAGACCCACACATAGGCTTGTTATGTGATAAATTTGGCTCTGGCAAGATCTGTTTCATGACCACCTTTTGAATTTGACAAGTTGTCCTGATGTAGCTCACAGGGTTTCACATCCTGAGGGAAAGGGCCAGTTCTAAGATAACCTAGGGTCCTGAAACGAACTGTGGAGGGAGGTTTCAGTGTCCCTAAGTCAAATGAGAAGGAGAAAAACTGGAAATTTTAATTTGGCAGGTATCATAGAAGTATTGAAGGAAACTATAGGAATTGAAGTTTGGGACAAGAAAACAAAATCTATATTTGCAGGTGGGTACCTAAACCAGTATTAGCATAAAATGGAAATTAAATTTTCTTTGCATATCCATCAGGTGTCTAAAATTTCCAAAGTAGTGCCAACACATTTAAAGACAGGAAATGGTCAGAATTTAACAACCTGGAAGGGGATTTTATAAAGAATACATACTTTCCTACTGAAACAAAATTGTGCTCTATAGCTTCCTCTTTTTGATAAAAATAATCACAAGAATATAATTGATTAAAAAATAAAGCTAATCTCAGAGACTCAGACTCAGCTAAATTATTTTCATGGATACAGCAATTATGATAATTTAGCACATAGATCTCAAATTTGCTGAAAGTGTTCATAGAAATCTCAGAACAGAATTTTAAAACCCTCTGTGGTCTAGGTGTCCAAACCAAGAACTTAGCATTGATTCTTCTATGAAGCACCTATTAATTTTGATGAGTCTCTTTCTTCTCCAGGTTTCCAAATTTTTATATTTCTATACCTACCAAAAAGTAAACTTCCTTACTCAGTCACCAAAGTGAGAACACACTCCACCTCAGTTTTCTCAAGTGAGTGGTTTAAACATTGTCTCCATAAAGTCAATTTTAGTTTTTAAAAAGTATTTGGTCATATCTACCTAAATGAGCATTATTTTCAAATATGATATTCCAACAAGGTTTTGGCTACATAACCAGTGTTTCTAATCATGCCCTGGTAAGAAAGAGGTCAGATTCTCACTATTTTTTGAAAATAAAGATCACCACATATGAGCACAATCAAAAATTATTTATTCAGGTATTTCTATGATAGAGGAATCAACCACTCTAAGTTGAATTTGTCAGAGTCACTATGTAGACAGCAAAATTTTGGAAATCCTTACAGTGAGAACACAATAAGAAGGAGGCAGATGAGGAGGAGTAGAAGGGGAAGAAGTGGGGGAGAGGGGAAGAGGGGGAAGAGGAGGAGAGATGAACAAGGAAGGTATCCTGTGATGAGGTTACTTGTTCGGGAGGCTAGCAGCAAGCTAACAAGTGAGGTATCATACGTAATTAATTGGTTCTGGGAGTATATTTTGCTTTCTCTTTACTAAGAGTAAAGGGGATAAAAAATAATATGGTAAGGCCAGTTATCTTGTACTATGTATCTTAATACTTTCAATATTCCTTATATTCTTAGCTTGTTTCTCCTACAGTTTTATAGCTAAATCCATAAATCAAAAACCAAGTAAACATTTTTAATTGTAATCTTGGCAATGTGAAAGAAATGTGAATGTTGTCAGATTCAAAATGGAATCACATGTTTCAGCACTAACAGATATAAGCAAATGAAGTCAGAAGATTATGAAGGAAGCATTCTTAATGCATGGTTGCCAGATATTAACTATATCAAATGACTTACAGAACCACGAACTTGCATGGAGGCCCCTACAACCTCATACATAAAGTATTCCTATAAGGACCTGTGCCCAGCTACTGTCTGTTCAAACTTGGACTGATTCCTCTCTTGTTTTTAATCATTGTGGCTATGGGATATTGTTTCAAAATATCTGCTGAAATCCTCCCTTGGGCTTTAAAAGCTTTCCCTTGCCCTAACCCTTTTGATAGGCTCATAGATTACTCTGGAACACATATTCCCTTTGCTATGCCTGCAATTTCTAAATAAATATCATTATTCTTTGGACTCTCTCTCTCTCTCTGTTTTATTTAGCTGACATGCAGTACCAAATGTCAACCTGATGATATACAATACGTGGATTTTTGTGTGTGCATGTGTTGCTTTGATTTGGGTGTTTTAGTAAATAATGATAGCCAATGGAAACTTGAATTAGGATTTAACTAATCTGCCAATATTTTGCCATGATATCATTATAAATGCAAGTCTCAAATTGCATTCTGTTACACATTGAAAACTTCTAAGGCAAACATTTACTGTGAAAATTTCATAAGCAAACATTTACACATGCAGACCCAAAATAATACATTCAACAGTTGATGTAGGCTTAGTTAAGTTTAGTTATTTGTCTTTTCAATGGGTTTGACAATGCTCAGGAATGAAGGTTAATTGGAATAGGTAAGACATGCCATCAGAGGCAGGAAAGGAGCCATTCACAGTCAGTGTCCAAAAACCATGACTATTTCCCTACTGATGGATGGACAGAGGATAACTGAAGGATCAGCTCTGAGATACTATCTCTAAGTTGCAGTTTACTAGTGTGGTATACACCTTTGAGTCTTTTTTTAAAGGTGAGCATTATCTCTACAATATTTGAGCTAATACACAAAATGTAAACATTGAATTTCTCCATTGAAAGCTGATTTTAGATACTTCCCATTAAATACTACCAATTACCATGCAAATTAAATTCATTCCCTTGCAATCTTTCTTTCTTTATCCAAATCATTTTAATACCAAAAAAGAGAAAGAAAAAGTGAAGATGATTATCCTATTTATTAAGCTATTAGCATGATCTTATATTTTAAATTTTAACAAGTTTGTATAGAAACAGCCATAATATTTACAGTTTAAATATAGTAGGATTTTCCACATTTCCTCTTTCCGAATAGTGATGATTTTTTTTCAAAATTATTTTCTTATTTCCAATTTGTCATATTGTCTTATGGGTAGTCTTCAAAAGCTTGATATCCTTATTAAAAATTGTGATGCTTTTGTTCAGAAGAGATGCATTAGTATCTTTTAAAAATGTAATTCAATAGCATAATATTTCTTAGGAGGAAATTCTGATAATTACTTTTAGAATCTTAGTTTTGTTTTTTTTTAAATAGTAATTACCTGAGCCGGGCGCGGTGGCGCTAGCGTGTAGTCCCAGTACTTAGGGAGGCTGAGACAGGAGAATCGCCAGTTCAAAGCCAGCCTCAGCAATGGCGAGGTGCTAAGCAACTCAGTGAGACCCTGTCTCTACATAAAACAGGAAATAGAGCTGGGGATGTGGCTCAGTGGTCAAGTGCCCCTGAGTTCAATCTCCAGTACCAAAAAAAAAAAAAAAGTAATTGCCTGAGAGAATTATTGATGTTTTAATGTCTGCCAATATCATAGCTGTATTTCAATTTAAAACAATAAATTTGTCACCTCTCCCACTGTTCCACATATACTAACACTAAGAAAATATAGTTTTCATTAAAATTAATTTTTGATATTCTTGAATGTATATATTATTACTATTTTTTATTTTTTAAATTTCCTTTTTTTAACCTTCCAGCATAAACATTTGTTCCTAAAAGCCTAATAAAATGGGTGAAAGTGTCTACCTGTGAAATGGAGCTGTTACAACCTAATATGACTTAATAAAGTACCTGGCACAAGTAAATACACAAAGATTAGTCTTTCATGAACGAGCTACATTGAGTAATTACAATATTATAACTTTTAATTAAATGTTATTTACTCCTTATAATAACATGTTATACACTTATACACAACTAGTTTCAGTATGTATTTTTATAGGGAAAAAACACCATTGTTTTACTTGTTTTGAGAACTATAATTTAATTATAGCCCTCAAAATCTTAGCTAAATGTTATTTACCCTCAAGAATTATATTCTTTCTATATCTGATTGAAGAAGACATTCAATTCCCCCTAATAACAGAGCCATGGTTTATCTTTAAGTGGCAGGAGGTAATAAAAAGCTGTTTCTCTGTATTTTTTTTCTATATTGTTCCTAGTCGGCAGTAAAAAGAGAAGCTGAAGTACTCATTAAGTTGTATATTTGATAGACTTTATAAAGTAATCTCCAACAGCAAATAAGAAACAAAATTGGGCAATAAATAAGGCCACAAAATTGAAATGAATTGTGTATTGCTGGAAAATCATGAGGCAGGGAATAAGGAAATTCTGTTGTTTGTGAAGAAGGCATTGGGTTTCTTCTCTTCTGTTTTATAAAATCTATTTGAGATAAAGTAAAAAAATGTACAAAGATGATGATTATTATCTGTGTTTTATTTTCATCTTTTTAAAAATATTATGTAATCTTTTAAAAACTCAATTATTGAGCAATTGAAAGTTTTCTTATTTGATATCCCATTACTACCACACATGTAGAGAAGCTAAAGGAAAAAAAAAAGTTATTCCCTATTTTCTCTTTCTCTCTCTCCCTCTTGCCCTCCTGAATGAGTCCAGAACAGTCATTAATATTGACATGTTCTGTGGTTGATACTTGTCTAAGTTTGGGCTACCATTATATGCTAATATCATCAAGCTGGATAATCCCAAGACCAAGATTTCAGCACCAAGAATCTGTCACTTTAGAGTCTCAAGACTCATATAAATTCTTGGGAGTTTTCTCATATCTCAGTTTTAAACTATGCTTGGTGCAAGAAATTTAATTTGAATAGTAGCTAAAATGGGTTCTCTGATTGTCTTCTAGGTCAATAGAAGCTGAAGGCAGACACAGAATGGTGTTCTAATTGTTTAACAATTTTAGGTTTTCCAGATTTAACCTAAACTCCTTAAGTATTTATTTATAACTCAAAGTAATAATAGTAATAACAAAAATGCAGAGAAAATATGTGTCACCTAAAGAGTCTCAGATTATCTATAGTGATAAGCCCTTAATAAATGTCAACTTATGGCCAATTAGTGCTTTGGAAAAATAGAATAAATTTATTATGCCAGAGACAAATTACTCAAAAAAAAAGCTTATTTCTAAACCAGGCCAGGTGGTTGGTGCACATTGTAATTGTAATTCCAGAAGTGAGGCCCTAAGCAACTCAGCAAGACCCTATCTCAAAACAAAACAAAAAAATTTAAAAAGGACTAGGGATTTAGCTCAGTAAAGGGCTCTGGGTTCAATCCTCCAGCACCAAAAATTAATTAATTAATTTTAAAAATTGCCTATTTCTGTACTTAGATTATCAAAGACCAGTCACAATTCACAGCTGACCAGACTTTGAGTACGCTGTCCTGAATGTTTTTATTCCCATGGAAATGTCACTATTTCTATTGAATTTTGCTGGAAAGACCAAAATAAAAGTGTCATAAATAAAAAATGATAAGCATACACTTCTATCTCACAAAGGTTTGAAGCTATGCATGCAAGACTGGTAAGGCAACTCTGATTCAAGGTGCCCACAGACATCCAGGCCCTTTTTATTTCACTGCTGATACACTTGAACCTCACCAGCTCTCCATATGGGGCAAATGGGACTTCAGTACTTGTCATCACATCTGTACAAAGACAGCAGAAATGAAGAAAGGACAAATTAAAAAGAGGAAACTACCTAAGCCATCTGTCTTTTGAAGAAATTTGAAGCAGCTGATACATGACATTTATTCCACAAACCAAAACTTAGCTGTGTGGTCACACCTGACTTAAGTTTGTGAAATATGATCTTGTCTTGGGATGATCACATCAAAAGAAGAGAAAAAGAAACTGCCAGCCATGACTCGCCACATCACTGAATAGATACAATTTAGTTTTCACAAGGGTGCTCAGCAATTAGACATTTGATTGATTATTTTAAACATCTATCTAAAGTTTATCTTTTAAAATTTTAAATATTAGAGAACTAAATTTTTGCCCTCAAATTGGAACTACTGAGCTCAGTATTCTGCCTGCTCATATTCTGTCAATTTCCAGAAATAAAATGCAGATTTACTTTTGGTGCAGTTCAGTGCCTCTGTCTATTAGACATGAGTGATAAAATTCACTTCTTTGCCTCAATGACTTTGACAGCACTGGACAATCATTTCCCCAATGTGTCATTTACTGAAGAGACAAAAGTGGAATATTTTAGTATCGTTTTAGCTTTGACAAAAGTATATGACTTCTGGGATGGATTAAATACTGCCACAACAAATTTCATGGTCACTTTTGACATTTAATATTGAATTTTTATAACATATGCCCTTTGAGGAACTAATTCAAAAGTATAATACTTGAACTTATCTACAGGATTTTTTTTCCTAATAAAATTTATGAATTTGCTTTGCTTAAAGCCATTATCAGTGGACTTTACTAATCCAAAAGGGATACTGAGAAGAACAGAAGACTCTCATTTATTTTGGAATATGTTAAGATTAAAATTACTGTAAAAAAAAAAGAAATATTTAAATCTTTTGGGCTTTTGTTAAGAAGGTCACTCAATCATTTTTGCTTCCTTCCCAATACTTTTCTTTCTTCTTCAGCATCCATATTAAGGGGGTTGGGGAAGAAATAAAGAAAGAAAGAGAAAAGATAAAGGAAACAATGATGGTCTGCCCTAGGATATTTTTAAAGGCACAATTTTGATTAAATATATTAGACTAGTCATGTAGTGGTATAAATACTCATGTGCTAAAATAAATAAATCACTATAACACTTCTAGTTTTCTAAGATCGGCAGTATTGCTTTAAATATGCATTTTCCATCTTGTGGCCTTAAGAGATGAGTTCTTTGTGGGATTCAAATGAAGTCACTCAGGTAAGCGATGATTATATCTTGGATAAGTCTTATGAGAGTAATATTGAGCAAATGTAAACAAATTGTGATCATTTCTTTGAATATACCTCAAAGAGCTTGATGCTAGATTGGATATGGAGGAGGAGCTGAAAAGATTCTTGGGGGTTCTGTGTTTTTGAAACTAAGTGCACATTTCTGTCATCCATTGAGACAGTGGAACAGAACAGGAGCATATTTTGAAATGAACATTGCACACATTATCATAGTAGATGTAACACACAGCAATATTATAACACAAAATTCCAAAATAATATGTTCTTAGAATAAAGATCATAGATGATATTTAATCCATGATCTAAGCTAATGATAGCTATGCAATTTCTGCTTGAATATTTAAAGTAACAATACCTTAGTTTTACAAATACAGAATAATACTTTTGAAAATAGGCATAACTTTTGATATGCTGCTTGAATAGGACAACATCTGCCTCAATTTTGGAATGAGAATTCTATAAAATTTGCATTCATTTTAGAAGTAGATTATGACATTTCTTAATAAAAATTAAATATAAACTGTGAAAGCAGATATTTATTTCATACTTTCATCTCACATTACAAATACATATTGTGATATACTATGTAACAAAAAAAATTCGACTGGCCTTTAACCCCAGTGGAAAAGGATTTTCCTAAGTGATAGGAATATCTTTCTTGTTGACAGTGGGTACCCCAGTGCATTATGTTAATGGAGTGACTCATGGTGGATTCTACATAGTAAATGCTAACAAGATGAGTTAAAGTGGGTTCTGACCATGTCAGAAAAACTATGAAATTGGAGCATCAGCCTGAACCTCTTAGGAAGGGAGAAAGCTGGAGATCAACTTTAAACATTATTTGGTCAATGGTTCAATCGAACATGCCCACATGATAAAACCCCTATAAAACACTGGATGTTGATGCTTAGAGGAACTTTCCTAGTTGGCAATACTTCATGTATTCCTTTATTGGTGTATTAAGATGATAATGGTCTGTGAATGATGGAAGTTTTGCATTTGGCTCTCTCCCAGACCTTTCATAGTGGAGTTTCACTGTTGTTTATCTCTGGTTTGTATCATTCTAATATAATAAAATTGAAATCTTAAGTAAGGTACTTTGAATCCTGTGAGTCACTATAGCAAAGTACAGTCATGCATTGCTTAACCACAAATGAGTTCTGAGATATTTGTCATTAGGTGATTCTGTCATTGTGTGAACATCAGCACTGGCACACACACCTAGATGCTATATCCTACTATACGATCAGGCTGTGTGTTACATGTATGTCAAAGAGGAAGGTATATCTAGGATTATTATTCTAAAATATAAGCAAATCTTCAGCAAGAGGAGGGTAATTTCTACCTGGAATTTGTCCAGGGAGTGGTATCTTCTCCATATTGTAATTTCAAACCTTTTCCAAATTAGACCTGGAATGTGAAGAAAAACAGAACTTCAAAAGAATTGCCTCACAATGTTATGGTTATATTAGAATAAGTTAAAGAATATTTTCTTTTTTTTTTTTTTTTTTTTTTAAATGTTCTTAGTTGTAGATGGATGGAATACCTTTATTTTGTTTATTCAGTTTTTATGTGGTGCTGGGGATCGAACCCAGTGCCTCACACGTGCTAAGCAAGTGCTTTGCCACTGAGCTACAACCCCAACCCCAAGAATATTTTCAAATTGAGTACTTAAAAGTTTTTCAGGTATGAATTTTCATTGTGTAAGACAATTTTTTGAGATTTCTTAACTTTATTATTTCATTTTTTACTTTCATTCACTTAAAATATTATTAAGCTCTAATGATACAATGAACAAGGTCAAAGCAGGCCACTTCCCTAATTAGGAAATCGAGATCTAGTTGTGAAACCATGTGTAATCACACAAAAAGATAACTGCAACTGTGGAGAGAACTAGCAATAAAATCAGAAATCAGAGGAGGTTTCTCTGAGGTACTGATCTGCTTAATGAAAAATGAACAAAATTTAACTGGGAAAACAGGGAAGGGAGGATCATCAAATAGCGAGTGGCCCTTGTGTTCTTCCATAGTACATGGTGATCAGGCTGAAAGCTGTTTCAAATGAAGTTAATAATTAAAGGAAAGAGGGAAGAAACTAAAACTGTCTTCCAGAGAATCATCTTAACAGCATTACTAAATAAATTTGCTACTACAGTATGAGGCAGAAATGGAGGCATAGTAATTGGTTAGGTTGTATATTTTATTATGCATTATATGATAGAAAATACTGATATAATTCCCTTTCTCCTTGTTTTTTATATGTTGTAGTTTATAAAACTAATGGTTCAGAGAAACAATGTAGATATGATTTAATGGTAAAGGCAAACAAAGTGATTGAATTTATTAACTTATTGTATTAATTTTGCTACCAATATGTAACTCAAAAATCCATTTTATTACAAGATATATACCATGAACCATAGAAGTTCTGTTATAAAACTCTGTTAAAACAAACAAGCAGAAAACATCTACATGTTAATATAGCATGATTGGTTTGCTTGCCCTGTAAGAATTTAAGATTCCCTTTCTGCATGCAAAATAAATCTTGAAGTGAAAATATTTTGAGCAACTAACAAAACAAAGTATTTTGAGCAAAGTACATAACTAAGTTCATACTCAGAACTTAGTTTTTGAAACCATCCTACCTACAAAGCAACTAGTGTGGTTCCAGTGTTTCTGGTCTTCAACTCAAGTGTGAAATTCCTACCAATGTGATGGTATTTGTGGGTGGAGCCTTTGGGACAATCATTTGTTTTGGTCTGAATTGTTAACATAAAATACTAGCATATAGCTGTTTTTATTTCCTTGCCACCTTTAATAAGATACCAAAGGAAAGGAAATCAAAAAATATAAGGAAAAAAAGCATTACTTGATTTATCAACATAAAATCTTTTAACCGTAGTAAATTGCTGGCAAAGTAGTTGTAAATTATTGTCTTCTCTTATGATAAAAATTTCACTGAAAAAACAATATGGTCTTAATTTTGTAAGTGGATTTAATCTTCTGAGTTCTTGATGTTTTTTCTTTGTAGAATCATTGAATCTCCCTTTTTTCTAGATGGAAACAGTTGAATTAGAGATTGTGCCTCTGTTTTGCAGTCCATTATAAACCCTAAAGAAGTAACCAATGTCAATTTGTGTATAACACTTGCAGTTAGGTCCCTGGGAATAAGAAAAAGGAACAGCATGGGAACTAGAGTCAAAACTGCTCTTTAAATGCTACTTTAGAAGGAAAGTGTTATGTGCCTATTCTAAGGGCAATAAGCAGAGGAGAAACCTTCTGCAAACTGAGTGTCAGATGAACATTAAAGGACTTCTTTGTGGAAAAAGAAAAAGATAAAGGAAAAATAATCAGGCAATTAATTCTCAATAAATGACTTAAAATCAGAAGTGTGAAATTCAGATTAGCTTATTCATTTTGAGAATGAATGATAGGAAAGTAGTAGAGAAGAAGTAACTCATATCATCCATGTGAAATACTGAGCTTTCAGAGTGAGAAAAGGATGTGAGTCAACATATCTTCATTAAAACTGAAATTTGGCATTCTCAGCAATGTACACAAAACTAATACTTTAAAAATTTTACTCAGTTTTAAGACCTTATGCAATTTGAGTTATGTAAACAATGAGTCCAAATATGTGCATTTGTATCATCTATATACATTCACGTACATTTATATATGACTTAAAATACTAGAAACTATTGTACAAATATTTTGGAGCTTAATTTGCCAGTGAAAATTAAAAATATAATTTATACACTTCTGATTCAATAATTTGTCCTAAAATAAAAGTATATGATTGTAAAAACAAAGACGTTAAAGCAACATCATTATTATTGAAAATAAGAACTAATCCACTAATAAAGAAATGTTTAAATAAATTGGTATATTTACATTATACACACAGTCACTAAAAACAATAGGGTATTCTTCTTAATTCAGATGAATATCTATAATATTGTGATGTGCATAAACAGCAAGTTGCAACATCAGATATAAAATATTTTTTTAAAGAAAAAACATTACTTTTATGTGGTACTCTTAGGAATGGCAAAGCGACATTAATGTGGTGATATTCACAGAAGCCACACTGATGTCTCCCAAAATGTGACCAGCCCTGAGAATGAGGCTGTGTACAGTGGCTTACCAAGTGGCAGCATCTTGAAGTTATCATGAGAAATCTGATGAGGAAATAGTGCTGAACTCATGACATCTAACACACATTTTACATGAATGTCAAATGTGTCTCAAGTTTTATATTAAAATGAGACAAAAATCATTAAGGTGAGTCTTCACATATTTTTGATCACTTGAAATCTCAACCACCAATAATGTACTGGTTTATGTTTACAAATATTTGCAGCAGGTTAAGTTAAACTGCTGTTTACATTTAGTAAGCTAAACTACTTAATTTTAGTAAGGTGCCCTCTGTTGAGGTCTATAATGTACCAGAACTTTTCATATTATCTAATTTATTCCTTAGAACAACCTAGAATATTAGCTAGTGTTGTCTTAATCTTGCAGAAGACACAGACACCTCAAATTTAAACAGCAGATGAAGTTCACACAGTAACACAGATATTTAAAACCTGTTCTATCAGAGGCCAAAGGCAGCACATCTCCACTATTCTCCATTTTTTCTTAGCACCTGGTCATGCTCAAGAGAATGCTATACATAGAACAGTGCCAGCACATGGGAAGTACCCAATTAATATGTGGATAAAATGTTATAAATATGAAAGACTTGAATATTCTTTATTCTCATTTATAAATGCAAGATTCCAAAGTAAGATTGAACATAAAGGTGATTGTCTCAACTCTGATGATTACCTAGCAACAAGCAGCAGCTGAATTTTACCCCTTACCAAACAAGAGCATTTTAAAATGTGCTATTTCTCTTGAGATATCTTTCTAAGAATATTTTGCCCACTCCTCTAAGTCTATTTGAATATATACAAGTTGACTCCCCACCAAGCAAATATAATTTTAAACTTAAATAATTTAACCTACTAGGATAAAAAAGTACTTAAATCAGCTTTTTATTGCATAATTATTTTATTTTTGTTAACAAATACATTTCTTAAAAGATAATTTTGGCATTTAAAGACATGTCCTGGTTTGCACACTTGGAATAAAATGCAGCCATCTCAGTTCTATTAGTCACTAAGTATTGATCACTATCAGAGTTATTTAGGTATAGTGTTCATAAATAATAGCAATAACATTTATTTTATGACAATAAATTACAACTTTAATTAGAAGCTCTCTCTTGTGATGTTTTTCCTTTATGAGGATCACTTTGTTGTTATTTAGAACTCCTATATGCAATCAATACTCAATTAAGGCCTAGACTTAATAGTTTGTATGAATCAAAAATTCAAAAGCTGTCCTCAATGAAAAAATCATTACCATTATCATCTTGTTGTTTAATATTTATTGTGGGCTATGTTTCTTCACCACATTTTGACAGCATTTATATTGGTTGTATAAGTTTCAATAAAATATCTAACAAAAATGAGAAAATATCCTATTTGCACAAACTTTAAAGTTTATTTTTAAACCTGAGCTTCTCTATATTCTAAAACAGCTAAAATTTTATTTGTACAAAAAGGGCTAGAAAAGTTAAGCTAAGTGATTTCAAAATTTTCTAAAGTATGAAAAATTTCTCCCATAGCTATTTCTACATTAATTTTGATATTATTCCAAATCAATCAATTATCAAATCCAATATGAAGAGATATTGTCCTTCATTCTCCATGCTAGATCCTACTCTTGGTTTTCCCTGTAACATATTTATAACCTCCATGTTGTGTGATATAGTTCCACAAGTACAAAACATGTATTAGAATTCTGCATAATTCTTAAATAGAGATGCTGTTATAAAGGGGTAATTATTCAAACAAATATTATTTGAGGGTAAATTTTTTAATAGTTATCATATTGTCCTTTAAGATGAATACAAAATATGGGACCAGCTTCAAATTAAGTAGGAAAAGTACAATATTTGCTGGTAAAGCCAAATAAATGTGAATGAAGAATTAACAAATGTAGGAATTTCAAAGTCAAGAGGATTCATATATGTTGATGAAGGTCCTGAGCAGGAGCTACTTTGAAATCCATTTGGATTAATTTCAATCCCACAAAAAAGCACTACCAGTTAGGATTCTGTTCAACTGAGAGTAACAGAGATTAAATAGCCCAGTGTTTTTAACACTCCAAAATGTCTTGAAGTGTGCAGTTCAGGGCTGATGTGGCACAGTCTTCTCTGAAAAGTCTTCACAGACTCAGAATTTGCTTATTTCACTGCTCTGACAAACCAGAGTATTGCCCTTATCCTCATTGTCCAAAAGCAATATAGCGGGAAAGAGCAAGGAATGAATAAAGACCAAAAGGCACATGCTGTTTTTGTTGTTGTTAACAGCTGGCCAGAATGAATTTCATGTTCCTCTGAGCTTAACTAAAATTTAGACAGATTTCTTCCTGAGGGCAGACCCCAGGCCTCCTTTATGAGAGAATTTACTTTAGAAAACTTGTCTTTACAAATGTTTTCCCTTCCTCTTGGAATATACATAAATCCCTCAGTCTCTTGTCAGTTTTATAATTGAAAAATGTCTTCCTCATGGCCTGGGATCCATCCTTTTGGAATTAAATTATCAAAAGAGTGCCCTTATCTTTCAGTTTCTTCCCAAGGACAGAGGCTTAACTTTCATGTCACCAATTAGGAGAGGAGGATCGCATCATCAGAGAAAAACATTAACATACTCAGGAATAATCCAATGTGCTTCAATAATTGAGCTCCTCCTACTAGTACTATCCTGTCCTCCAGCACTTTTCTACCATCCACACCAGTATTTAACTATCTCATTACCTGCCTTTTATTTTAACTCAGTTCAATTTCTCTTCTCTATTGCAATAGTTCTGAATAAAGTCTTTTTTCTTGTTTAACTGTTCATTTACAGTTTGTCTTTGACAGGAAGGTTACCAGAAGCTTCCCTAGAACTTGTTTGTAGGCCAAGGGGAGATGTAACCTTTCTTCTGAGCAGAAAAACACCTGAAACTCTGTTACTCTGAAAGAAGAAGGGGGGAAAAAGTCAATATTTAGAGGCAAATAACAGTATTTCCATGCAACAAGTTACTTCTATGTAACAACAGCAACTTCCATGTGTCAAAATATTAAGCCTTGAATCATGCCATACTGTTTTCAAAGTTCCTTGAATTTCACATTTTCAAATTCCTTACTTTCCAGCTTGGATGCTTGCTTGCTCTAGTGTCTCCTTCTTGAAGGTCAAAGGGGCTCAGAGACCATTAGCCTCTACCCCAGGCCCATGGAGGTACTACCTGCCCTATCACCCTTCAAATTCTGTCTTCATTCATTAAAAACAAAGCAAAATAGAAAAACACAGACTCCACTATCTACTGACTTTGTTTGCCCAAATAGAATCTCTCACAAGAAGGACTTTAATATTCCCTACTGGGAAGATTTGCTTGTAAAGAAAAGGTACTGACAATTTAGTATGGAATAAATATGTTAAAGTATTATGACTAATGATTTGGTTAAAACTTTGTCATATGAGTTTATTATTTATTGTTATAACAAACCTATCAAATGCAGTGTTGTCAGTCACTATGAAAGAGTTTCAAGTTATGAGTGAGTTTCAAATAGAACCTCAATATCAAAAATATAAGGCTTGCAAAGAAAAAAACAGCTTTCAATACTACAAACAAGTATGTATGTATGGTACACATGGTACGAAGTACTTAGTAAGCTAATTATAACTAATTATTGAAGATGAAGATGCGTAAACCAGGGAATTGAAGAAATGTCAATTAGAGCTATGGAAACAGAAGTTGAAATAACCATCCATATAAAATAGAGAATGCAAATATAACACAAGAACTAATACATCTTTAAAACTACACTAAATACTCAAGGATCATCAGATGAATTGTGGACAGAATGGCCCTAAGACTGATGTAGCTCCTTAGGAGAGTTCAGGGACTGGGAGCCATTTAACATTCTGGTGTGCCTTACACCTTGGTGTGCCTTACAAGTAGCTAACATCCTATTGCCCCTTTCAGTCTACCATTTAAAAGTTTGGTATATAAAAAGAGAAAATTTCGGTAGACTGATCTTTTCTTTTTTAATTTTAAAAATTTATTCCTTTACTCACTAATGTAATTAGACACCATGTTTGTGTTTATTGAGTCATTTATTCATTATAAATTACTTCCCTTCCCCAGTAGCAAGAGCAAAAAATCTAAGAATATTACTCACATGTTCAAATAGTTTCCTGTGTTCATTCCTAAGAGATTATTGTTTTCAAAGTAATGAAATGTGATGATTATTTTTTAAGTTTAGATTTTGCATTCACCTCCTGATCTAGAGATAAGTTATTGTATCAAATCCATTTAGGATTTGCTCAAAGAAGTTGAGGAAACTTTTACCAAAACAATGTGAATTGAAATGTCAAAACAAATTTCTTTGCAACTATATGTTGGTGGCATTATTTTTTCTTATTTAATATTTATTGTAAGTAATTTTGTTGAAAGAAATTTTATTAAAGATTTGTCTTTAAGAATTAATTAATTTTTTAATCCCCATTATTATTTTTCCTTTTAAAAAGATTTTTAATGTTAGAATTTGTTCTAATAGTTTTTCTTTTACCCACTATTAGATAGATATCTATTTCAACATCTTCCCTTACCACTGTTGACCAGAGTATACTGGTAGACTATTAGAACTTTAATAAAGTGTCTTGACATACTTTAAGAAGGTTTTTATTTTGTTTTGTCTTTTCCTTGGGCGCTTTTTTGTTTTCTGTTTTTTTGTTTTTGTGGAGTTGTCCTTCAAATGTAACACAGAAATACAAACAAGCTCTTTTAAAAATTACTTTGAGTGGTTTCCAAACACAATTAAACAGTGATTTTTGTTAGAAGAAACAGTATCTGTTTTGTTTATTAATGTTTGTCCAACTCTGAATATGATATTTTTTGTTTTTAGAATGCTAATCTGACTTGGTAAAATAAATGCAAAACTAATTTTGAAGGCAATTACCTGTAGATGGTGGGATTTTACATGGTAATTATTTAAATATGGGTATGGTAATTATGTTTTTTATTAAACACTTATGAATTTCCCACTTTTTTAATTTATGAAAAGTTATACTATGGTTGGTTAGTACTGATGTTGGGCCAAAATAAACTCTATGAAATATCAAACTCTTCAATGAGAATGGACGTATAAGATCTATGAAAACTGCCCCTTTGACATTAACAATCATCGTAAAAAATGTAAGATAACTGGTCAGAGCCTAAAAAGTTATAAAATTAGAATATTTTAGCTTTATATGACTTCCTATCTTGAGAAGCCTTATGTCTAACACACCTGTGGAGGTTTACAATTTATTATTTTACCCCAGTCTATTTCATGTCTTATCATGTTGGATTACATGTTACTGATTCAAGAATAGATTTTAATCTTACTGTCAATTTTTTGGTGGACTTAAAAGTTTCTTATATCATACTGAAATGGAAGGCATCACAATACTATCCCTTAAATTATGCTACAGAGCCATAGTAACACAAATGGCATGGTATTAGCACCAAAACAGACATGGAGACCAATGGTACAGAATAGAAGAGACAGAAACAAACCCACATAAATACAGTTATTTCATACTAGACAAAGGCACAAAAAACATACATTGAGTAAAAGATAGCCTCTCCAACAAATGGTGCTGAAAAAACTGGAAATCCATATGTAGTAAAATGAAATTAAACCCCTATCTTTCATCCTGCACAAAAGTCAACTCGAAGTGAATCAATGACTGAGGCACTAGAATAGAGAGACCATGAGCCTAATAGAAGAAAGAGTAGGCCCAAACGTCCATTATGTTGGCTTAGAACTGACTACCTTAACAAGACTCCTAAAACACCAGAAGCAAAATTAAAAATTAGTAAATTGGATGGATTCAAACTAAAATGCTTTTTCACAGCAAAGGAAACAATCAAGAAAGTGAAGAGAAAGCCTACAGAATGGGAGAATATCTTTACCACATGCACCACAGAAAGAGCATTAATCTCCAGGATATATAAAGAACTCAAAAAACTTAACACCAAAAACTAATAAGTCAATCAATAAATGGGCTAAGGAACTGAACAGACACTTTACAGAAGAAGAAATACAATAAATAAACAAATACATTAAAAAATGTTCAACATCTCTAACAATTAGAGAACTGCAAATCAAAACTACACTGAGATTTCATCTCACTCTAGTCATAATAGTAATTATCAAGAATACAAATGACAATAAATGTTCATGAGGATGTGGGGAAAAAGATGCACTCATATATTGCTGGTAGAACTGCAAGTTGGTGCAACCACTCTGGAAAGCAGTATGGAGAGTCCTTAGAAAACTTAGAATGGAACCACCATTTGATCCAGTTATCCCACTCCTCAGTTTATACACAAAGGACTTAAATTAGTATACTTCAGTGATGCAGCTCAATTCACAAGAGATAAACTGTGGAACCAACCTAGGTGCCTTTCAATAGATAAATGGATAAAGAAAGTGTGGTATATATATACACAATGGACCATTATTTAGCCTTAAATAAGAATGAAATTTTGGTATCTGCCAATAAATGCATGGAGCTGGAGAATATTATGCTAAGTGAAATAAGCCAGTCTCAAAGAACCAAAGGTTGAATGCTTTCTCTGACATGCAGACGCTAATTCACAATAAGGGTAGGAGGGTTAGGGAAGAATAGAAGTACTTTAAATTAAACAAAGGAAAGTGAAAGTAGGGGAAGAGTTGTGGAGGAAATAGGAATGATTGTAGACTGAATTGGACATTATTACCCTATGTCCATATATGATTACATCACCAGTGTAACTCTACATCATGTACAACCAGAAGAATGAGAAGTTATACTTCATTAATGTATGATGTGTCAAAATGCATTCTACTATCATATATAACTAATTATAAAAAATAAAACAATTCTTATTTTTTACCCTATTTCAATCTGATCACCAACTATATCTCACCCAACTTACTTTTAACATTCTCTTCTTGTGTTTTTATTTAATATTCCTTTTAGATTATATTAAAATTTCTAATGCAGTTACAATATAAAAACTATTTTTAAATTGTGCATTATAAATAAAATATAGCAATGTCATGAAATATAATAATAAAAAAAGAACAAACTGGTAAATATATAATAAATCATGAAAATGTCAAAAGTATGTTGGTTTGGATTAAAGAGATAAATGTAGAAAAACTAATGCTAAATATTATTATTTCAAATATATAATTTTAGAGGTACACTTCTGGGAGTTTCAAGGTCTTTTGAGGGTGTTTTTGCAAGTCACCAGCTAACCAGAAGTGTAGAGTTTGTGGTTCTTGTAGAGAAGCAAATCTCGGAGAATGATTATGATATGATTACCTATATGGATTCTGAAGTCATTGGTATGTAACAATAATAGAGCTTAAACTTCACAAGTAATTATTATTCTTGTTTATATATTGCTTGTGACAAGAGAGACCAAACAATTATTTTGGTTGTTACACTAAAATTACATAAGATGAAGGATGAGGAAGGATTCGCTGACAGTGAAATTCCAGGAAATACAGGTGGAAACTTAGGAGGAGATAGAGGGCTGCATTTGTTAGTTTGTAAAATCATCCTATCATCAGTCTCTAATCTTGATCAGCATTCAAAAAAGAATGTCTTTGGGTTGTCCTCATGATCCCAAAATCTGGCCCATGAGACTGTTTCTGATGACCAGATCCCCCAAAACTAGCCTTCCCAGCCCAGATAGTAATAAGAAAAGTATCTCTGGTTCCATTGTCTTTTGACAGAAAATAAAATATGGCCTAGATCATTTGGAAGCCTGATTCTTTGGGGGCTGAACTGGAATCTTTCTAAGCAAGCAAAGATATTCAGTGTCACTTTCCACTAGTTAATTTGAACAGATAGCTAATAGAGAACGTTTTAATTTATCTTTACTGATTTCAATGAATGAGAAGGAAAAATCTGTGCTCCTTTCATAAATTTAACAGTCCATAGTCCACATGATATTATTGATGGAGGAAAGACACTAACATTTTTCCATCTACTGTATTCTTGTAATGCAGAAAAGTCTTACATGTACACCATCTTAATTAATTATAAATTGCTAGTGCCAAAATATGCCATATTAGTTTTGAATAACATGCAAATTTATGTGCAAAACACTACTGGGTTGGATGATAAATACAATAATCATTATAAAATAAAATCTAGCATTACATTTATAATGTATCCCCTGCATGAGATCCTAAGACTTCTACTTAAATAACATTCTCCAGAGTTAAGCTAATAAATGCACATGATGAAAAATACCATGATCAATAGTTTATTCAGAAAAGCTTTATCACAACAGACACAATCAATAATAGCTTTCTATTTATTAATTTTCTAGCAGAACCCTATTTGAACTATTTTTAATCTAACGTATTATCTTATTTAGGGTTAAATGTTAATTGGCCTATGCTGCCTGTTTCAACATTTAGTGTTGCTTGTCTAGTTTTGCTTGTTTGTTTATTTTAAGAATCTTCTCTAAGACTCATTTTAATGCACTACAAAATGTGCATGAAACAGCCAAAGGAATAGAAATAAACAACTAATATAAGTGAGATTTTACATGGACTTCTGAAAATTGCTTAATTTTCAGTAGCAGGAAAAGCTCTAGAGAAGAAGGGACTGTATAAAAAACTAGGATGGAAACAAAAAGCTACTATTTAGCAAAGAAGACTCAAATGAGAACATATTGAAATGTAGTGCTAGAGAAGTGATAGTCTTCATGAGACCTGAATACTGATTAGAAGGTCTGAGATTCAATCAAATAATATAAGCTGTCTTGTAAAATTCCAAAGCAAAAATGTACAGAGTGGTTTGGTACAGTCAATAAACACCTGCACATATTTATATCAAATACAGGGCTCAATCTGTTATAATTTTTGAGAAACATTTTGTCTTTTTTCTTTCAACATTTTCTACATTCAATCCTGGGGATTGAATCAGGCATCTTGCACATGCTAAGCAAGCACTGTACCCCTAAGCTGTATCACGAGCTCCTCTTTTATCTTTTTCTTTTTTAATAGAGAACACATATGAGTTGTAAAATCTATAATGCTGCCTAGTATTTAAAAGTTACTGGGTTATCTTACCAGACATCTTTTCAATTTAAACTCATTCTCCAGATATCCATTCTTATGTTTTTATATATATAAACTTGCACATTTATCATCTCCAGTGTATTTTTCCCTTAGTCCTCTAGACTCTTATTTCCAACTCTCTCCTTAAAGCCTATAATTAGATAACATCTTAAATCTGACAGCTCATCAACCACATTCCTGAATTCTTTAGGTTCAGCCTTAGCCTGTCATACCACAGGTGATGGCAGCCCATCCCTCTGATTCTTCAGAACAGAAAATCTTAGTACCCTCCTTGAATTCTCCCTTTCTCTCTCTGCTCTCATTCAATTCATGGAAATCCTTTACAGAATATACGCAGAAGACAAATACATTTCACCATCTCCATACACTTTGGTCAAAACCATCATTTCTCTTGTGTATTATAGTAATAAAAACTTATTACTATGATATAATTGTAATAACTTTATAAATAGAAATATAGATTCCACACTGCTCCCTATACAGCATATTTTCTGAAAGGTTACAGTAATAATTCTCTCAAGTACTTTTTATCATGTGTCTAATATGCTCAAAACAAGTACTATCATCTCTCTGACCTTGTTCCTTCTTACATCACACTGGTGCTGTATTCTCAAAATATCTTACTTGCTTTACTTTTTTTTTTCATTGCATTTATCACATTTAAAAATACTTGATGATATATAATTAATAACTTGTCCCCCAGGTAAGGAAAAGAAAAAAGAGCTCCACAAGGGAAGAATCTTTGATTTATTCACTACTGTATCCTTGGTGATTAGAATTTCACCTGGTGTGTGGTAGGAATGCAATCACTATTTGTCAATGGAGAATTCCTACTCAGTGTCAAAGCTGTCACAGAGAGTTTCTTAGGAAACTCTTCCCTCTCCAGTCTCTTACATAAAGTATCTGTATTTATATCGTGACTATCTGGTTACTCTTCTGCCTCCATTTCAAACACCCATCTTGTTTTTCAGCACTGTGGATATAATTCAGGTGTACTTTGTCACTGAGCTACAATCTCAGCCCCCTTTAATTTTGTTTTTTAATTTTGAGACAAGGCTTTGCTAAGTTATTAAAAGTCCAAGCTAAGTTGCTGATGCTGTAACTCTACATCATGTACAACCAGAAGAATGAGAAGTTATATTTCATTAGAATGTACAACCAGAAGAATGAGAAGTTATACTTGCAATCCTCCTGTCTCAGCTTCCTGTGTTGCTGGGATAATAGGTGTACGTCACCATACCCATACTCAAATACCTATTTGATATTCATTTCTAATCTTTCTTGCTTTTCCTTTCTCTTATATTTTCTTAGATAATAGCAACATTTGCATAGTTTGAATGCCAAATATATGGTAACAACACAAATTTGTGCAGTTATCTCCATCGGAAACCTTACCATTTTATTCCACATACATATATTCAGTTTTTTACTGGACATACTGATTGGGTTAGTTTACCATCATTTCCAACTTAGCAGAATGTCACTGTTACCCCATTCTTCCCAAAATCTTATTTAGGCTGGGTGTGATGGTTGTTATACAGGCCTGTAATTCCAGCTACTCCAGAGGCTGAGGCAGGAGGATCATAAGTTCTAGGACAAGTCTGAAAGACTTTTTGAGATTTTGCCTCAAAATAAAATTTAATGAAGGGGCTAGGCATGTAGTTTAGTGGTTGAATGGATAGAGTGATTACCTAGCTTGCTTGAGGCCTTAGGTTCAAACCCAAGTACTACCAAAAAAAACCCCCAAAAAACAAAAAAACTATTCATACCGACCTCAATAAATAGCAGCACCATTTGTGGATTAAAGTCGGAAACTCAGAATTCTTTTAAATATATGCATTTCAATTTTCATAAAATTTAATCATGTATTTATATATGTAATTACCTATTTAATATTGTTTTAATTTTCTCCTATTATGTTAAACTCTGCACTTGCAGGAAAAATGTCTATTTCCATAGCCATTCTATGCTATTGTATGAGTGTGTGTGTGTGTATATATATGCATGATACATGTTTTACACAAATACATTTTTATATATAATAGCAACTGTATATGTATATTATCAATAAATAATTGCTCATTGCATATACACACATATTTATCACTACACTTATCATTATAAAACATAATTATTGATTCCTCTAGGGAATTGCTATGTAATTAAATAAAATTAATGAATACAAATAATTTCAGTGATGAGTGAACTTTTGGGAATTTAATCAACTTTCTCATTTTACAGATAATTTAAAGCTCTTGGAAATTAGAAAACTTAACAAAGGCCGCATATAAGCTGTGATGTAATGTAACCTGGAGCTCATTTATTCTTGCTAGTTTTCAATAGTACTTGATTTTGTGATTTTTGGATTAGCTATATTGTTTAAAGAGTATATGCCATAATTTTATAGAGTGATATTTGTTTAATTAATTTCCTATTAGGCTATGAGAGACACAAAGTCAGGAATTTTTTCTACTTTGTTGAATATGCTAGTAGAATCTAGCACAGTAGCAACCTCGCATTAGGATTCAACGGAGTTAATCTATTTCAATTCATTTATTTATTGACATAACATTTGCACATATTTATGAGTTACAGTGGGATATTTTGATTGATGTATATCAAAATACACATCAATAGTTGATAGTGATTAACTCAGAGTAATTAGCACACCTATCACCTTACACTTTTATCATTTCTTTATGATGATTATATTCAAAATCCTCTCTTCTATTTTGAGATATATACTGCAATGTTGTTAATTATATTTACCCTGCTGGGCTACAAAACACTAGAACTAATTCTTCCTATCTAATCATAACATTGTACCCATTGATGGAACTCTCTTTCTTCTACTTCCACAACTATTTGACTCTGAACTTCTGTGAGATCAACTTACATAAGGGTTTACTTAGCCACCAGGAGAATATCAATTCCTGCAGAATAGTTCTCTGGGTGGCCCTTGGCTAATGTAGTTTTCCTTTCCTCCAGAATAACTGTGGAATATGTAGGAATACAACATCCTAGATGAAGCGGACAACAGTTCGCTCATTCTCTCCTCAACCAGGATGTCCTTCAATGATTTTGTGCAGCATGTCTTGTGGTTACCGGAGAATGAATCTCAGTAGTGATGCTTTCTGGGATCCTCAGATATAGCACAGTTGATGCACATGCTGACAAAATTCTACCTGCCCTGTGCAATTTTTTTCTGAGCCTTAAGAGATTGATTTAGGGTTCTACTGTACCTTGCTGCCTAATTGTAAGCAATAAATCTGCTCCACATAACTCATATGTATGAGGGTTTTGTCTCATTGAGCCTGTGCAGGTGACAGAAACTGTACAATAATCAGTAAACAATGAACCTTCTTTGCAACTCCTCAAAACAATATTATATCTTCTTTAATAGGGCATGCCAATTAAAATTTTTAGGGTTCTAAAAAGAATGTGATACATTATAGCAGTATATACAAATATATGTATATATATATAAAGTTAAATATGTATATATATTTATCCCAGTTAAGTATATGTATGTGTGTATGTGTGTGTAAATACATATAAATATTTATATATTTATAAATATTAATATAAATATATATCATCTGGGATAAATCTGTAAGTACATATATATAAATATATAAGCATATATTTATATATAAATACATATATATAAATATATAAATTCATATGTATATTTATCCCAGATGATATATGTAACTCTGGGTGTTGCTATAGATTATTTGAAAAGAATTTAATATGAATTCTTAAAACTTTGACTTTAATTTCAAATGTTTAGAAATATTTTTACATAATGAATATATTTATAAACTACTTTCTTATTCTGGTAGTTAGAGTGGTGGCTTTTGTGAACTAATTAAATAACTATAAAATGGAACTTTTTATTCTCTAAAGATGATTTTCACTGCAACATAATATTGTAAGATATGTTTTATGATAATCAAGGAAGTGATTATTACTTAAAATATTGTATTATTTTAAACATAAATTATAGTATATCAAACATTTGATTTTAATTTAATGCTCTGAATCTTTTACTTTTATAAAACTGTTTATTCTTCCAGAACTTTTATACAAAACAAAGAGAATAGTCCTCTTAAGATGATTCCACTTGAATAGGAATTATTTCTAACACATCTGCAAAATTAAGTCTGGATTTAGCAGTTGTTTCATATTTCTTGTCTGGCATACTCCAATAAATGTTATGTAGTTCTGATCAGTTGTGGAAAACAGCAAGTCTCTCCTCCATGATATACATTCATTCCACCCCCTACTTCCTGGACTACCAAGAACAAGATGACAGTTCTCAAGAAAATAGGAATATAGAGCAACATACTCTTAGGAAACCTCAGAAAATCTGTTATTCTTTAAATCTCTGACCACTCACAATTCACCCATAAACCTCACAGAGTAATATCTGTTAGAAAAATCTCAGAAAGATCATGTATTTAACTAGTTACATATAATTTACATTCCTTTCATTCAAACTTTCATTACTTTAATTGAATAACCATTAAATTTTTCATTAACATGAAATATATTTTATATGTAGGGTACTGAGTTCCCATACATATATGGTAATTAAATGATTGCTTTCCTTATTTTATATATATATATATATATATATATATATATATATATATATATATACACACACACACACACACATACAGATGTACATGTATAAATAAAAATACAGTGAGAAAAATAGACCATCAACTTATGAAAGAGAGAAACACAGATATTTAAAGTGACTATGCTATTAATGTGCTGGAAACATGAAATAAAATTGGACAAAACATTGTTCATTTGCTCTCACTTTTCACAGAGTTATGTATATGTTAATGCCCAATGTGAATATACCTATAAAACAACTGTGAAGATTTTCATTCTCCTATTACCGAAAACAATCAAGCATTGCTAGTTTTCTCTAAATGTTCTATTTTGCTAAGGTAGTATAATTGAGTATAGATTAAATATTGTCCATTATGCAAATTTATTGTTTCAATAAAGCATTTATAATTCCATTTAGACAAAAGGTTAAAAAATCAAGAGATCTATGAAAGACTCCTATGTTTGGGTTTCATTGTTATTCTTTGTTTTCACACAAATATTTTGTGTTTAAATTTAATATGTAGAAAATTTAGTATGTTAAGGAATATCAAAGTAATGCAGTGTAAAAGTTTGTATAATGGTTGCCCTATCAAAATCTTTTTTAAGACACAGATTCAGAACATTGTCACTGATTATGCCAAATTCTACTAGAATTCTACTGGATTTCAAAAAAGTGTCTTCAGGAGAGTCTGAAGAATCTAGCTATAAGATGGGAAACTTTGTTTTCTTGTTACGGCTCTTTTACCCACTACAGGCCAATACCTGAACCTAAGTAATTCTTTGAGTTCAAGTAAATTTATTTGAATCTACCTTTACTAACTACATCCTTAGAAATTAGCAAAGAAGGAAGGAAAATTTTAAATTATGGGAATTAAAATTAAATAAGTGAAATTTCCTGATTGTTAGACGTATAATAATAACTGTAATAGTGTTATTGAAACTCAATCTTTGTCCCCATACCAATTCAATAACTCAGGGACACTGAACCACTGAGCCACATCCCCAGTCCTATTTTGTATTTTATTTAGAAACAGAGTCTCACTGAGTTGCTTAAGGTCTCACTTTTGCTGAGGCTGGTTTGAACTTGTGATCCTCCTGCCTCAGCCTCCCAAGCCACTGGATTTACAGGTGTGTGCCACCATGCAGGCACAAGGACATAGTTTTAAGAAAAAGGAAAAAGGTTTATTGCTATGCTAGCAAAGCAAATGCATAGGGCACTCCTATCCCAGAGGCTCTGATTCTGCCCTTGAGGGAAAACAGAGGTTTTTAAAGAAGAGGTTCATTCCAGATATTCCCTCTGGGTTGTTGTGATTCACTTGTTAATTTGGGACTTAGCCATTTCTTAGATCTTCTGGCTCCTTCCCTGATATGGGAATTACTTGGTTTCTGTGGTGAGTATGTGCTCAAAGACAGATAACTCCTACTCTCCTAGCCTCCAAGTTAGAGAGGGATTGAGGAAGAAGAGGAAAAGAAAAGATGTCAATTTCAAAATAATCCTCAGTGGCAGAACACCAAGGGTTATATTCAAAGTATGAGGGGAATCACTGTTACATGAGGGGAATCATGTTACAGTAGCAAAAGCATTATAAGAAAGTTTCAATTTTTCCGTAAAGGCAAAATCCAAGTGTCAGTTTTGGTAATAATCCCTTGTATTGATAAAGTTGAGGCACATATATATTTCCATTAATTCTAAAAACTCTATATATGTTGAATTTCTATAAAGAAAGAAATAACATAGTGTGTAAATTCCCAATTTCATTGGCAAATGTAATGTTGTAAACATAAAACTGATAATTACAATGTAAACAAAATATTAGAAACAAATGTTCATAATATAAATTATATTTTAGCCATACACTTCATTTTCTTTCTTAATGATACACTTTATACCATGAATAACTATGGGTAAAAAAAAAGACTTAGCAACATATATATAAATTAAACTTTGTAATGCTTTAGCCATTTCCTAATGATTTTTTTCACCATCATTTTTTTTTTGATAGTGGAAATAAATATTCTAAACTGGATGCATTGATATGGGACTTTAAAATGCTGCCATTTAACAATAGTTAAATATAATTTTTTAAAATTTTTTTGGAAAAATGCTGCTACTTAAGATATGTGGCTGTTGAAGTAGAATATAAGTATTTAAGACTTCTAAAAATTACAAATGAAACAGTAATTATTTTGAGCAGTTTCTAATCAACTTCTGAGTCTTCTGCATAAACCTTGGCAGGTGTTAGACAACATAATAAGCTCTGAAATTCTGCCAGATGTCAATGATAATAACTACTTGACAGTGATAAGTATAAAATGTTAGCAGAGAGAATCACTTCAAGGAGATTTTCCTGTCAAGCCTCAGCTGGCTATAACCAGAAGTGAATGTAACAGTTGCTTTGATGTCCCCCTAGGGTTTGGTCTGGGAGAGAGAGAATGGGGGAAGATAGTTGAAAAGTTTCCTCTAATTTCTAGAAAATCTCTGTTCTGTACTAAGAAAAAGAAAATTGAGAACAACATAAAACATTATTTCATTCTATTATTCTGGAATGATGAAGAGATTATTAGTGTTTTATGCTCTTCTTGACATAACAAAACAAGTTCTCCTATTGTTCAATGTGAAAGGTCACTTTAATTTCAAATGTTTATTATTGTCATCTTTGGGGATCTGGAAAAGGCCATGGATTTCACTAATATAGTAAATATTTAGTCCATAATTTTACCAAAAAATCTAATTAAATAATTGAGAAATCTTAGCCAGTACATTAAACAAATGAATTCTCCCCTCCCAATTGGTCTTTTTTCTACTTTCCTTCCTTGTTTTGCAATATCTACATATCCTACATTCATTGAGAATAAAGTAGCTATTTTAAATTCGGTTTTATGTAAGTATCTGATTTAGGAATTTCAAGTTGGAATAAAAATTAATAGGCGTGGGAACTGAAAATAATGTAGCCTGAGAAAAAGGAAAAATAGCCATGCACTGATAGCTCTCACCTCCCCCAACAAATATCTTCCTGGTGCTAATCTCAGGAAGGAAGGAGTGTCTTACCACACTGAAGTGATAACCTTTGGCAGGCATCAACCTGCAAAAACACAAGACCCCTGACCCAAGAGCTCAACTTCCTGAGCACTAAAACTGACTATCTCTTTGATTGGTGGAACAAACCCCAAATTCCTAAGTGCCCACAAAAACTGATATGCTCCCCAGACCACCTCCCGGGATAACCTATATAAGTCCCTTTCTTTATTTGGGAACTCATTTTCCACCAGGAAAGTGGTCCCATCACAGCATCACTTCGTCCCAGCATCCCCTGTTTCTGTGTGAAGCTTCATTCCTGAATAAAGCGCTAAGCTGATTTGTGAAGTTTGCTTTCATCCCAGTCTTTTTGCGCTAACAGTTTTGGTTCCCTGACTGGGATCGGGAGTAAGGTAACTGCTTCCCATTTCCTGAACCCTTCCCCTTCCCTGCAATCAGTTAAACAGTTGATGAGGCCTGGAAAGTGACTGTGAGTGTCCGGCACCTCTAAGGCTCTCTGAAAACTGGGAGACCCCCCAGCCACCACTCTTTGGAGCTTGGCTAAATTTCTAAACTGACTGTGTTTCCCTACCCTGTTGGACACAGGCCTCCCATGCCCCTTGCTGTACACCTTATGTGGAAGATATTCAGTGCGACAGAGAGGCAGTAGGCCCAAGAAAATTGAATACAAAGGCCAGGACCACTCTCTGGTGCTGTGTGAAGGTCTTGGGTTTAAAACCTAACCCCAAGAACCCTTAGGGGTACTGAATGTCAACTGCTATGTGGGAAAAATTTGGTGTGTAGGCAGGAGGAAGACTCAAAGTGACTGAAGGCATCTGGCTGGGACCATGCCCTAGCATTGCACAAAGACTTGGAGTCTAAGACCTGACTCCAACAGCCCTCAGGGGTACCAAATATTGACTACATGTTAAACTTTTACAGCTTCATGCCATGTGGACAATAAAGGGACTTATACCAAGCCCACTGTTGGTATTAAGGAAGGCCTACTCCTTCCCATTCCCTACCTTCCCTTTCCTTGCACATTCACAAACTTCACAAGTCAGGGACCTACTTGCTATTTTGCTTCTGTATCCACCACTGGCCTTCTCATCCCTTTGTAGAGGTAAGACCCCTTTCTTAACTGGGACCCTGTCCCTCTCTGCTAAACAGAGACTCCATCCTCAGGCTAACCGGGGCCCTGTCCTTTACCACTGAGATTGAGGGAAAGATGTTTCCCCAACCCCTCATGGGGAAGTCCAGTCCAAGACTTGCACGTTGGTGGCATAAAGAGTGCAAGGGACACCTTGTCCTCTGTTGTCACCTTCTCCATTGAGCCTCTTCAAAGATGGGAACTACTCAGTTGGTTCCCAGACATACTCCCTTGGGTTGTCTCTCTGCCAATTTTAAAACCCTCTATTCCCATACCGGACTCAAACTAAAATGTCTTATTAAATCCAGTACTAAAATCTAGCCAAAATACAAATTAGATAGCTGACATACATAGCCTAAATACGGAACTCTCGATAAAGAGATGCTACAGGCTTTTGAAAAATATTGGCCCCAAATGGCAAGCATATGGAACTTTCATATCTGAAAGCTTTCCTCCTTCTCCACCCAAACCCCTCCTTACATCAACCCTGTACCACCTTGCAGTTACTAACTACAACTTTACAATCCCCTTCTTCATTCACAGTCCCAGAAATAGCTGATGAACCCCCTCCTTACAGATCCCAGGGCCCCACTGGCTCCCCAGAAGTGGCTCTCTCCCTTCCCCAAAGTCCTACAGCGCCCCCATCAGACTCTCCTCCACAAACTTCAAAAACATGTTTCCTGGTGGCAGGGGCTGAAGGAACTGTCCAAGTTCATATTCCCTTCTTCATGATAGATATGTCCCAAATAGAAGACACATTAGGCTCATTTTCTGAAAACCCTGCCAAATATAAGAAGGAATTCACCCATCTGACCCAAGCATATCATCTCACTTAGGCAGACATATATTATATGTTAAATTCTACCCTAACAGATGACAAGCATGCCTGCATCTGGCAGGCTGCTAGAGATCATGCAGTTCTCCTGCATGGACAAAATCCAGAAATCCACCCAGCTGCAGACACAGCTGTTTCTTTAGTTGAACCTGACTGGATCTACCAACCTCAAGATCCCAGGGTTATCAGGTCACAGCGTATGGTCACTTGCCTCCTTGAGGGAATGTCTAAAAATTCTCACACTCAAGTAAATCAGTACAAAGTAAAGGAAGTTACCCAGGGACCTGATGAGACTCCTGCCCTGTTTTTAGCCTAACTTACTGAGGCAATCACCAAATATACAACTTTAGATGTGAACAGTCCTGGTGGTAATCTCTTCTTACATTTTCACTTTATCAGTGGATCTGCACCTGACATCCACAAGAAACTTAGACAGTTAAAGAAATGTCCTGAGTCTCCTCAACAGTTACTTTTAAATACAGCTTTCAAGGTTTTTAACAACCAAGAGGATGAAGCCAAAAAAGAAAAAGAGAGACATCTCAAAGTTAAATATCAGCTTCTGGCCTCTGCAATTCAGGCCCCAAACAAAGCCCCTATGGCTTATGCCCCAACCCAACCTCTTAATACTCCCATGGCTTATGGTTCCACTATACCCGTTAAATGACCTCTAAGGCCTTGCTATTAATGTGGTCAGAATGGACACTGGGAAAAAGCGTGCCCTGATCCAATGCCCCCTCACCAACACTGTGCCATCTGTGGAAAATGGGGACACTGGAAGGTGGAGTGTCCCCAGGGCAGGACACCCCTCCCCCAGGCACACCCATCCAATCCCCAGCTCCCCTGCACAGAATTATTGGAATGAGGGAGCCCGGATTCCATTGCCCCAGCCACCTCAGGTGGTGCATCCAAGGAGCCCAGGGTCACAGGGATGGTGGATGGCCATGTGGTTTCATTTGTGGTCGACAGTGGGGCAGTTCTTTTGCTATTGACAAAATGGCATGGATATACTTTTAAATCAAATAACCCAATTATGGGAGTTTCAAGGATCCTTACCTATGCCCTGAAAACACCCCCTTTTTTGCACATTTGGATCCCTTTCACTATCCCATTTCTTTATAGTGATGCCAAGCTGACCAGTCCCATTAGGTCGAGATCTCCTCCACAAAATAAAAGCTTCCATTAACATTCCTCCTTTAAAGTCCACTACCATCTTTTTAATTCATTCTAGTCCAGACCAGGTTTCTGCACCCTCTAAGCCTCCCGATGGTCCTTTGCTTGCTGGGATTAACCTCATAGTCTGGGATACTTCCCAACCCAAAATAGCAAGACATTATCCCCCCATTCATATCCAGTTAAGGGACCCCACTCATTATGTGATCATTCCCCAATATTCCCTAACCCCCTCAACTCTTAGAGGTTTAAAGCCCATTATCTCCCATTTGCTACAGGCCAAACTCCTCATACCAACACATTTGCCTCACAATTCCCCCCATCCTTGGAGTAAAAAAATCCAACAGCTAGTTTCGGCTTGTCCAGGAACTGAGAAAAATCGATGAGACAACTGTTCCCACTTTTCCGGTGGTGCCAACCCTTACACTCTTTTATCTCATATCCCAGCCTCCATTACACATTTCTCAGTACTAGACCTAAAAGACGCCTTTTTTACTATCCCCCTCTACCCAGACTCATGTTCACTTTTCGCCTTTACTTGCATAGACCCAAAAGCTAACTACTCACAATGGCTTACTTGGACCATTCTTCCACAAGGTTTTAGAGATAGACCCCACTACTTTGTCCAGGCCCTTCAACATGATTTGGCCACCTTAGATTTATCCCCTAGTCATCTAATTCAATATGGAGATGAACTTCTGCTCTGTAGTTCTTCACTAGAACATTTCACATGTCATATTAGCATCCTGCTTAACTCCCTGGCCACCTGGGGTACTGGGTTTCTCAATCCAAGGCCCAACTTTGCACACTCCAGGTACAATATTTAGACATCCTATTAACCCCCACATCCCGTACCATCGCCCCAGAAAAACTCCAAGCCTTAAAGGAAATTTCCCTCCCATCCACTAAAAGGGACATGTTATCCCTCTTAGGCTTTTTAAACTATTTTTGTATCTGGATACCAAAATTTTTGCTTAAGGCCAAACCCCTCTATGAGGCTTCCAAGGGAGATCCTTCAGATTTTCTTCCATCTCCCCATTCTTTTTCCTCTACTATTTCTGCACTTCAAAACTGTCGCTTTGATAAGGGGGTGGGGGGGCACATGGCTTCTCGACGAGTTGGAGTCCAGGAGAGACGGAGAAAGGGTCCCCGGGTTAAACAATATGAGGTCTCTTCTGGACAGTGGTGATCCATGGAGCCAATCTCCCCAGGCCCCGGGGTGTAGGTAAAAATTTGCTTTGCCCCAGTGAGACGCAGAAATACCCGGGACAAAAGGGGATACAGCCAGGGCGAGGAGAAGCAAACAACACCACTTTATTCTAGAAACTACAGAAGCTTAAATACACTCTTGAACCAATCAGATCCAAAAGTCACAAACAAAGGCGTGCTCTTTGGTGAGAACATAGTCTATTATCATAGAATAGGGAAGGATGGAAGGCAGGAGTTGGAAGGTAGGGAGATGCTCCTACACAAAACTCCCTCCTAAAATCTTCAACTCTTTATTTACTCAACCCCAATAAGCCTTTTCCCCTCGCCCTTCATTCAGAACACGGCAGGCATTAGGAATTCTTTATCAGAAGGCAGGAGATACCCCCATCCCATTGCATTCTTCTCCAAACAATTAGACTTAGTTTACCAAGGTTGGTCCCAATGTCTTAAGATTTTGGCCACTGCAGCACTCCTGATACCCAAGGCAAGAAAGTTCACCTTATATCAACCCATTACTGTTCTTACCACACATTTCCTCTCAGATCTCCTTAGTTAACACTCATTTTTATCCCTGCCCCCAACCAGAGTCCAATTATTACATGCACAGCTCCTAGATCCCTTAACTAACTTCCAAAAAGAATCCTCACTAAACCCAGCCACTCTGCTCCCAATGAAAAATCCCTCTTCTCTGACATTCTGGACTTCTTGATAAGTCCATTCTCTTATATAAAAGACCTGCTGTTACCTGACTCCCCTGATTGGTTCAGAGATGGGAGCTCTCACAAACAGTCTCCTTACCTTGCTGGTTATGTCATAATCAAGGGAAAATCTACCATAGATTCTCCTTTCATCCTTACACAAATATTAGAATTATCTCCCTTCCCCCCTGGGACAACATCACAGCAGGCAGAATTAGTGGCCTTCACTCAAGCTCTATCATTAGCCAGAGACAAATCATACATTCAATATACATACAATATTATTCCAAATATACATACAATATTATTCATTCTAATATTTTAATCTAGAAGGAAAGAGGCTTCCTAACTCAGGCAGGAACTCCCATTCTCAATGCTAGCTACATAAAAGATTTGCTTGAGGATGCACTTCTACCCTACAAGGTAGCAGTTTTACATTGTAGGGGACATCAGACTCAAAAAGATTATACTTCTTTGGGGAACCAGGAGGTAGACAAGCTTGCTAAGAAAATTGCATTGTCCAGCTGCCACCCCCAAATGGTTTTATACTCTACACCTCCCAAACTGCAGTTTTCCCCTGATGAAACCAAGGCCCTTTCATCCTTCTCCATAATTTATTCCACCCAGACATACACTCTCTTCAGATATTCTTAAAATATTTGTTAGACATATCCCCTTCAGATTTACAGTACCTCCAGCAAATTTCCCGCACTTGCATGACCTGTCTCAATGTTAACCTCAACTCTAACATGAGACCACCTCCATTTCCCACACATCAGGCTAGAGGAGTTCTTTCTGCCAAGGATTGGCAGCTAGACTTCACCCATATGCTCTCTGTAAAAAAGATTAAGTATCTCCTGGTTTTAGTAGACACCTTCACTGGATGGGTTGAAGCTTTTCCAACCAGCAACAAAAGGGCTTCCACAGTAGCAACTCTACTTTCCCAGGAAATAATTCCATGCTTTGGCTTTCCTGTCTCCCTTCAATCAGATAATGGCCCTGAGTTTACTTCCTCCATTATCCAGGAATTAGCTAAAATTTTAAATATAAAATGGAATTTTCACATTCCCTATCATCCTCAGCCCTCAGGAAAAGTTGAAAGAACAAATAGGACATTAAAGACAATTCTAGCCAAATTATCCATAGACACTCCCTTAGAGTGGACTAAGCTCCTCCCCCTAGCACTCTCCAAATCTGCACTCTGCCAAAGAAGCCTTTCATGATCAGCCCTTTTGAACTTATGTATGGGCGAACATTACTCAGGAATGAGTTAAGCTTATCATATTTGTAAAGACTAGATGACCAGAAGGAGATGAATTAAAGCTGCTCTGCAAGGCTTATTGAAAACAGACGTTCTCGGGGCCGAATCCTCCCGTCCATCAGAGTGTGTCCAGGAGGAATGGCATTGGGGTTCTGCTGTAGGGAGAATTTGAAAAGGCCTGGTCAGGAAGGGGAGTGCTTGGGGGGCAGGAAGAGAAGGCCAGAGTCCTTTCTGGATAGGAAAACCTGCTGATTGACAGGAGGCGTGTCTACTGGTGACGTCAGCGTCTGGCTCTCCCCTCCCTTTCGCAGCTGCTGACCAGTCCCCCTAGTTGGACATCTTGGACCCTGACCTGACCTAACAATATTCACTCCCCATTTTCCTCTCTCCTTCTCAAGTACTGGACCTTATTTGGGACTTCTGGCTTCAGTGAACTCTCACTGACCTAACTCCCACTCAAATCTGTTTTTGTTTTCTATATCCTTCTGTTCTCTATATCTCATTTTTAGCTCCACAAACAGTTGCCCTAAACTTGAAGCAGCAGCAATGACAAGAAGTGGCTGATGAATGCATGGAGAGTCTCATCCCTGCAGACAACAATGTCAGAGACTCAAGCCTGGAAACAATTTTAAAAAATAGACCAATTTTCTATCCCTGTTAACAAGTTTATCATGTTGGTTCTTGTGATATACACAAGTATAAGCTTGGTTAATGGCACAGAGACTTATTGGGCCCATATTCCACAACCTGCTATTGCTCACCCAGTAACATGGTTTGATAATTCCCCTTCAGTATATCTGAATTCTACCACTTTTTTGTCTGGTCCTTTGTTAACTATGGGGTCCACCCAACAATTTTTGTTTAATTACTCAGGATTTTCCTCTTGGCCTCCACTTTGTGTTTCCCACACTAATTCTTATTGTTATCACACCAAGCCTCAAACCTGGGTTCATCAAATCTCAGAAGGACCAAATCAAGAGGCCAAACTTACTTTTCTCACTGGCAGAGGCTCTCCTGCTGGACAGGAAGTTAATGTTAATTATTCATTAAACAGATCCCCATGCTTTCACCATAATCACGGAGACTCTCCACATAAAATGTTAAAATGGACTAAATGTGTTACATCACATCCATGAAATTTTTCTGATGCAGAAAAACAGGCCATAGATTGGGAGGTCTAATGGGAGACTAATGAATGCTCAATCTAGAGATATGGGGTAGACATTCTCTTATAAAATTATATAACTCCTGTTCATAGAGAAGACATAGACTCTGACACCATCCAGTACTGGTATAAAGGGAAACTATCACCTCCCACACCCTAAGAATGGACTTAGGGCCAATCCAGGATGCCCTATGGAAAATAGGTGTGACTCAGGGGCTTTTTTGCATCTGGAATGGTGAGTCACATTATGGCAATACAAAATGTGTCCTTTACCTTAACTCATCCTTTTATAAAGAATTCTACCTCACAGCATGTGTATTAAATCCCTATGTATTATTATCTAGACCCATTGTCTTTGTCTGGATCTATGACCAAGAATTGCTGAGCTCAGACTAATTTATCTAGGCAGATTCATGGGGTGAATCACCAGCCTCACAACAGGATGGGTTTTATAAGCTTTAATATGAGACAATATAACAAAGCAAGTAACAGTTATACTTTGCAATACTGAATATTGTATATAATGAATCAATAATAAAGAAAAACAGAAAGAGAGCTTCTCCAGCCCAATAAGCATTCATCAATCAACACCAGATAACACAACATGGGTTTGCAAGTACACTCAAAGCATCATCATTACCTCCAACACCCAGGCTTGGGTAAAATAAGCAACACCAAGAATGGGATAGACACATAGGTAAGAGTCTTCCTCCTCAAAGCACCATCATCACCTTTAGAGTCTTTCTCCTCAAAGCACCATTCAAGATCCTTCT
>CM053404.1:89042127-89087069 GCA_028644305.1 Xerus rutilus
TTCTCTCTCCAGTTGAAATCCTTCCCTTCTCTCTCCAGTTGAAATCCTTCTCTTCCCTCTCTCTCCTTTGGAAGACTTAAAAAGACACAGCAACCTCTCCCAACATGCAGTCCAGCATTATGCAGCTGGCCTTAGGCTGTAAAATCTCTGTGAGGTGGGAACTGGCCAGGTTCCAAAACTCACAGGATTAAAGGCTGAAAGTTTTGAAGCACCAAGAGCTCATTAGTGTGCCAGATGGCCCCGAACAATAACTTTGAGGGTGCTTCCTCAAAGTTTTTCCAAATTCCTCACTAATGAGCTGTCCTCTACTAACTCACACTCAAGGACGGGCCCATATTATTAACTATCTATACACCCATTCAAATACAATATAATGCTTCACAAGACATATATTATGTTACATGTAAAAGGTGCATGTTACAGCACTGTATTAATTGGACCATATGGCAGGACCCAGGACAAACTGTTATGATTCTTAAAAGGCCAGTAGCTACCTGGCTCCCTGTAAAACTAAAAAAACATGGCAGGGAACACCCTCAATAGCATTTATGCAAGAGTTGTTAAGGCATTTAAAACACTAAAGCAAGCATTTTATCAGGTTGTTAATAACTGGTATTGTTGGATTGGCTGGCCTCATTGCTTCTGCTTTCACAGCAGCAGTGGACTTACACCAAGAGATTCAAACTACATATTACCTTCAACAGTTTTATAAGAATTATACTGAGCCGGGCACAGTGGCTCAAGCCTGTAATCCAAGCACTTCAGGAAGCTGAGACAGGAGAATCGTGAGTTCAAAGCCAGCCTCAGCAATGGCGAGGTGCTAAGCAACTCAGTGAGACCCTGTCTCTACATAAAACACAAAATAGGGCTGGGGATATGGCTCAGTGTTCCATTGTCCCTGAGTTCAATCCCCAGTACCAAAAAAAAAAGAATTATACTGAAACTTGGCAAACTCAAGTACATATTGGTCATGAGATTCTGAGTGAAGTCCAGCAATTAAAATATTCTGTTATATGGCTAGGAGAACAAGTACAAGATTTATGGTGCACTCAAAGACTCCAATGCCATTATAATATAACCCATTTTTTGTGTCACTAGAGTTCCATACAATGACACTGAGGTTCAATGGCAAAGTGTACACAATCATCTAATGGGACTTGATCTTCTTCATAATGCTTCTTTGGAAGTATTAAAATTACAGTCCCAGGTCCTGGCCATGGTTAATACCCAAACACCTACTTTTGAAAATGAAGAAGTTTGGGGCAATATAGCTGAAAGGAATCTCTTCCCTCCACCCTTTTAAGTATTTTTCTACTCACATTGCTGGATTACTAGCCTTAACTATATTGTTAATCGTAGCCCTGTTCTTATTTTGTGTAATTTGCCAAGCAGGATGAAATTGACTAAACCACCAAGAAAATATGATTCCAAGATTAGTCATACTTGCTATGCTCCAAAAAAAGCTAAGCCCATGAACTCATGGGATAAATACCCCAAATTTGATTAGGCCTTAGGCCTTGACTAAAAAGAAAAAAAAAAATTAATTAACAGAGCCCTTAGTTATGTTATGTGCCAAAATTATTTTCCTAGCACTAACAAATTAGTCTTTCACATTAGGATAATCCCCTCACAAATTAATATTTGCATGCTGCTATAATTTTTTCTTGTTCTCTTTCTATTTTAGTCTTACAGTCTTTTAATAAAGTGATCAGCTCAGTCGCAATTGCTGGGAAACACCTCAGAACATCCCTTCTCCTGCCGCTCACTGCCTGATCTTCCAAAAGGAGTTTACATTGCTGAGAATGACATGAGGACTTCCCCACACACATCCTCTCCTGCATGCCCCCCATGCCCAATTCCAAGGCTCTGAAAGGAAAGTCTTTTCTCCCACATTGTCCCCTCTCAGCTTGAAGAAACCAGAGACTTCGTTGTCCATTTCATTTCTTCCTTTCAGAGTCTGGAAAAATAGGTGTGGGAACTGAAAATAATGTAGCCTGAGAAAAAGGAAAAATAGCTATGCACTGATAGTTTTCACCTCCCCCAACAAATGTCTTCCTGGTGCTAATCACAGGAAGGAAGGAGTGTCTTACCACACTGAAGTGATAACCTTTGGCAGGCATTAACCTGCAAAAACACAAGACCCCTGACCCAAGAGCTCAACTTTCGGAGCACTAAAACTGACTATCTCATTGATTGGTGGAACAAACCCCAAATTCCTAAGTGCCCTCAAAAACTGATATGCTCACCAAACCACCTCCCGGGATAACCTATATAAACTCAGTCCCTTTCTTTGTTCAGGGGCTCATTTTCAACCAGGAAAATGGGTCCCATTACAGTATCACTTTGCCCCCGCATCTCCTGTTCCTGTGTGAAGCTTCATTCCTGAAGAAAGCGCTGAGATAATTTGTGAAGTTTGCTTTCATCCCAGTCTTTTTACACTAACAAAAATTTTGCCTATTTATCCATATTCTCAGCAGCATTTACTATTATTTGTTTTCTTGATGCTTGCCATTCTAACCTGGAGTCAGATAATATCTATATATAGTTTTGATTTGCATTTCCCTGATTGCTAGGGATATTGAACATTTTTCCATATATTTGTTGCTCATCTGTATTTCTTCTGAGAAGTCTGTTTAGTTCTTTTGACTCGTTTTTTAATTGGGTTATGGGTTTTGGGTGGTGTTTTTTTTTTTTTTTTTTGGTGAGGAGAGCGTTAAATATTTTGAGTTCTTTGTATACTCTGGTATTAATTCCCTGTATGAGACTCAGCTGACAAAGCTATTCTACTATTGTGTGGGTCCTCTCTTCATGTTCTTGTTTCCTTCGCTGTGCAAAAGGTACACTCATACACTATTGGTGGGACAGAAAATTAGTACAATCACTGTGGAAAACAGTATGGAAATTCCTCAGAAGCCTAGAAATAGAACCACATTATGACTTAGCCCTCTCACTCCCCTTTATCCAAAAGAACTAAAATCTGTATACCATAGAGATAAAAGCACATAAATTTTTACAGCAGCACAATTCACAATAGCTAAGCTCTGGAACCAGCCAAGGTACCCATCAACAAACAGATGGAAGAACAAAGAAAATGTGGTATATATACACAATAAAGTTTTTCTCAGCCATAAATAAGAATGAAATTATAGCATCTTCTGGTAAATGTATAAAACTGCAGAACATGATGTGAAATGACATAATCCAGATACAAAAAGTCAAGGATCAAATATTTTCTTTTGTATGTGGAAGCTAGACCAAACTAAGGGGAATGAAAAGGGAAGGAAGCCCATGAAAACAGAAGGGATATTGATACCAGTGATGAAAATCAGGGACAAGTCCCATTTCCTTTATATGAAGACTGAATACCTGAAAAACACCCAGGCAATCATAGAAAGCAAGTTTAATTTAGAAAATAGAACAAAGATAGACTTCTCCAAAGAGAAGGCCCCCCCCCCAGCTGGGTGTCCAATGAAGTGGGGGTGTCCTTCTCCTTTTACACATTTCAGATTTCCTTTGTTCTCATTTTTCCTCCCCTCCTCCTATCCTGCCTATGTGATTAGTGACCAAAGGTTGGGCCAAAAGGTCGGAGTGATCGGATGGTGGGAACAAAGCCTCGTAAGGGTACAGGCAGAAAGGGAGTGGCTCAGAGGGCATTGATTAACAACTCCTACAACTAACTCCCTGTGGGGATGAACAATCCCCTGGAGGCAGGTAACTCTGGCAACAGGTGGGGGAGGAAGGAAAAGGGCTCTGGAAGTATTAGCACTTTATTTCTTTTTCTTTCAAATCAGCCTCATCTTCCCAATCTGACCCAATTATTTATTACCTACACTGACTATCTTTTCATTCTCTGACCCCAATATCAGTAAAGTAAAGTAAGGTAATAGAGCAGGAGGAAGAAGGGACCGGAAAAGTAAGGAATAGTGGAATGAACTTGTCCAAATTATGCTATGTATGTATATAAATATACCACAGTGAATTTCAACTTTATGTATATCCATAAAGCACTAATTTTATAAAGCTATAAACGAATACTCTTCTAGCAGAGTAGAGGAAAGGGGACAGAAAGAGGGAATATGAAAGGGAATGAGAAACTACTGAGAACTGAATTGGAGCACATTATATTACATGCGTATACAATTATGTCAAAATGAATCTCACATTATGCATAACAATAATGCACTGATAAAAATGTTTAAAAAGAGAATTCAAAAAGTTTTTGCCTAAATCATTTACAAAAGTGACAAAATTAAATGCTAAATAGTATATGATTATTCTTTAACTTCAATTTAACATAAATTGAATAAAGAGAAAAAAATCACTTTTTTGTACCTGGTTATCATTTTATTGTACAAAACTTAGGTGAAAAGGATGGTGCAAGGCTTTTTTTCAATAATATCTAAAGTCATTAAGTATAAAATTTCTCTCATGGCTTAATGGTGCTGTTAACATAGTGTGTATTTAAAATAGAACAATTTGCTTTCCCTGGTACATAGGATATTTGCTTATCTTTTTTCTCTACTCTTAGATTCATGTGAATAGATTTTGCAGTTTTATAGATATTAAAACAACAGGCAACATTGTGAGGATCATAAAAATTTGGTGAGTTTCCCTATTTGACAATAATTCTCATTTTTTCCATCACAGCAGAACAATAAAAACGTTAAAAGAAAAATTTTAATAGAATATATGGCCATTTCCAGCCCTGACGGCTGAGATTTTATCTTTTCTATAAGTTGAACCTTCCAGTGGTATGCTTTTTAAATGGTACAGCTACATTGTTGTTGTTGTTGTTGTGTGTGTGTGTGTGTGTGTGTGAGAGAGAGAGAGAGAGAGAGATGAGAGAACATTTCAAAGACCTTTAAGAATCTCAATAAAATATTGACTTTTTTATTAAATTTTTGTTATATAGAAGAACTATAAAAGAATTACTTGAAGGTAAATAATGTACAAAATAGAGAAATAGAGTAGTATCAAAATTAATATGTTGTTAGCCGGGACGGTGGCTCAAGCCTGTAATCCCAGCACTTACGGAGGGTGAGACAGGAGAATCATGAGTTCAAAGCCAGCCTCAGCAATGGTGAGGTGCTAAGCAACTCAGTGAGACCCTGTCTCTACATAAAACACAAAATAGGGCTGGGGATGTGGCTCAGTGGTTGAGTGCCCCTGAGTTCAATCCCGAGTACCAAAAAAAAAATTATATGTTCTTGATTATATCATTGATAACTCAATAGTAGAAGGGATTCTCTTTCTTAAAGATTTGTTTAGTTTATTAAGTATCAATAACTGTAGTAGGGTTCTCTACAGGAACAGAATCAACAGAAAGTACAATTATAAAAAGAGGACTTATTAGGTTGGCTCATGCGACCAACAGCTGGATAGTCCACAATGGCCATCTGCAGGCTAGAGAGCTTGAAGAACCAGTAGCTGCCCAGTCCAAGAGGCTGGAGCCCCAGAACAAGAGGAATCAATTATGCTACCCCAGTCCAAAACTAAAGGATTCTGGGGAATCACTGACAGAGTCCACTTTGGAAGAGTGAAGAAGAGAGACTCAGATATCCTCAGAGGATAGCAGCAGCAATCAAGAACCCATTCAAGAAGAATGGAGCTTGCATCTGCTGCTGCTTCCTTGTTCTTCCAACTTTTATTCCATATAAGCCATTATTCTATTGGTCTGTACTGCCCATGCTTAGGGAGGGTCTCCATTTCAATTGGCTGTCCCACATGCCACTCATTTGTAGACACACCTTCATCGACACCCCCATAATCATCTTAATTTTTGGCGTATCTTAATCTGATCAAGTTGACAATTCAAATTTACCATCACAATAATATTTTAACAATGAGGCATCAGTTTTACAGATATTACATAAACCATTTATATTGAGAAATCACAACCAAAAAGGAGAGCACTCAGAAAATTGTCAAGAAAAGAGAGGTTCTAAATGATCCTTTTTGATGTTATATGAGATTAAAATTATGCTATGTGTAGAAACTACTATGGAAAGAATATTGGAAATAACCTGTACAATAATAAGGAAAAATCAATCACATACTGATAATGAATCTTGTATTGGCCATTCCATCAGACTTCACCATTGCATTGGTCTGTATATATCTGCAAGGCTTCCTTTAATTTTCTTATTTAAGGTTCAACAATGGATTAAAATTCTAACATACAAAAAGAGGTAAGAAAATAATCAGAGAGTCTGCTGGCCCAAACCCTTATTTTCTTTCTTTATGCAAAGAACTACATAATTGCTTATATTTTGTATTTATTTTTCAAAAGAAAATATGCTCTTATGTTCTGTATTTCATTGTTCAACAATTATAGTCAAGAGATTATAATTTCTTAAATTTTGACATACTTAATATACATAATACATTATTACTGTAAACACTAGTCAGTGCCTAGGAAAGCTTATTGTTCTGGGAAGAAAAGACTACAATGTAATAATAAAGTAAACAGCGGGGGGGGGGGGTGTTGATGATTTCCTTTGTCTCCAAATTATATGTGGGGGTCAGAGCAGAGCAACATCGGCTGTAAAACTAAAGAACATAATTATTAAACATCTGAAGAAATCCACCTGTCCAGTGGTCATGTAACTTATCCTATATATTCCCCTTGCTTGTAGGTTCTGTGTGGCCCTTCATTGCACCTCAGCTTGCAGCCACTGTAAAAGAGGGCATGAAGCTGGGCACGGTGGCGCACACCTATAATCCCAGCATTTTGGAAGGCTGAGACAGGAGAATCGCAAGTTTAAAAGCTAGCCTCAACAACAGCAAGGTGGTGAGGCCCTAAGCAACTCAGTAATACCCTGTCTCTATATAAAACACAAAATAGATCTGGAGATGTGGCTCAGTGGTCAAGTACCCCTGAGTTCAACTCCCTGTACCAAAAAAAAAATAGAGTGCATGAGTAATAAAATATCCAAACCATCTCCATTGAGTTTTCCAAGATCTTCATTTTGGATCAGTAAATAATATGTTTGGGCCTAATTTGGAATTAGTACATAGTATGTTTGGGCCCTTTCAGTCCTACGGTTGAATAATTTATATAGTCAGCAGGATCCAAAGAGGAATGTGTTCAGTTGACTCCAGAGTCAGAAAAGGGTGTGGAGTCTTAGAGGGAAGTCCCAGACTGGCCACCAGCCTCAATGTGATTTGAGGGGCTTCCCTATTGAATGGGTAGAAACCACCATGTGAGTTTTGGGGCACCCTCCAAATACCAAGAGGATTGCTGCAAGTGTTGGAAGAAACAACCAAAGTACTCACAGGAGAGTAAAAGGAAGAAAAATATGCTACTTCAGTGGTGATAAGGCCCTGCCAACAGGCATAAAGTTAGCCAAAAACTAGGAGTTAGCTATGCAGACTCAACTCCATAGAGTACAGGAATAGCTGAAACTAGAAAAAGAAGCCTAGCTAGTGCAAGGTGACAGTAAGGATATAGATACTTAAAACTTACTGAAGAATGCCTAGAGGTCATGGTGTGTAGTTGTGCTAAATTCGGTAGACATCATAGACCTAGAGTCCCTATTAGGGCATTGGTGACTAGTAGAATCTGAGACCCTCAGGTATGAGACCCATTTGAAGCACATTACCTCCAGTAAGTCAGAGGCAGAGGTGGAGGATGAAACTATAATGGAAATTAAATCAATTCAAAAGTTAAAGACCCAACAGGAATGGCTTGAGGAGATTGACCCTAATCTACTTCTGCTCCATAATGAGACCATATACCCTGGCAGAGCTGGTGGAACTGGAGCCCAACTCCAGGCAGAAAATGAAAGAAAGCATACTAGAATGGCTGCTCCACTTGTGAACACTGGAACAAATAGGATAGTGTTAAATGGTATAGAATTTTCTAAAATGGTTTCAGTTAACTTCCCACCTTGCTTTATATTAGTGCCTTTACTTCAGTGCTGCTAGTGAAAGTGTGGGGTCATTATTAGCTTGGCTGCTTCTCACCACTCACAATACATGGCTTAATTTAGAAGATGCAATAAAAGCAGAGTCCTTATCTCTCCCTGAAGAATATTTGAACCCTTGCTTGTGGGGGGAGTAGAGGGAACTAGCATTCAATGTGCACTAATTAAGCACTATAAGCAAGTCACACTATCCTAGGGCCATTAAACACTACTCATCTATAGAATTGGCAATGTATGGGTCTTCAAAAAATATTCATAGATTAATAACACTGGTGGACACAGGAACTGTATGTTCATTGATGTATAGTAATCCTGACAAATTCTCAGGTAGGTTAACTACTATTGATGGATGTGAGAAGAAAACAGTGAAGGTTTGAGCTAAAATGATGAAGCTGCAGCTTAGACACCTACTGCTCAACCCTACCTGGTATTCATATCTCCCATTTCTAAATAGATTATAGGTATTAATATTTTATGGAGAAATGTCTACAAACTATCATAATAGAGTTCAATTTGTGTTGTTGAGAGATTGAGCATGCGTCAATTATAATGTCAATATTAAGGGAACATGGTAAACACTTTCCCACTGGCTGAATAGTTGCCATTAAACAATATTGGCTCTCCAGTAGCCATCTATACCCAAAAGACTTAAAAACAGCATAATACAGTGACACAGCCACTTCAATGTTTGTAGCAACTCAATTCACTATAGCTAAACTGTGGAACCAACCTAGATGCCTTTCAATAGATGAATGGGTAAAGAAACTGTGGTATATACACACAATGGAATATTATTCAACAATAAAAGAGAATAAAATTATGGCATTTGCAAGTAAATAGATGGAGTTGGAGAATATCATGCTAAACGAAGTAAGCCAATCCAAAAAACCAAATGCTGAATGTTCACTCTGATAAGTGGATGCCGATCCATAATGGGGGAGGGGACATGGGAAGAATGGAAGAATTTGGTCAAAGGAGAGGAAGGGGAAGGGGCATGAGGTCATTAAAGATGATGGAATAAGATGGACATCATAGCCCTAGCTTCATGTATGACTGCACATATGGTGTGATTTTACATCACGTACAACCAGGGAAATGAAAAGTTGTGCTCCATCCGTGTACAATGAATCAAAATGCATTCTGCTATCATGTAAACCTAAGTAGAATAAATAAAAATAAATAAAAAGAGAGAAAACAGATACCAGACAGGAATTGGCTAAATTAAACAAAATTCACCCAATCCACAATCCTTTTAACTTCTCTGTGTGTGGGGTAAGGAAGCTGGGTGAAATTTGGTAAATGGTAGTGGATTACCAGGAATTACATAAAGTGATACCTCCACTTTATGCAGCCAGTCTCAGTTTTGCCACCTTTCTGGAAGAGCTTAGCACTCAATTGGGTATGTAACATTGCATATTAGAGCTTGATAACATCTTCTTCATCATAGATATAGACCTTGAGAGTCAAGACCTATTTGCCTTCATGTGGAAAGGCACATAATAGTCTTTTCTGGTGTTGCCTTAAGGATATCTACATAGTTCCAGCATCTGCCATGATACAGTATCAAACCTGGTCCCTATTTCTGATGCTAAAAATGTTTATATAATGCTCATGTATGAATCTTCTTTAGTATTCACTGAGAAGTATGCACCCATATTTTTGTAACTTATTTACAAGGAAAAGGATAATACACGGACTCCAGTGAAATTCAGGGTCATTGCTTATAGTTTATGTGTTAAAGCATCCACGGCCACCAGCACTACAATTACAAACAAGAGAATATCTAGTAGAAATTTTCTTAAACTGTTCTGCGGCACAAATCACAAGTTACTGGTGCTGGCTCCTTAAGACCTTATATCTGAGACAAAAAGCATTTGTTGGCCCTGGACTACACGAGTAAGACTTCAGTGGGGAGGAAGAACAGCTAACTTTATAAGTAAAGTCTGCTATGTTGGGAACCTGGCACTCACAAGTACAGGTGATGTTACCCTCAGTGTCATCACCCAAGGAACACTTTATATCAATTTATATCAGTTATATATTGCATAGGTGTTTTAGTTTTTCTATACTCCTGAAATGAAAATAGATAGATTGGCATGCTACAATGCCAATCTGGGCAAGTCTATAGGGCAGGCTGCTTTTTAAACACAAGAACATACAGTGGTCGTATACTTCTTTATGGAGTTGATTAGCCATTTGGGGTGCATATTAAACATTTGTCATTTTCTCAATAAATTATGAAAAAGTAATCTTTTTCTGGAATAAGAAATGATGGTTGTATTTTTACCCCTAAAATCACAACAAAGATCCAAGAATTGTTTCAGATGATCCTCATTTTCACTATCTGAAACTGATATTGTTTCTGGTTTGTGTTCCTCTCTATTGATTGCAATCTGATAGCTGCCATTTTGAATCCACTCTTGAGTTAATTCTTATACATGAATATGCCCTCAAAGATTTGGTTTTACTTCCATCTCCAGTACACCTCGTCTTTTTCCACTCCATCTACTAAACAGTTGAACTTGAACTCATAGTATTTCTTCTCTAGAATTCTAGGCAGCTTTATTTTTGGACAAATCAATTCTCCAAGGCAGAATTTTATAGATTTTTCTTATATGAGTATCCTATTTTACTTCCTATGGATCCACAGAAAGCCAAGCGACAGGCTTTGTGCTTTGTTCCCTATCATGTTTATACAGATATTCAATTGTTAAAATAAAAATGCAGACAATATACTTTAATATTCCTCTGGTTACCACAGCTCTTCAAGTTTTATTAACTTACATTTTGTACATATTTCCATTATTAATATTATTTTTGAACCCACTCATATAACTTTTGTTGTTGTATAGGTGGGTTCAAATACCCATTTAATTTTATGGGTATTCTCAGTTTATCAACAGTAAAAGAAAATTACTAATTTGCTATTTTATAAAATCATTAATACATCACAACCCTTTAATTTTTAAATAATGTGCTAGCATTTGTGCACATATTGTACTTTCTATAAAATATAAAATTAATAGCCTTAATCCAACACCTAATCTAAAAGCTAGAACTTGGCAATCTTTACTGCGCAATTTCTCATTTTTTCCTCTCTATATCTTCCCAGAAGTCATTATTACTGGAAATTTTATTTTTAAACTTTAAAATGGTTTCATTTTGTGCATCCAAATAATATAATTTTATACTTTGCCTTCTGTGAAAGTTTGAGTCTTTCTTATAGTTACATAATTTACTTTTCTTCATGCTATAAAACTTAGAAATGTAGATTTTAATAAATAGACTATGGTATAGTCACACTAGAACATTATATGTAATAGTAACTTACCTTTGAAAGAAATTTGGCCTAAAAACATGGATTTTTTTACTTAGAATAATTTTCCATTCAATAAACACCAAGCTATGTTTATGAATTATAAAGTTATCATTTAGACACTTAGAATCTCTAGTCAGAACTAATATAGTTATTCAGCCTTCTTAGTTAATAACACTATCAGTTTCTTAATTTCTCTTTTATATATTAATTATGTTTGAGGTATATGTACATTTTTCTTTTTCAGTTAGATGACTTCAGCTTGAGTCAGATATTACTCTGGAAAAAAAAGTATTGTCTGTGGTTGACTAAAACCTATACCATATACAGAATATTCCATATCCTACAGAATATATAAGATTTGCACAGTAGCAGTGATATGCACTTGTATTAGGATGAAACTCTCAAGAACATCATCTACAAGAGAGAGTCAATGTTGTGAACAGTTATTTTTGTCTTCTAAAATAAAGGTGAGATAGTGGAATAAAATGTTATTAAAACAACACTTTTTCTGCCATCTTCTAAAGTTGGGAACAATCAAAGAAGGGATGATAAAGATGGAGAGGAAGGAATCCAAGAACACAGAAATATGGGAAACTTTGGAGATTTAGGCGTTCCTGCTTTTCTCACTTTCTCTTGATGCTAAATTTCATTATTTCATAGAACAATTATTCATTTTCTTTAATGAACAAATACTGACTTTGAACTGCAATGGACACTGAAAATATATTGGTGGAAAAATATAGAAGGTGTTCATCCTTATGATGTATACATCTTGAAGTTCCCATTTTTTGTTTTGTTTTGTTAAATGTGATGCTGAGGACCAAACACTGGGCCTCATACATGCTAAACGAACACTCTTACCACTGAGATTTACCTTTAGCCATCTCTGTGTTTTCATTTATTGAATGACTAAAGACAGATATTAATAAATGTTGAATTGGGGTTGATTGTTCTATACATTGCAGAACATGGCAAAGAAACTTGTTATAGAATACAAACATACAACAGGAGAGTGGATGGAGTTGTAAAAAGTGTGCATTCAGTACAAAAGAAATGTGTCTATTTCCATATACAGCCACATACACACATGCATGAATAAATAAATGCATACTATATTACTGAAATCAGCCTTACTTCTTAAATATTTTTGTGATATGTAAATAATTCTCACTGGTTAAAATCATTTGTTCTTGGAAATCAGGTGTGAGAATGTATAATAGAAAAATAGATATGAATGGAGAGTACACTTTCTAAAAGATACATTTCTAGAATGAAATTTGTCCTAGCAAGGCAAGAAACTGTAATAGAAAACCCCCACATATTTGTGTTAAAATTAAGATAACTGGTGAGAAACAATAAAAATAAGATATTTTTGATGTATGGATATGTAATATATGAGAAAAAATGTAAAATAATGGTAGTCTTGACTATCTTTTATTAAATATTCCACCTCAAAGAAGAAAAACCAGTGATGTGAAGTGAATTCCCATGAAAATATCAAAACTAATAGACTACGTATTTTAAGCTTCTTAGATTCAGTGTAGTGAAATCACATAGAATCAGTGACATCTAATCTATTCAGAAAACATAATTCACCTATCAAATTGGCTAAATTAAAACAAGGATACTATGTTGTTTTGTTTCTATAGCTCTGGAGTATAATTTGATATTGAATGTTGTGATGCCACCAGTATTGCTCTTATGGCTAGGGATAGCTTTGGGTAATTTTTTTTAGCTTTGTCTATTTTTTATTCTTCCATATGAAATGTAGGAATATTTTTTCTGTATTTTTATGGGAGTTGCATTGAAACTGTATGGTCATCTCAATAATAATAATTTTGCCTATCTGTGAACTTGGGTGATCTTTCCATCTTTTAAGGTCTTCTTCATTTCTTTCTTCAGTGTTCTATAATTTTCATTGCAGAAGTCTTTCACCTCCTTGGAGATTTATTTCCAAGATTTTTCTTAAGATATTCTAAATGGAATTGTTTTCCTAATTTCTTTCTCATGAAGTCCATTATTGGTGTTTAGTATAGCTATTGGTTTTTATGCGTTGATGTTATATTCTGCTATTTTGCTGAATTTGTTAACTCCAGAAGTCTTCTGGTAGATGCTTTAGGGTGTTCTAATTATAGGATTGTGTCATAAGTAATCAGATAATATGACTTCTTTTCCTATCTGGATCCCTTTAATTTCCTTCTCTTGTCTAGTTGTTCAGATAAGAGTTGGATGGAGCTAGATAACATCAAGGTAATTAAAATAAGAATCAGAAAGTCAGCATTTGGATATTTTCTTTCATATGCAGGAGAGAAGGAAAAAGACAGAAAGAGAGAAATTATTTTTTAAAAAAGATATTTCACAAAAATAGTAGAGAGACAAAGTTTAAGAAAGGGATCACAAAGTAGGGAAGAGGGGAAAGCATAGGAAAGCACTGGAGAATTAAATCTACCAAATCATGGTATGTATATGTATGAATATACCACAATGAATCTCACCTTTATATATAATTATAATGCGCTAATAATAATAGAAGAGTTTAGTAGAGTAGAGCAAGTGGATTGAGAGATGGAGAAGGGAAAAGAAGAGAAGATAAAGGGAAATGAGATAGATCAGACTTTGTAATGTGCATGTCCAAATATGGCAAAATGAATCTCTTTATTTTGTATAATTATAATACATCTATAGAAGATTTTATAAAGAAAAAGAAAAAATAGTCGATGTTTATAATGGTCTTGTGCATTAAAGATAGATGGGATATAAATTAGTAATATGTTTTGCAAGTCTCTTGGAAACACATGCCAACATTCTTAAAATTCTTTATGCCTTTTAATTGTCACATTTATTCAGATATATCATAAGATAGATAATTTGGAATGTAAAGTGTTTGGTAAAATATTTATTACTTTGAACTAAATTTAAAAAATAAGTCCAGTATCACCAAAATAATAATTCAACACACTGCTGTAGAGAATAGGCATTTTAAATTCAATAAATATCTATAGCACCCTTTCATTGTCCTTTGCACTATATTGTAAAGATGGACAAACACAGCACTTACCTTGAAAGATGTTAACGGGGTTTTTCCTTCACCATAGTCCATTCCTATCTTCTGCTTCTGACATATTTTTCCCATTAAGTGGATTTTTTTCTATCATTTAAATTTGTTATTTCCTAAAATTATAAATGGATTTATTCAAATGTTATAGCAAAAGTATACAAATGTACTGACATAGCAAAAATGTATAAACCTCATAAACTAGGGTCCATTCTTTGGGTTCAGACAAGGCTCTACCCCCTGTCTTTCCACATAAATACAGGTTCCAACTTTGTGATAAGTGCAAGAATATGTCTTAGATGTCTCTGAAATGGTAACTAAACTCTTTTGGGTTCTTGTCATTTAACCTGGAAAATAATGTTTTTAACAAAACCTAGACTATTTTTGAAAGTAAAATTATTGTTTTTTGTGATGCTTTACAATAATCTTACCACATCCCAAAATTCATGATCATCTCACAATGCAAAATACATTTAGCACATGTTCTAGAGTCCTCATAGTCAATAGTTCCAGCGTTACCAAAAGTCTAAGTCCAAAATCTCATCTGAGACTGATGATAAAATCTTACTTGTGAGAATAAAGCTCATAAGCAAGTTACATATGTCTAATATATAATAGCACAGATTGAATATTTCCATTCCAAAAGGGAGAAACAGGAGTATAGAAAGAAGGGATGAGATCAATGCAAGACCAAAATCAGTTGGGTAAACAAGTCCTGCAGCTCCATGTTCAGCATCTGGAACACATGATTTTCTCTCCAAATGGCTTAAATATCCTTGCTACTATGGCTTTGCAGGTTGCAGCCCACATGATTTCTCTTTTAGCTTCTTTCTGCTTGATTTCTGCCGCTTTCCTCAAATAGATAATCTCACATTATAGCATCTCTTCATCTTGGGGGTCTCCAAAGCAATATCAGCTTCTTTCTCACATCCTTATGTATCACTCACTCAGGGGCAGCCTGCAGGGACTACAATTCTACTGACTTTTGTCTGGCCTCCCAGGCTTTCCTTTGAAATCTTAGTGGAAGCCTCCATGACCCCTCTAACTTCAGCATCCTGCATTCCTGCAGAACCAACACCACCTGGTTGCTGCCAAGGTCTGCCCCATGTTAAGTCACATCCAAGCCTCCTGGGATCATGGTTATAGCAGCCTCTGAATGCCCAAGAAGCTGAACATGATGAAATAACTTCCTAGGTACTCATGTTCAATCAGGGTGCCCCTATGGTCTCTTCTCAAAGCAATCTATACTTTTGTATCCTTGAGCCAGAGATGGGTGTGGACTTGCCAATCCCTAAGAGGCCCTCAAGCCACCTTTTCTATTGCTTCTTTGCAAAATACTTAGCATTGCCTTAGTGGTTCCAATATCTTTAACAAACATAACTTCATTAGCCCCGATTTTACTCAAACTTTTCTAATGAAATTGCTAGTTTTTCAAATCTTTCTGCTCTGCTTTCTCCTCCGGATTCTCACTGTAAACTTGACTTAAGTCATCCAGCAATATCCATACCCCTGTCTAAATGCTGTACCGTCATGAAATTTCCTTTGCCAGAGTTTTTAGTACATCACCTTTAAATTCAGCCTCACAAAAAGTCTCAGGACATAGGTAAAATGTAGACAATTTCTTTGCCAACACATGACATGAAGGCTTCTAGCTCAATTCCCAAGAGATTTCTCCTTCTCTGAAACTGCATGAGCCCAGTCTTTCCTGTCTGCAAAACCATTGGCATTTTAGTTTCCTAAGCTCCCACCAGAAACACCCATTAAGTGCTCTATAGAGCATTCTAAAACTTTTTCATCTTGTATCTACGAGCTTTTCAAAATTCCTCCCTCTTTAAAACCAGCTCCAAAGACTTCTCTTAACCACATGGTCAGGCAGTCATAGCAATAATCCTACTTATAGTATCAAGTTTTGTTTAAGCTAGTTTTTTTCACTAATGTGATTAAAAAAACTGATAAGAACAACATAAAAAAGGAAATGTTTATTTTGGCTCATAGTTTCAGAGGTTCAATCCATGGTTTTTAAACTCCATATCGCTGGGCTCAGAGGGAAGTGGAATATCATCATGGTGGAAGGGCATGGAGGATGTAAACAGCTGAAGACATGGCAACAGGAAGTACAGAAAGAGGGCAGGAGAGGTGTTTCCACTTGCCAGGGAGAAAATATAAATCCCAAAGACATGCCCCAGTGACCCACCTCCTCCAGCCATTCCCTATTGCCTATTACCACCGGTTAATCCATATCAATGAATTAATCCATTGATTATGTTACAACTCTTACAATTCCACCTCTGAATAATTCTTGCATTATTTCACACATGATATTTTGGGAACACCTCATATCTAAACAATAAACATCCCATAAACATAAAAGGTGTCCCCAAATATTTAGTATAAGTCACTTTAGATTCCAAGTGCCATTAAGGTTGGCTTCACCACTTGTTTTGAGAAAAGAGAAAACATGTTCTACGTGGTAACTTTAAAAAAATATGGTCTATGTTTAGTCCAGGGCTATTTGAATGAATTTAAGAGCCTATATTATGCACCAATCTATCTCTAAAAGATTCATTGAACATTTAATGTTTCCAAAAACAGTTTTAGAAGTGCCAGATTGATTTATTTGTACCTCAATACATCATTTTGTTACTCTGTTATTGGCTTTAACATTCCCCCATAAATCAATTCTTCCTAACTCTTCAGTTTTATGCATACTGAGAATACATATGTTCCCTGCAACTTTTTTTCACTTCTCACATATATGTATCTGAGATGTGTTTTTAATACCTTTAATCCCTACCTGGGAATAAAGCTCAATTGTGTTTACTTTATAATAAATTCTTCCTTTATTTCATCAAAAAGAAGAACTGCTACACAATAATTCCAGGAAAGTAAATTGTTAGATATATTTATACCAAAGTGCACTACAGACTTCAAATTGTACATATAGATAGCCAATTAAACTATCAATAAAACTGAATTTGACAATAAGCATAGCTATAAATATATGAAAGTTCTATATTGTGCTCATGATGATGTTGTATTGATGTTATTAAACCTATTGTGCAGCTTTGAATGAGAAAAGTAAATGGTTGCAAAAGAGTTTTGTTAAGTCAGCACATGATTCATTATGTAAAAATTTCAGGCCTTTTTAAAAATTTCTCTTTGGATGAATACATACAGTAGTACAATATGCATATCAATAGCTAAGAGATTCACTGTACCTTGAACTATTGGCTATGAAATTAAGGTAAAGTCATCATGAAGTTATTTACAATGAATTTATAACTCTGAAAATAAATATATGAAAATAATATTGAAAATACAAAATTGTAGTCAGAGCTGAACAAACAGTATATACCCAGACATTGAAGTAACTTCTTATTCTTTTATGTATTTGTCTTAATGAAAAGTTTCTCTTTTTATGACTTTTAAAACTCACTTTATTTCATTCTCATTAATCTGAACCTAAATAAAATACATTGTTATATTCTAAATATATTTCCTACATCTTATAAACATTATATATGCCAAGGTTTAAATGAAGAGTAAAGTGCATGTCCATTTAGCTCTTATCTAGTATTTCTAAATTGCAGTTCATTGAACCACCATTTACATGATATTGAATACTTATGGTATGAAATTCAGAAATGAAGAAGCTCATTCATCCTTGTGGTTCACTATCACTGAATTATCCTTTCACATCAAGTCATATGGACTTCATAAAAAAATCAGGTTGAAATCAAAGAAAAGTAGTCAGAAACTGTAATAATTCCCAATTAGCAATGATTGACCTCTCACTTGGGCAACTGCCATGGTATATTAACTGTGCCCTCTGCTTTTTCATATGTTCCTTCAATGCATTGTGCAAAAATCAGAAAGATATTCCAAAAACATAAATTATAGTATGTTACCCATTTGCTTAAAATTCATTGTATTTGGAAAAGAATTGACATTTCTTATTCTCACATAGAAAATCTTTTTTTCTAGACATTGCAGAGCACCATGACCTGATCCCTAAGCACAATGCTTCAAGCACAATAGCTGCTTTCAGATTGTTATCCCAAGCTCCCTGCAATAGGAGTTTTTGTATAGCATTTTTCTTCTGCTTAGAACTCTTTACCCACTGATCTTCTATCTTTCTACTCAATCAGGTCTCAGAATAAATATAACTTCTGAGATTTTCCTGAGAACGTTATGCAGAATTAGTTGGCTTATTTATCTCTTTTCTTTGAATCATTGCAATTCCTTCCTTTACTAATGTCATTTGTCACTCTTTATATTACTTTTTTGTTTGACAAACTTTCTCTCTCTTCCCTTTATATTGTAACCTCCATAAGAATAGAGATTGCTTCTGTTTTTCTTTACATATCCAGCACCCAGAAAAATCTAGGCAAAAAATAGGTAGATAGTAAACATTTTTAATTAATAAATCATTTTATTAAACATCTGGAAGGTAAATTTTTTTCATCTTCAACTTAGTGTAAGATTGATATTTTATTAATAGGACAAAGTCATCTCATTTTTCTGATAGCTTTGGTGAAATAAAAGCAATCTACTTATATTTTCATGCCCTCTTTCTCTTATGATTAATAGCATTCATTAGTAAGTTTTAAGAATCATGAGTTTATTTAGATTTTATATAAGAATCAAATTTATTTCACTAATATAATTTCTTCTAATATTCCTTCAGGAAAAAACTCAAGAAAGTCACTATACAGGAGTTGATAAATATGTGTGAAACCAAGGGGGTCTCATAATATTAAAGAAATAAACATTCTTCTTTGAGTTTTGATGATATTACAATATCTGTGATGAAAAATGATTATCCCAATTGAGATACATTAGGACTGCATAAAGGAAATGACCATGAAGGAACAGAGTCCAGGCAGGTAATTCAGGTTTAGCACCGGCCAAAGGAGCAGTAGAAAGGGCTGACTCTGGCACATGTGGCTGCTCTGGGAGACTCTGCTGCATCAACCATCCTGGCATAGAGAAATACTTTGGCCGTATGGTTGTTCATGGAAATGTGAACTAAACAGCCACCATCTGTTTGGAGGAGATTGTCTGAAAATAATCCAAGAGGCTTGGTATTATCTTCTTTTGAAAGATCATTGACATCTGTGTGAAAATATAAGTATCGAAAGTATCAACACAGTAATGAGAAAGCTTTTGCTGTGTGAAGCAGTAGTTCTCTACAAAAATCATAACAAAAGGAACCAAACCAAAACCTGCCCTGCTATATGATTACCCAGTGATGAGCAACTGAGCCTATCAGTTCTGAGAAGTTAGGTTGGGGAACATTTCTTGGAGGATGATCCTAATATTTGAATGTCAATGAAGAACACCAGTTTATTTGAATATTTCTGGCAGATACTGTCAGTGCCCTATATACATTTCACTGGCTCTTACCATTTCCATTCACAAAGGCCTGAATTCCCAGCGCCAGTCTTTCTGGATTCTTCACTGAAAAGTATCTCTTACCACTAGAGTGGACTCTTCCCAATTGTACAGCAAGTCAGAAGTGTAGGAGAATAATGTCTTTCAACCAGTGGGAATTGGTACACAATTGCGTACTTCAACCCCTTCACCTGTCAAAAGGGATAACAGATATGCATTCTCTACTGGTACAGAGTACCCAGGCAGGATTAAGTTTCAATGGTATAGAGCTCACTATCATATCATTTATTAAAGTAATGTTATAAATCCATCTTGCAGTGTGTCCAATGGGTCTTAGTACCACATTCTGCATTTTAGGGAACTACTTGACTGTTGTAGGATCTGGTGTTTCTATAACTCATAACAAATGATCAAGAAAATCAGCCATGGCCTGGCACAGGCAAGGTGACCGAGGCTCAAATTCTACCACACAAACAATATCAACCAGCAAAACTACTGATAGTGATTAAGAAAAATTTAGGAAGAGAATAATGGATATTGCTGCCTTGAGATTAGTAGAAGTTGGGAGGACATTCCAGAACTCTTTTATGATTTTTTTAAAGAAAATTCAATAGCAACAATCTTGAAAAATTGTTAAAGGTCAGAGAACAATTAACTCAGTATATAAGTGAACGTTAGTAATATAAGTGGCCTGCTGTAGCAGATGTTATCAGTACCCTATCCAGATTTCCTAAATGTTGTTATTTTAAGGCAAGGTGGCCTGAATTTTCCTGTCTTGTGTCTCATTGTTTGAGGATTTTATTTAGCTGCCAGAGCCTACTGAAGCTAGAAATTTGGGAACATTAACCCCTTTCCTCAGAATCCTTGAACTAACTACAGATAAGAGTTAGTAGAATAGTCCAGCTCCTGGCTTCTCAGATTTTTCTAGTTAATTAAATTCTAGTTGTCCATATTGGTTTCTTATTCTCTATCCTTTTCTGTTTTACTTCCTAACTGCTGACAGATGTTTATCAGGATTAAACTCTCAAATAAATAACTTGCATTAGAATTATTGAGAGAACACTACAAGACAATATTCAACCAGTGATGCAAATTTTATTAGTTGCATAGATATAGCCTGATTTTACTTGTAAAATACTGAATATAGTATTCTTTGTGATCTCTTGTGCTTTACTTTGTTTTTTAGGTATGCAACTAGTTAATTAAATGTGATGAAAGGTGAATTCAGTAAGTGTACACTTGAGTAATATCGTTCATGTTTATTTTTATTTATATCTTTTTTATTTATTAGTTTATTTCCAGCTCACTAATATGGAATCTCTTTTCTACAATGAATAAGGAATTCCTTCAAGATAAGATTATATAATTTTCTAGACATCTTTACACACTTTCTGTCATTAATTTCAATGCAACCCTGTGATTAAATGTCTAGTTAAAATTCAAATCATATGTCATCTTCTCTATTAAAACAGCAACTACATAGTAGCTTTAGTCCCAGGATTTTGGAGTGGGGAAGAGGCAGGTTCTACACTTTCACTATTCTATCCCTTTACAATAGGGGCTAGTGCATTGGAGCTATGTGCTTGCTTTTTTGTTTTTTTGTGTGTGTTTTTTTGTTTTGTTTTGTTTTTGTTTTCCTCATATTCTTTTCTTCTCTCTCTCTCTTTTCTAGGTCTAGCTCTTCTGATGTTAGAGGCTGAAAAATAGAAAAGCACATGGCAGGGCATTTCTTCGAAACTGGTCTCTCTAAGCTACATTCGAACTGCCTGGCTGTCACTCATCATTAAATATTAAAGGACATTTTGCAGAGATGAAAAATCCATGCTTACCTTTATAAGTCCTTCTTTGCTGCTGATATTTTTTCCGCAGACTCTAAAATGGGAACTTGGGAGAGAACTTCTCTTATTCTTTTCCTAGAAACACCACTCCACAGTCTCCATGGTTTTAGACTTTTCTAGGAAGCCTCTCCCTTCAAAGATATTAAGATTTGTGAACAAATTTCTGTGTCTATCATTGCTGGTAAACACTGGTAGATGAAAAATTACAGCTTTCTCTCTTTGCCTCATATTTGCAGTACTATGACAAAAACACATTTTCATGCCTTAGGAAATACACAATCAGAGAATGAGATATGTTACTGCTTCTTGTGAGCCCTGAAAATTTTTAACCTATTTTTTTACTATATATTCCACCCTTCACTTGATGTTTGTGGAACTGGGGTTCATTATTTACAACTCTAGAGTTCTTTTACTCTGTATTTTCCTTAATTTGTATTTAATTAAAATTAAAGAGTGCTGTTAGAATTATGGTCAGAAATATAAAACCAATTAGGTTAATCTCCTAACTAATTATCTTATAAACTTACTTATAACAAAAAGAATCATTTCTTTTCTTTACACATCTGCAATTTGGTCAGAGATGCCTGGGGAATCTTATTTCATTTCTATGTAGCATCAGCTAGAGCAGCTGGGCTGGTGCTAGAGGATATAATCCCAATGATGGCTTGACCAGCGTGGCTACAAAGTTGGTATTTGTTGCTAGCTGGGTACTCCACCAGAGTGAGTACTCTGTTGGTATTTGTTGCTAGCTGGGTACTCCACCAGAGTGAGTACTCTGTTGGTGTTCGTTGCTAGCTGGGTACTCCACCAGAGTGAGTACTCTGTTGGTGTTCGTTGCTAGCTGGGTACTCCACCAGAGTGAGTACTCTGTTGGTGTTCGTTGCTAGCTGGGTACTCCACCAGAGTGAGTACTCTGTTGGTGTTTGTTGCTAGCTGGGTACTCCACCAGAGTGAGTACTGTGTTGGTATTTGTTGGTAGCTGGGTACTCCACCCAGAGTTCCATGGCACAAGGGCCGTTTCTACCCCACTGCTTGGATTTCTCACATGGCAGTTTATGAAAAGAAACTGATATATCAGTTCCTTATATTCTATTAGATAAAACAGAGCCCTAGATTTTTCAAGAAGAGATATAGAATCAACTTTTTATGGAAGAAGTGACAGATAACCTTGGTATTGCCATAAACTTTGAGGTCAATGTACATTATCTGTGCTCTTCTTACAATGGAGAGTGAAAGTACTACCATCTAGTCCTCAGTAGTAGAAAATATAAGAAACCCTAATCCATATTTTGTTTTAAGCTTCATTTCTTCTGCCTTAATTAACAGGTGATAGAGTCAACAGTTATTTCATTAACTATGCTGAGAATATTTTGCATTTCATCTGTATATTTTCACTCCCTACATGTTATTTTTGTCCACATTAGATTCATTATTTTATGAAGTAAATAATTTCCAGAGTTTTCTATAGGAAAAATAAAAGAAGTGGAAAAGTAAATATATTTAAGCTAAGTCCTTAAAACATTTAATAAATCAAGGTAGTGCTTCATAGGGCAGCTATCAACTAAATGAGGCCTCTTAATTTAGATCTTATTATGCATGCTATTTCCATTGCTTCCTCTGTTTCTTGTGTTTTCAGATCACTGCCGCTCTGTGGCACCTTCCTGATATAGTCCTTTGCATTAGGAAGACTTGAATCTGGCCTTGAACACAGGTATGGCAAGGGACTTTTGGTTTTTGACAAGAAAATCATCTCAAATAAGTTTTCCCTAGACTCTGTGCTTCAATATGTTGAGTGGGTCATTTTCCCCTCAATGAATGTAGATTTTTCCTTGAAAGAGCAATAGCCTTGTGGAGGCAAGTCAACCCCTCTGAAAAAAGCAGAATTAGCAGTAGGGGAAATTATCTGTGTGCTATAATAAATTATTCTCTATGACATTCTTTTTCTTTTTCCTATATTATAGATTAAACTATATTCCTATATTCCTCACAAATACAAAATTGGGCCAGTGAATTTCATATCATTTTTATGTAATGAATACATTCAGTGGGAACAACTACTGGTGCTGTGGGGCTCTAAGAGAGAAAGTCTGTGCTTGTTTTGAAGAGTTATAATATAAGAACAAAAGACAATATAAACTCCAAACAGGCAAGCTGATTTCATGTTTGCCTCAGGAAAACCAAATGTTCACTGTTGATTTACTGTTGAATTGCAGGAGCAAAGGGTTTTAAAAGCAAAAACAATGTTTATTCTTTTTTACCCAGTATGGTTCCTTGATACCCTAAAGTAATATGATTTGTTGAGATAATTTGAAGATGGATTGGTTAGATGTATCGTTCTGGAAACTTTCAACTGATTTAACATTGCGGACATGAAGTATTGATAATGAAACCATCTTGTGAGAAAGGTTGATAAAATTATTACAAATACAGAGGAGAATTGAGTTCCACCTTAGTGTCATTATAAAACAGCAACATCATATAAAATATGGTGCCCTGACATTCCTTTAGAAGTAGCACATGCTTCTGAAACATTATCTATAATGACCAGGGAAGTAGATATATTCAAATGCTACCTCCAATGAGAATGAGAACCTTTGTTGCTGGAAAATACCTTGCAGAGAATTAAGCATCATTTCTTGCCTGAGTGAGATGTTTCCATCAGTAAGCATAAATTGTTACCAATCAAAACTTTAAAGAATAAAAACCTTCATTTTGTTAAAATGAATTGAATGGTTGAATAAAAACCTTCATTTCTCTCTCTACTTCCTGGCTGTCATGAGCTGAGCAGCTTTCCTCTGCCTCACCCTTCTGCCATGATGTTCCGCCTTACTTTAGGCCCAGAGCAATGGAGTTGGGCAACTACAGCCCGAGGCCTCTGAAACCATAAGCCCAAAATAAACTTTTCCTCCTCTAAGTAGTTCTTATTAGGTAATTTGGCCACCATGACAAAAAGCTAACATACTTAATATCAATTACCTTGGCAATAATGCCATGAGTCAGAGGAGAAATTTGGAGACACAGAAAAGCTTTATCTGAATTAGCAGAGCTCAGTAAAGGCTTAACATGGTTTCAGAGTCATATTTAATTGACTTCAAAATACAATCAGTCTTTCACATGTTACAGGTTCTACTGGGTTCAGAAGTTTTCAGCATTATTTAATTTTTTGTAAATAAGGAAGAAAATTTGTGGAAAATGTTTTAGAAAATATCTTTCCTGTTAAATCAGAAACAATAACTTTAACATTATTCCAATAATTTTATATCTATATTTTGAATTAAATAGTAAGTATTTATATTTTGAATTATACTGCAACAGCCATGGAGTTCTCTGGAATTTTCATGTGTTCAGGTTCACACAGTGCATTAATTTCCAGAGACTCCTGTAGCAAGTATCACACAACTGATGGCATAAAATGACAGTGATATATTGACTTAGAGTTATAGAGACTAGAAGGCTTCAAGGATTTATAGACTAGAAGTTATAGAGACTAGAAGAAATCAAGTTATAGAGTTCAATTTATAGAGACTAGAAGAAATCAGTGATTCAGGAGATATAATTATTCTTAAAGACGCAGGGAGAATCTGCTCTTAGCCTTTCTTCTAGCTTCTCATGTTAGCTAGTAATTCTTGGTATTCCTTGGTGTGTATCACTCCAATCTCTTCCTCAGTCTCTGTATGGAGCTCTCCCTGTTTGTCTCTTCTTCTCCCTTATAAGGACACCAGCCAGATTAAAGGCCCATCTTATCCCATATAACATCATCCTAATTTGCACCATAATTACATCTACAAAAACTCTACTTCCAAATAAGATCATGTTCAGAGGTATTGGAGGTTAGGACTTCAATATATCTTTGTCAGTGACAAAATTCAACCTTAAAAAATCATACAGCAGAAGTCAATTAAAAAACAAGCAGAGGGGCTGGGATTGTAGCTCAGCGGTAGAGCGCTTGCCTCTCATGCATGAGGCCCTCTGTTCGAACCTCAGCACCACATACAAAAGCAATAAAATAAAGACATTGTGTCCATCTACAACTAAAAAAATATTTTAAAAAATTCCCAAAATATTAAAAAAAAACAAGTAGAAAACTATGAAGCCTGAAGGAACTGAATAATTATAGGAATATTGGCATCTACATGTGTATGTGTTATTGTATTGGAATAAATGCATTGCTTTTACACTAGTTCTCCTTTTTGAATAGGATATCAGTCTGTGGAAAGTTAGGAATTTGAACAAACATTTGCAATAATCTTATATGCATTTCATTTTGTCTACAAATAATTTAGCAAATTTATAATTTCTTAGCAGATTTATTTATATGAACTGTGTTTTGGTAATACTTTTAGGGCTTATACATTTTTTTCCTCTGAGATGTTTCTTGAATACTCCTGTGTTTTAATTAAAAAATTCTGTTTGGGACTTACAGATTCATTATCATTTTTCATATGAATAGAAATTGATCAAGACTCTCTTGAGGAATACTTACCATGAATACTTAGCATACTTTTGAATCAATATTTTAGTTTTCTAAAACATAAACTTTGGGACATTTTTTACATATTTTTTCAAGTAGATAAAATTGTATACTATTCATTTTTATGGGGTATAAAACATACAAAATAAATCTGAAAGAAGCCTTATAAAACATTCAGACCCTAAGTGCCAGGTACATTGGCACATACCTGTAATCCCAGAGGCTTGGGAGGCTGAGGCAGGAGGATCTTGAGTTCAAAGTCAGCCTCAGCAAAAGCTAGCCCCTGAGCAATTCAGTGAGACCCTGTCTCTAAATAAAAAATACAAATAGAGCTTGGGATGTGGCTCAGTGGGCCAATGCCCCTGAGTTCAATCCTGACTACCCGCCCCAATCAGACCCTAAATTTACAGCTAGGACATGGAATGTTAGTTATCCAGGTTCAAGAATTTATTCATCTGGAAAGTTACCAATTATTAGGTCAATACTAACTTACTTCTTTTAAATCCATTAGTTCTCTACATATTTTTAAAATATCTTACCTACCATCACAAAGCACTGGTCTTTTTGAGCAAAACATGTTAGTGACGTGGCTTTGAATATCTCTATTTTTGCGTTCATTTTTTTGGTACCAGGGAATAAACTCAGGGGCACTCAACCACTGAGTCACATCTCCAGCACAGTTTTGTATTTTATTTAGAGTCAGGGTCTCAGTTGCTTAGAGCCTTGCTGTTGCTGAGGTTGGCTTTGAACTCACAAACCTCCTGTCTCAGCCTCCCGAGCCTCTCAGATTACAGGCATGCATCACCACTCCCAGCCTGCATTCATTTCTATTTGTATTTTTTATTCATTTCCCGAAGGTCCAATCTCTACTTACCTATAGAATTTAAAAGCTGTTGTGAATTCTGATAGTTGCTTTCCTTACATATTTTGGGTTTTCTCAAAGTACACTCATGTTTGAATATTTTAAAATAATATTATTTGCTTTTGGATGAGAAGTTAAATTAGAATAATAAAAAAGTGCTGTCTATGACTTTCAAGTGTAGTGTAGTGAGCAAGTGTAGGGCTAGACAATTATTATAAATCTGTATTCTGTGCTTCCAGTTCAAAAGTAGTTACCTAAATGTGATACCTAATTTGGAAAGAATATTCTACTGTAACTATATTCTTTCTCTAATCTCCTGAAATAGGATCTTGGCTGATGAAACAGTGAACAGGAAAGTAGCACATGGTGAATGCTGCAATGAGGATTACAGACAGACTCACCACCTCTTCTCCAAACCCAGATTCTAGCCACTGAAGCCATGCATCTGGTAGATGTAATTATTTTTTCAGAAAGCCATGCAATTCATAAAGAGTACCATATGGAGAGAGGTTTATAACAGAATTCTACAGTAAAATACATGTCAAAGAATTTGTTGTTGTTGTTGTTGTTGTTGTTTAGTATGGGGGATTGAACCCAATGGTGCTTCATTCAACATTGAGCCTCATTCCCAACGCTTTTTATTTACAGGGCCTCACTAAGTTGCTTAGGCTGACTTTGAACTTGCCATCCTCATGCCTCAGCCTCCCAAACTGCTGGAATTATACACGTGTGCCACTGCACCTATCTTCTGTGAGATATTATTGAGTGTGAAAACAGAAAAAATATTCCAGGCACAAGGAATTTGGGGAAATTGTAGATTGAATACAGAGAATTAGGTTTATTTAATTCAGACTTTCTTAAATCTCTGATTATAATATGCATTGTGAATAAATAAAAATGGGCATACACTCATAGTATTTTACAAACTGCATAGAAATATGCTTTTATCTGATTACATTATGGTATTTAATTTCAAATGATAATCTTTTAAGAAATAATAATCTCTAAACATATTTCTCATCCCTTATAAGAATGACATTTAAAGATGCAATAACTACAAAAAAGTAGTCTCTTTGGAGACAGTCTCTGGAATTTAGTATAATTTGATTGAGAAAGTCAATATTGAAAGGACAACAATTCTCAGTAAGCCTCAATGATAATAAAAATTATTTGGACATGCATATACTTTGGTTTTTTTTATTAAAATCTTGATAGTTAAAATAAATTACCTAAAAATAATGTATTATTTTCCTATAAATAAACATCTTAGTTATTTTGAAACATTTGAAAGAATTAATTATTGCTGGGCATGGTAGCATATGCCTGTAATCCCAGTGACTCAGGAGACTGAGATAGGGGGATTGCAAGTTCAAAGCCAGCCACATCAAGTTATTGAGGCTCTTCGAAATTTAACAAGACCATGTCTCAAAATAAAAAATCAAAAAGGTTGGGGATGTGCTCCAGTGGTTAAGCCCCCCTGGGTTTAATCTCTGGAATCAAGAAAAAAAGAAAGAAGGAAAGGAGGAAAGAAGGAAGAAAGGGAGGAAAGTTAATTATTTTGAATTGAGAACTTATACACAACCTTATAAATAAATCTCATCATGTGTACATTTTAGCAGTTAAAATGTGTTGTTTCTATTGACATAGTTTTTACTAATTTTCCTTCAACCTTCAGTAATATTTTTTCATGCCTTTTATATTTTATGAGGTGTAAAGTCAGAAAATATCTAATTTATATCAAAGTAAAACTCACATAGTATTTTTGAAGGCTAACTTTTGGTTTTAAGAGTATAAAATTAGGCTTGTTAAATGGTAACTTGTGATTTTCTATCTTCACTGAAATAAAAACAAAAAGTAGTATTCAAAGAAAATATAGGAATTAAATACTTTGAAAATACTTGGTTCAAACACAAAGAATAACTGCCTAAAAATGACATCTGTAAAGTGAATTCTTGCACAGACACACAAGAACTGATGGTTTAATTAACATGTTTTATTGCATTGAAGCAGAGCAATAAACTCAATGGACATCTTCGTTCCTTTCTAATTTCTTCTCTTCAATAAAAATGAATCTTGACTAAATTTGTTAAGTGAAGGCTAACTTCTAAAACAACATTTATCTTTGAAAAATCGAGTATCACTGCTGTTACTCAGAACTGACTTCGAGTTAAACATAGTATAAAATGTTAAAACTGCATCTCATTTGATGAAATGCTTTGTTTTAGTTTTCTTGTCTGTCTAGGACACTAATTGATGAATCAAAGCTACTTTAAATAACAGATATTGTGAGATTAATATCACATAGCTAATTAAGTTTTCTCTCTCATGTTTCAAATTTAAATTATTCCCCAACAATATCCCAATTTAGGAAAACATTTCTATACTCGCCTGTCTCTTCTTTAGTCATTTGTTGTTCTTCCTGTTAATTCCTCTTGTATTTCCTTGGTTTTGTCGTCATCTTATTCCAGACACTTCCTTTTAGAAAATAACAAAATGGAAATTTTGTAAAATGAGGTTCTGTCTTCCTTTTGTTCAAGGCTCAGCTTTCCCCCAAATTTTCTTTGTTGGAGAATTGTCCTTGATATCCATGGATACTTACATGTGTTGCTTTTATTATTATTTTGATAGGACGCAGCAGGGCATGGACAGAAGTATTGTCCCCAGCATGCATTCATCCAGCCCAGGGTGGGGCAACAGTGCAGCTGAGATGAATTTGCTCTGTAATTCCTCCCTCTAGCCTCAGTGGATGGTTTAAACTATTCCTATCTCAATTAGCACAAAGCAATGCTGGAGACCTGTGGTAAACTGAATCACTGCCTCCCACAGATGTGTACAGCTAAGACCCAGAACCTATGAAGCTCACTTTATATGACAAAAGGCTTTTTGCTTATGTGATTAAGGATCTTACAATATGGAAGTTATCCTGTATTGTTCTGTTGGGCTCTAATTGTAACCACAAAGGTCTTTATTAGGAGGAATTGGGAGAAGGCCAAATTACAAGAGAGTAATGATGTGATGATGGAGGCATACACGGGAGTGACACACTTTCAAGATGGAAGAAGGATTCACAAGCCAAGGAATACACGAAATAGCCACTGTAAGGAGATATTAGAAAGGACAAGGAGGTTGTCCTCTCAGAGACTCCAAAATCACACAGCTTTACAGACACCTCAACTATAGCCCAGGACACTTTTCAGATGTCTAATTTCCAGAATAGTAAGAATAAATTTGCGTTTCTGTAAGCCAATATGTTTTTGTTCATTTGTTATAGCACCAATAGAGTTATAGGATTCAGATTCGATTGATGGACATTTCTTGTATAGTTAGTTACAAAAGAAGGTTCATTTTTTTCTGATTGATATATAGCACAGTTTTTAGGTATGGAACTCTTTTAACCATTAACCATTATGATAAAAAACCACCTTCAATTTAAAATTTACAAACATAGGAGATAAAAACAAAAAAAAAAAATATAGAGAACCAAGAGCATAGCCCTGACCAAAAATATTACTTTAAATTTGCAATATTTTAGGACTATTGCAGTTATTGAAACCTATATATTTCCATTATTATTGAGAAGCATTTTCAATTACTTGTATTGGGACTCAAAATAATTGCTATAACATGTTGCACACACAAGAAAGAAATTTTAATTCAAAATTCTAATATGTTTTTGTAGTTGGATAACAGAGAAGGAAGCCATACTGTTTTGGATAGGTTTAATTGGAGAATCTTGAAAGCAGGTATGTGATCAAGATGCTTATCATATATATTGCTCCACTTTCACTAACACTATTCAACAAATATGATAGTGCTTAATAAATATTTGTACAATGCATTGATATCTGAATAAAAAAGTACATAGTATGATTGTACTTTCCAGTCTTTCCTTTAACATGTGAGTTATGGGAGACTAAATACATAAACACAACTTGCAGACAATAAATTATTATAGAGCTCTTGTCTACACTGCTAAAGTAACCAGTATAGAAAGACAATCACATTCTCTTCAATAATTAGCTCCAGCAAAAACCTGGTCAGTGACCACTAATTTCCCATATTTTGCCCTCTGCTTTCAACTTAGGACCAATCAAAGAAAGCCAAAGATGATCATCAAACTAATCATGTAGACCTAGCTTATAGTTAGATTTCTGCCTTCTGCTGCCCCATGCTAACAATCTCCAATCAGACCATTCCCAAAACCTTCTCTTTTTTATTGTAATGCTTTCTCACTCACCTGCCTACCTTTGAGTCTGCCAAGCACAAATGCACGTGTCTGGCTTTTTTGCTACAACAGAGTCTTGACAGATAGCCTCTATTCTTATTTAGGTTGTCTTCATTTGTTTCCATAGCTATGGAAATGTGATGGGTAAAAATCTTTCTCAAGATTGTACATTATTTTAGTAATCTATGTCTAAATAATTGTTATCATGTAAAGGTATTTTCTTAAAGAAATTTCACCAAATAAAGGGACCAAGCAACATATTTTCAAAAGTGCAAAGTAAATAGATGAGCATAAATAGTACTCCTGTCCAGATACATTTAAATAATACTTCCTGTCCAGATACATTTTTCTCAGAGATCCAGTCTATGTTTAAAATTTGGTCATTGAGTTTGATTTACTTCACTTATTAATTTAAAAGGCGTGCAAACATTAAAACTCTCCAAGTATGACAAATATGTCATACAACGACAGACTGATAGACAGATCATACCCCTGATCTCTGGGAGTTTATATTTCCAACTATGTATGGAAAAGACATATTTACAGAAAAAATATATTTAATTTTAGTAAGAGCCAAGAGTAGAAATGCAGGAAGATAAAAGGATATGATACAAGGGTTAGGGGCTTGACTGTGGGGGACTAAGTCAGTTTTATGAAATACTGGTGAAGGATCAGATTGTTCCTTCCTCCTACAATCTTCTAAAATCTCAGAGAGCAGTCATGATTCCAGGAAGAGTTTGGAAGCAAAATGACTATAATTGAATTCCTGTCATTCTGGCAGAATGGGACATAAAAACAGAAATTATTTTGCCTTAGAGGGAAAGTAAAGTTATAGTTTATACATACTAGATATATTGGATGCTGGTTCTTATCCACTGTTTTCCTAAACCCTCAGGTGTTAAAAGTGTGCATATAAGCTTCATTTATTTCCCTTGTAGAAATGTCTGAGTTTTATAACAGGGAACAAATATTACCACCACTAGCCATTTGAAAGTAACTGAGTAAAGCCAACTTACAAGCATATTGGCTTCTTTTCTCCTGCAAAAGTAAAGGGAGAATCCTTTGTAGATCTTTTAGGAATGTTCTTTATATGATTTATCCCCAAGCCTGTCTTCTCCTCCTTTCCTAGGACTATCCTCCACTCTTCACACCCTTAGTATTTTTGACACGCCAAGCTTCTCTTGTTTACACATGAGCACTATTTTCATAGCTCCACTTTTCTATTCATGTCATTAGTCAATTTGAGATGTCTTTTGTGTTTTTTCTGGCTTGTGTGTTCATTACACAAAGCCCAGACTAAATATTATCTTCTTATTTAACAAGACTTTTTACATAAACCATATTAGTTTCCTTCTCTACTGTGATAGTACATTTTGTTACAGCTAAAATTAGTATTCTGAAGTTTCAGGGCATTGGTGATGAAAACCATACACTTGAGTTGTCATCATTAACAATATTCACTATATGATGGCTTAAATTTATATATATGTGTGTGTGTGTGTGTGTGTGTGTGTGTATATATATGTATATATATATATATATTCCTTACCTAGATATAATTTATTGTGAAACCAATGTAACTTAATACAATATAATGCTTTATACAACTACGTGTGGTCTCAAAGATATATTTGACACTGAAATAGTTGATCTCGATTATTTTTAAAATTTTGAAAAACCATTTGTCCAGTAGTCATCAAAAGCTAAGCTGTGATTAGTAACTTGGAATGAGAAGGAGGCTAGGCTCTAAGATCAGAGTCTCTCAACTTGATTTTCGAATCTGCCACTAAATAGCTGTGTTACTGTGGGCAACTGACTGAACTTTGGGGACCTCAGTGTCCCCTCAACTTTAATGTGGGCACATTTATAGTACAGTACTTTGCAGAGGCACAAGGGTATACAATGCCTAGCACATAGTAATTGCTTCTCATATTTTAACCTATTAATACTATTTGTAATTGTGAGTTTACTGGTAGGAGGAAAAAGAAAAGGATCAGTGCTGGTGGTAGTACAATCAAATAATAGGCTGTGTTTTTCTTCCTTCAAGGAGTTGTATTTTACAGAGGAGAGAAACAGAAGCAGATCAATGCCCATTATTGTATCTGCCACCATAGTAGAGGAAAGCACTTTTGAGATGGGGAACATTGTTGGAGAAGGGACTACAGATGGAGACACATCCTGGGGTGAGTTATGGAGTTCTAAAAGAACTTAGCCACAAAGAGATGGAGAAGCAGTGCCTCAAGCATGTAAAGCATTAGTGAATTGAGGGCCAGGGCCCAGAGTACTCTGAGCCCCTGTCTGAAGGAGATGAATGATAGTCTATACTGTGGGTCCCAGAAAAAGACAGATATTACACAGAAGAATTTGTGTTCTAGGCAAGAGTGTTTGCATTTACATTAAAGTCATAGAAGAAATTGATCATAAAAATTTTATTATTTTGTTATTAATTTTATTTTATTTTTTGGGTTTTTTTTGTTATTAATTTTAAATATTATCAGCCATTACTGTGAATAATATTTTGGGCTTAGACCTCAAAAACATTTAGAAAATGCTACTAGAAGTATAAGAAGGCAGGAAAGGGAGCTACATTTGGTGAAACAACACTTAATCAAGAATACAATTTTGCCATATTCTGAGCTTATTTTCCTCTGTATAATGATAAATAGAATATATTTATCATATTTCAGCTTTAGGAGATCTTGATTATTATGAAGAAATCAGAGCAGTCCTAATAGATTTCCCTCTTGGTACCCTTTATATAAAAACACCTAAGACGTGTGACTCGAAGTAATGAGAGTTCAGAAGAGCATCTCTTTATCATGAATACTAGAGGCCAACAAAGTCTTTTGACAAGGCTAATTTCTCTCCTGCTACCTTTATCTAAAGTGCACAAGTCGGACTTACTTGGGTACTGACATTTAGGGATCAGTCCTTACTGAGGACAGTTGACATTTTAGTTTTGTTCATGAGCTGAACTTTGGTGAACTTGAGATAGGATTTTTATTCTGCAATAAAATTATATATATGTGTGTGGTTTTTTTGTGTGTGTATACACATAAATTATAAATTATACATCATTTATATATCTTTATATATTACACAAGCTATATATAAATCATAGTCTATATAAGAAGTCATATACAGTTATATACAATTACTATGAATATATTTACAAATTTTCAAAACAGCAATAATTTATTATATGTGTGGAAATTTTATTAATAAACAAATACATCTTCTTATCCAGTTTTCTCAAACATTTTTAGAAATGACTTAAGATAAAGATAAGTTGAATTACTTTTGAATACAATATCGAGTCTTTGTTTTCTCAAGATTGCTTAATTCTGGATTTCAAATTTGTCTTTGTGTATAATTGTAAACTTGAGTTTCTTCACGAATAAAATATCAAGTTGATTCTGTAAAATCTGTATAAAGTATAATTAAATAATTTACACAATTGAGAATGTATTCTTCCCATTAATCAAGATTTTAAGCAGTGTACAGAATAATACTTGAACAATAAAATTGTGTTTTGCCTCTAACATACAACTATGTAATATAAAGATTATTATGTTAGTTTTGAAACTAGAGTGTCTGACTTGAAATGCTGGCTATACTATTTACCAGTTTTGGAACACTGGGAAAACATTTCACTTAATCACACCACAGTTAATTCATCTATAAAAATATATTTTTCCTAGCATTGCCATGGGTGTAAATAATTTAAAGAGACTGCATTTGAAGCATTTAGCATAGTAGTGGGCACATAGTCAGCATTCAACAAACATCAATGTTTATCTATTCCATTCCCACAGAGAAATTTGGGGGGAAGATAAGGTAAATGGTGTTGTAAGTGGTCTAGCTTTACTATTCCCATTGCCAAAAATAAGATGATAGGGCTGATGGAGTACTGAAGCTGGCCTCTAATGGGAGAAGCACTAGGAAATTTTCAGGAATTTGGGACATTAGTTTGACATCATGTTGGTGGCTTGAAATTACCTATGATGGGATATTTTGTTAACCAATCTACTGAAAGGCAGCTGCTATACATTTACCAGAATGATACTGGAAGTAGCAGCAGATCCAAGTCAGAAGTTTTCTCATACTCCGATCAAATGTAAAGGATCTTTAGAAAGATTATATAGCAACTATAAGGATATTATATTCATCAACAACAAAAGAAATTAGAAATTTGGTAGTTACCGCTTTATCTATGACAGGAACCACAAATTTTACGGCTTGAAGAAATGAAAGCATATATTTATAGCAAGAGTTGTGTAAGAATTCCCTACCAATGTTATTTAGAAATGAAAGCATATATTTATAGCAAGAGTTGTGTAAGAATTCCCTACCAATGTTATCTAGAACAGCCAAAACAGAGGTTTTTTTCTAAAGTATATAGATAAATTATATTGTATTCATAAAAGTCAAAATTACATGGTAATAAAAAGAAACTATTGATGAGTAAAACAAAGTAAAAAAAATCTCACAGGCAGGGAGTTGGTTGAAAAGTCAGAAACAAAACAAACCAAAAAAAGATTTCATAGAATTTGACTTTGTAGAAGGTTTAAGACCTGAAAAAAGTAATCTATGATGACATAAATCAAAACAATTGTGGCTTTCAGTGATGGATGATTGTCTGGAGCACAGAATGACAGAAATTCCTGGGGGGAAATGAATGTATACATTTATCAAATCTTATGTGTACGCATGATAAATGTATACATTTATCAACTGTACACTACATGTCCAAATTGATTATAATATGTTGATTATGTTTGAATAAGAAAAAAATCATAATTATAGCAGTGTAATCACTAAAAGTTTATGACTCCTGTGTTTAATTTTCAACAGTGCCCTAAGATATGCCTAGTGTGTCTCCATCATCAGGAAGATGGTAAACATTTGAAGAGAGAATATGTGGAGGCACAGTTAGGTTGTGGGGTGCAACCATGAATCAGGATGCATGTTGTAATGGCTCAGTAGCTCAGCGGTGCAGCAGGCACCCACCATGCCAACTTCTAGGAGCCTGGACTTTAATATATGCAAGTACTGTGGAGCATCAGTTAAGAACACAGGCTCTGTCTCACTTTCTGAGTTTACAGAGTAACTTAAGCACTTGATCTTTCTGTAACCTTAGATAAGTAACTGAAACTTTCTAAGCCTTGGCACCTGTCTCATGGGGTGATTATGAGTATTCTATGAGGAGTATGTGTAAATAGCAGAAGCATCAACATTGAGCTCAAGAAATGTTAACTGTTAAATATCAGATATAATTATGAGTTCCAAATATTGCTTATACTGTGCAGATTACAGGCATAGTCCTAACTATTTTTAGAAAGAAGGAGAAAGAATACAGACACACTGTGCAAAGAAACTTTAAAATATTTGATAAGGAGTAAATTTCAGTATAAATTGCATCTGTTTTAGAGCCCATGCAATGGAAGATTTGTTAACATAAAACAAAGAAATCTCATTTAGAAATGAAGCCAACTCCTGGCATGAGCATGGGGCTGTAGTAGACTTGAGAACTCAAATCCTAGGGAGATAGATAATGAACTTCTTTATGGACTGATTTGTGAGCATGGAGAAGACATTTAACCTCTTGGTGTTCTCCGTGGAAAAAAATAATCAATGTACAGTTAGATTTATATTCATCAAAGACTTCTGAGAGGTCCAATTTCAAATAAAAATTCTGTGATTCTATTTAATGACATGAATTGTTGGAAGCTGAATAAAACTAGACAATGTATGAGAGTAACAGCCTCCACAGTCTAGAATAACAATTTAATACTTTATCATTTAGACTCCTATAAATACGCCATCATTAAAAGTCTCTCAATCGTATATCCTCAGCAAGAGTAGAAACACTTTAAAAATAAGGGAAGAGTAAAGAATAAATTTTGAAGAAAATGCTGATAATGGATATGGAAAAAACAAAATTTGATGACATGAAAATGCGTTTTTAGAAAATATCTACCTATATCTGTATTATATATTAAAAGAGAAAAAAGAAACAAGAGGCAGATGTACAACACATCCTGTCAGCCATAAATTTTTTTTCTACTGGGGATTGAAATCAGGGGTACTCGACCACTGAACCACATCCCTCCAACCCTATTTTGTGTTTTATGTAGAGACAGGGTCTCTCTGAGTTGCTTAGCGCCTCACCTGTTGCTGAGGCTGGCTTTGAACTCGCAATTCTCCTGTCTCAGCCTCCCAAAGTGCTGGGATTACAGGTATGCACCACCGCGCCTGGCAGCCATAATTTTTTAAATTATGTGACCTTAAGCAATTTACTTGACTTTATTAATAGGTCTTTTAATCTGCTAAAGTGAGTTTAAATATAATATCTACTTAGGTAGCTGGACTAATCTCAAGTACTGCAAAAGAGAAGAAGGAGGAGGAGGAAGAAGAAGAGAAAGATCAGGAGGAGAAAGAGAAGAAACAAAAAAGGAAATAGATTAAATCAAATAAGTTAACAATTATGAGAGTTTAGGGTGCTAAGTGCTCAGTAAGTGGAAGTTGCATTTTTTATTATTAGAAAATAAAGATAAGAAAAGATAAACTAAAAGGTACTAAATTTCTAGCTTCACCTCATGAAGTATCAAAATAGAAGAGAGACTCAAGAGAAAGTGAAACAATCAAAGAATCAATTAAGTTTCCCTTAAACTGAACATTTATAATCCTGATAGAAACCCAAGAGTGTCTACCAACATAAATACACAAACATAATCAAACTTAGTACTGTTTCAGAACATAATTAAGTAGAGAATGCATTACCCAGAAAAATGGACAGAGTGATTTGGCTACATTCAAAATGGGTGAGAGAAATTGTCCTACTCCTCATCACCAACTACAATATGTAAAGTAGGAAACAATGGATCCATGCCTTCTAATTCACCTGGGAAACAATTTTAAACCTGGACATTTTGTCAACCTAGAACAAAAATGTACAGTCACACAACTATTCAGAAATTCATCTCTGACACAGAAAGTTAAAAAATAAAAATCTTGCGTATTTAACATCAGAAGCAAATAAAGAAGATGAGAATTGAATTAGCCTTGTGGCAAAAAAGAGAGAAAATTAATTTTATTTTATTGTTTACTTCTTTGTACATCTAAATTTTTTTTGCTGTAATTACATATGATTTTTGCAATTTCAAGTAGATAGAAAAATGAAGGCAACCAGTAAGCATCTTCTCCATTTAACCTCTCTTCCTAGATTAATTCGGCCCTATGCAAATAGATCCTTTGTGCCTTGAGGAACATGAGATATGGTTAAGACTGATACAATGTTTTATATTCATAACATAATAAATGTAAAATTAGCATGTTTATAAAATGCACTGATCTTAGGTGTTCAGTTTTGTGTTTACTGACCATTGTAATTCACTCGCATGGCTATCACTTAAATCAAGATCTAAAAAGCTTCTATCACCCCCACCCCATTACTTTCTGTCTCTTTTCAGTGCATCTTGCCACTTCTATACTTTGTTCTCTGTAGCCACTTTTCTTGTCACTAAAGATGAATTTTGCCTGTTATTTGGGTTATATAAGTCTTACATGCAATATGTATTCATTTGCGTCTGATTTACACTTTTTGAAAATTAAAATTTATTTGTGTTGATTTATGTACCAGTATTTTGGTATTTTTCATTGCTAATAATCCAGTGTATGAATAGACTATCAGTTATTTATCCATTCTTCTGTTAATGAACATTTAACTCATTTCAAATTTGGGGCTCTTATAAATAAGACTGATCTAAAAAATCATTATGCAAATGTTTCTGAGATCATCCATTATCGTAATTTTTCCTGCTTAGGAGGGATAAGCCACCTGAGAAAAGGCGTGAAATAATTAGTGAAGAAATAAGAGGCAGACTTAAAGAATAGGTTTTAAAAGCCTGATAGGATATTCCAGTCCTGGTAGCAGCTGGAACCCAACAACTAGAAAATGGCTCTGGTGGTTTATTTAAGGGGGTACATCAAAGGCAGGGATAAGGTTTCAGGGGTAGAGTTTTGCTTCATGGTGTCTTGCAGTCAACAGATTGATTGTTATCTTGGGAAGTTACACCCATCTCTGAAAGTCTATGTAGCTACAGCAGGTCACCCCATCTCCAGTGTTATGTGGGACCTGACAGAGCTCACCTGAATAGGACTCACATGTATCTGGGCCATTCTACCAGCAAGATTGCCACTGAAGTTCCCAAATATCAGATTTCCCTATTCAATGAGCTTTCATGCCAATTTGGTCCACACATAGTCCACAGATGGCTCTCAACAATCCATTTTCATATTTCTTGTATAAATATATAAAAGTGGAATTTCTGTATAATGCATTATTTCTCCAAAATATCTGTATAACTTAGTAATTCCACCAGCAGTGTATAAACATTCCAGTTGCTTTGTTAGACATTTTAACTTTGTGCCTTCTAATAAGTAAGAAAAGGTGTCTCACTGTGATTTTAATTGACATTATTCTGATGACCAAATGTTATTTGTGAATCAAATTTTGTAAAGTTTCTGTTCAAGTTTTTGCCCAACTTTATTTCATTTTTTTGTTTTTAATCTCATTATGAATTTGCAAGTCTTGTATATATTGTGCATGTTTGACGTGTTTTATGCATGTAGTTTCTGTTTTTCTTTCTGAGGCTTGTCTTTTACTTTCATTTCTTAACAAAATATATATATTATATATAGGATATAGACGGATATAATTTTAGTTTGCTCAATATCTAGATTTTGGTGAATTCAATTTTTCATTTTTTTATGTTAGTGCCCTTTGTGATCTATGCAATAAATCTTTGTCTACCTGGAAAATATTTATTTCTTTATTTTGAACCTCTGGTTTGAGGTGAAATAGTCTACCACTATTTCCTTACTGATCATCCACATCAACATTCTGATTTGGAGAATGAGATATATGTGACAAATTAAAATAATCAATGAAAGCAGCTTCCCATTGGCAGTTTCTATATAAGTCTAGGTGTCCAAAGCACCTCCACAATGCTTTAATTGGCCATGCCATTGTGGAGGGCATCATCATTGAGATATTTTTTCCTCAGAGAAAGAGAGAAGAAAATCACATTTTAATAAAATCTTATATGAACCATTTTGTGTGGATAACCTCTCCCAATATGCATTTGGTTGCCTGGTGAAATCTTTCAACTTAACTGATGATGTAGTTAAAAGTTACAGAAATTTTAATCTATAAAGTGTTTTAAGGCAACGATTATAAAAGTACAAACATATCCATTTTGCAGAATATATAGAGTTGTTACAGATGGACAAAAATTCATACTAAAATTTAAAAGCACAATCTGAACAGTGTTGTTTTTTCTAGGAACCAAAATTGTACAATTATGTTAATTATAAGCATCTTTTCAGGAAAACATCCTGAACTTTCAAAGTGATGTTTGGTTGTGTAACACAAATAAATCAACATTTGCATTCTTAATTGAAAGTGGCGTGGTTAAAGTATATCCTTCTGTTTTCAACTGGTGGTCATGTCATGTGAAAACAATTTAAAGAGCAATCAGTTTCTTTAAGCTTAATAAAAGCTTTTTTGAACATTTCTCATCTTTTTCAAAATTCAAAAGTTTGAGAGTAAATGCTATTTTCTCCTTGCTATATTTGTATTTTTAATGTATTTAAACCAACATATATTTATTATAAATATATTTATCCTATTCATATATATGACATAATACATATTATATATATTTTTAGAAAATAATACATATTTTAATTTGACATTCTCTTTTATTTATTTATTTATTCTACTTAGGTATACATGATAGCAGAATGTATTTTGATTCATTGTACACAGATGGAGCACAACTTTTCATTTCTATGGTTGTACGTGACATAGAATCACATCATATATGTAGTTATACATGAAGCTAGGGCTATGATGTCTATCTCATTCCACCATCTTTACTTTCCTCATGCCCCATCCTCCCCTTCCTCCCCTTAGACCAAAGTTCCTCCATTCTTCTGTGTCCTCTCCTCCATTATGGATCAGCATCCACTTATCAGAGAGAACATTTGGCATTTGGTTTTTTGGGATTGGCTTACTTTGCTTAGCATGATATTGTCCAACTCCATCCATTTACCTGCAAATGCCATAATTTTATTCTGAGTAATATTCCATTATGTATAGATACCACAGTTTCTTTATCCATTCATCTATCAAAGGGCGCATAAGTTGGTTCCACAGTTTAGCTATTGTGAATTGAGCTGCTATAAACATTGAAGTGGCCGTGTCACTGTAGTATGCTGTTTTTAAGTCTTTAGAGTATAGACCAAGGAGTGGAATACCTGAGTCAAATAGTGGTTCCATTCCAGGTTTTCTAAGGAATCTCCATACTGCTTTCCAGATTGGTTGTACCAATTTGCAGTCCCACCAGCAATGTAAGAGCGTGCCTTTTTCCCCACAACTTCACTAACACTTATTGTTGTTTGTATTCTTGATAATTGCCACTCTGACTGGCATGAGATGAAATCTTAGAGTTTTGATTTGCCTCCATAACTTTCACCAATTTATCTTTTACTAACACTATGATAATGTCCATTTCCTTGCACCTTTGTATCAGATATAATTTTTCTTTCTAATTGTTTGTAGTGTGCTTGATGTGGGTTTTGATAATTAGGAGTGTGCTCCCTATTATATGTATATTTTTAAAGTATGTATTAAGAATAAAGCACTGTTAAACTATCCTGAATTATCATTCTGAACCTGATTTCCAAAAAAGCAATGAATTAGACTGATTCAAAACCTTATTTTTTCTTTCTACTTTACTTATATTAAACTCTATATACAGTTCACATTAAGCTTCTACTCATAGAACCCACAGAAGATTGGATATTTAGAAATGTAAGCATATTTAAGATCTTATATGTGATCAATAAATGATCTCTTTGAAGACATTTCCAAGTTTAAATTATTAGTGGAGGTTGGCCTTAACCAGGGCTCTCCATTTCTACCCAGTTAAGTATCCCAATCACTGCAGAATATAAAGGCAGTTGCTGAAATGTTTCCTTTATTTGTAGGCTAGTTAAGATTGTTATGTGTTGAAGTTTATTCAGTTGCAACCATAAAGGCCTGTTTGGATATAGTACAGAGACTATAACTCTTATACAGTTTTCTCTTAGCTCCAGATGTGTGTGCTTTCATCATGCTCTCCTGTTGAAAAATTTTTTTTTTCTTTGAGCTCAATTTTAAAGTTGTTTTTGGAAATACAATATTGAACCAGTTCTCCACATCAGACGCCAAGCAGGAAGGTCAGCAACAAGCATAATTTTCAGGTACACGTAGTATAGTATATGATTATTTGCTTAAAGTGTTATCACGGTTATACTAAAAATCAGAATTATATTAGATATGTATATGAAGTATTAGTTTTATATTATTATTATCTCCATGACAGTGGGGATGATATAGCAGAGTTTAATTTTTATTTGCCAAATTAAAAGACTATAATCTACATATCTCGATTTTATTTACTTCATCATATCCCATGCCTTTTCATCTTGTTGGATCATAGTGAGAAACAGCAGACTGTATACAAATGGAACATTCGTGCAAGGAAGAAACAAAGTATTCAGGGACATTAGTGAAGACTTTAGAGAGTCTGGAGTTATACACAGAAGGACAGTAGGCATTTTTGAGATGGACAATGTAATTTTCATTAACCTTTATACTGTTAATTATCTATAATGTTAATGGTTTGCATTTTTTTGTTTAAAGTATTGATGTAAGATTTATAAGATAAAATTAGGACTATTAAATTTCAATTCTTTTAAAAATGCATATTTCATGTGCTCTTTTTGTAAACAGATTTAATCATAGTGCATATGGAATTATTTCTAACCCATTGAAAAATAATTTAAAATTTAAGAGAGAAAAAATATTTTTTGTTTAATGGGTTTGCAGTTGGTATTTTTGCATACTTAAGGTGGGAAATGACCCCAGTTATCTAATTTATATGCTAATTTCATAGGTAAGATGCATAATTTTTTGTTTTTGTAAATCATCTGTGAAAGAAAAATTAAATAAGAAAATTATGCCATTTTTAATCTTGTAAATATTTAGCAGTTTTTCCTGTATTGATTGTGTGGATTTACCTTCTGAAATAAAGGACTCAGTTTAAACATACAAGGACAAAGGTTTAGTTAAGAAAACAAGCTAATTTATTTTTGTGTATTAGCTGATGAAGCATATGGAATAACAATCCCCAGGGAGAAAGAAGGCAAATAGTAGGCATTGGGCTCTGGACTTTCATCCCAGTAACAATGGGTTTTGAACTCTCACAAACTGTTTTCCTGATTTAGACTTTGAATCTGCCCAACTAGTTTCCCGATGGCCCAACCAGCACGTTCAAAGTTTCTAATGATTAAGTCATACTAAATATTCTATGATTAACGCTCATTACAACTTAGAAAAAACAGACCCCTCTGTACCCAGTTACTGTTTCCCGCCCCCTGAAAATGTACCTACCGTTCCACCTCTGCGTAATAAAGATAGCTTACACCTGGGCCCGATGGTGCAAGTTTATAATCCCAGTGGCTCAGGAGGCTGAGGAAGGAGGATCACGAGTTCAAAGCCAGACTCAGCAAAAGGCAGCACTAAGCAACTTAGTGAGACCCTGTCTCAATACAAATAGGGCTGGGAATATGCTTGGTTAAGTGCCCCTGAGTTCAATCTCCAGTACCCACCCCAATAAATAAATAAATAAATAAATAAATACAGCTTGCTGACCTATTGAGGTCCACTCCCGTTTCAGTTATTTTTGCTTACAGTTGACCTCTCACTACTTTAGGCTTAACTTTGGCCCCTGTCAAAGTGGAGCTATTTCTGTACCACACTTTCCAGGAAGCAAACAAAATTAAGAAGCATCTCCCTCTACTCCATACTTGCCCCCACCCCCAAAATCACTATTTTAAGTTCTGGGAAACAGCCTATTGTGAATAATCACCCACATCTTATGACTTAAGTTCCTGGATTGTCTATCACAAGACTAGGCCCAGACCCTTCAAATTCTCATTCCTGGTTTCATAAATAATTAGCTACACTATTTGGGCCATTGACCAATATGAACAAACTGCTTAAAAATGCTTAGCAACCTGAATTGACCAGAGTTCAGTCTACTTTCTTCTGGTTCCTAAACCCTGCCTTCTTTAGAAGCTCTTCCTGAGAATCAGCTGATATCAGAGAAAAACTCCCTGGTCAATTGTCTGATCACACTGCGAACTCATCCTACACTCCAAGTCTTCCTAGTCTTGTTTACCTTTTCCTGTAAACAAAACTCATTACTGCCCAACACTTGAGAACTTTGCAGAACTTATAGTTAAAATATCCTTCTTATTGCAAAGTTCCCCCTCTTCCTATTGCAATAGTATTCTTGAATAAAATCTCCCCTCATCTAAGTCTGGATTTGTTATTTTAATTGGTAAGCTCTTTTTAAATTATGGTTAGCTCTGACTTAGGTTAAGAAAAATCATTACGGAGAATATTTTTGAAAACCTATTTGTCAAAATCATGAATTTAGAATCACTCCCAAATTTTGATGGTTTAATATATACATTTTATGAAGAAGGCAAATCAGAATAATTCAGTCTTCATTTTAATGCTGATCTAGATTTCAAAATAGTCTATTATAACCAATTTATGATCATAACTACATGAAAAAACTAATAAAGTATCATAAAATTGTAACAGAAAAGGAAGCAAGCTCCAGTATTTCACTTTGAGTCTTAAAGCAGTATTCTGATTTAAATATGTACCTTGGGAAAGATAAGATGATTCACTTGTATGAAAAAAAGTTTTAGCTGATATCAGAGGAACATCC
>CM053404.1:89087569-89160021 GCA_028644305.1 Xerus rutilus
AAATAAATAAAATACAGATATCGTGTCCATCTACAACTAAAAAAAAATATATTTAAAAAAAAAAAAGTATTTCACAAAAGCTTGCTGTAAAACTGCACCTCCCATAGACTCCATTAGGGCAGTACTAGAATTTATAGACACTCTCTGGAGAGAAAGAACTCAAGACTAAGTTAGGGAAAAATATGAGCTGCATAAGCTGTCAAATTTAACTGATCTGTTTTAATAAACTGAAAAAATGCAAAATGTAAAATGTTGTAATGTTACTGTTAAAACAGCAATTGAAATATAAATTATGAAATGAAAACTTTTGATTCAACATAGAAAATTAAATAAATTCAACTATCTAAAGCATTTTTAAAAAATAAACAATGGAAATAAACTTTAATTTTTCTTGTACCTTCATATTGAACGTTGAACTGCTGGTTTCATATCTCAGCAATGTCTCAGTATCACATGTCATTTTATCATGACCACCCGTGATCTCAGCACAGGGTACATTCTAATATGCTAGCATATTTCTTCCCATAGTCTTCAAAATTTGTTACACTGAGGACAAAAGGAATTCAACACAAAAGAATGATATCTGTGGCAGGGCTTCAAAGTAGATAGATCCTGGTCACAACACTGAATGATAGGATTTTAGCAAACTAGCAGTGAAAATATGTATTGGGAGGGGTAAGGAAAGGAGGAAGAGGAAGGAATAGACATTTAGTTGATAATATTAAAAAAAAAACTGCTTCGTATTAGCAAAGTGAGGCTCCTGATTAGGAAATGTCGCCATCTAGTGTGGATGAATTTCACATGCAGTGTTGTTAGTTCAAGATTCAGGGGCTTATATTCACAGAATGCAGATTTAACATTAAATACTGAATGTTTGAAAAATTTACTGTTATAATTCCATATTATTTTAGTTCTACTATTTCACACAATTACATGAACAAAAGGCAGCATAAAAACCAATGCCGCAATAATTTTAAAAAATAATAAGTTCATACAACAGACACAGTTCATCTCATCACTTGAAGTTTCAGTTTCTCCCTTCAATGACTTAGTTATAAGTCTGGGTAAGATTCTTTAATGTTACATTCATGAAAAGTATTTTCAAATGTAGTGGGAAAAAAAGCCTGTGGGTTTATATTTTCTTTCTTCCTTTTTTGTATCACTCTTGAAAGAGAATAAAAAATTGTTTAAAAGGAATTATTTTTACCCTCTGTCCTATAAAGACGATCAATGACTTTTTTCCTAAAAGTTGCTATATTGTATATATTATCAATAGTTGCTATATTATACAGAATGCTATATTGTTTGTGTGACTGACATAAAAGCAGATGATATAAATCAATATTTCTTTTTCTTTTAAGATATTTCTCTGGAAGTGGAAAGATACATGCTAAGAATAAAGTAAAATTCCATTTTCCTAACTAGTTAAGCCTTGTAACTGGTTCATGTTTCTCAGTTAATTAATGGCCTAGATTCCAAATACACTAACTTTAATATTAATCTAACCTATCATGTTTAGATATTGTTTAAAAATATGAAATATTCCAAACATAAAAAGTATATTTACAGATAAAAATAATATGACATCATTGCTCTTCATATTTTTGTCATTCCTTTATAGATTTAATTATTTTGGAAGTACTTTTTAAAAATAATTCTTTTGGAGAAAGTTTTTTTTTTAATTTTGGTAGAAAATTATTATTCTTGAAAAATAAGTTGGCAGATAATAGGATTCTTTATTGGAAATATCATCATGTTAAAGCTATTCTAACATTTTTGCCTGGCCTATGTTTCTACAAAGTTTCCTTTCATTCAAGTTCTTCAGCCATTTGGAGAAAATAGATCTTTCCTTTGTATTATGTTCTAAGATTTTTCTTCATCTTTGAAACTCTTCAGTTTCTCTCATCTATCTAGAAAGAGGTTTTGTTTTGTTTTTAATTTGTAGTAAGTGATTCTTTCAATGTGTGGTTGGATTCAGTTCACTAGGTTTTTGTTGAAAATTTTTGTATATATGTTTTATAAAGATATTGTTTTGTGATTTTGGGGGGTGAGGAGTACTGGGGATTTAACCCAGGGTCAATTGACCACTGAGCCACATCCCCAGCTCTTTTTTTTTTTTTAATTTTTTTATTTGGAGACAGTGTTTCACCAAGTTGCTTGGGTCCTTGCTAATTTGCTAAGGGTGACTTTGAACTTTCAATCTTCCTTCCTCAGCCTCAAGAACTGCTGAGATTACAGGCCTGTACCTCCGCACCAGGTTTGATGTCCTTTTCTTGTACCATCCTTGTCTGGTTTGGTGTACAGGTAATGCTGGCTTCCTAAAATAATTTATAAGTATTACTTCCCTCTTCCAGTTTTTGGAAGAGTGTGAGAAGTATTGGTGTAGCTGCTCTGTATATCTGGCAGAATGGAGCAGTGAAGTAATTAGGTCCTGGGCTTTCCTTTCACAGATTTTAGTACTGATTCAATCTTACATGTTATTAGGTCTGTTCACATTTCTATTTCTTCATGGTTCATTCCTCATGAGTTATATGTGTTTAAGAATTTATCCATTTCTTCCAGTTCTCCATCTTCATATATATATATTACATTATATTATATTATATATATATATATATTTTACTTAATAGGCTCTCATTTTAAATTAAGCAATTGCTTATTCATTCCTGTGTAATTCAAACCTTCTTAACTGGTAATAAAGAATGTGCTGAATGTTGAATGTTGAATGTGCTGAAATTTGCTTACAGAACATACTTAGGGCAAACATTTTCATAATAATATTTGTATCTATTAATGTATGTGTGTATGTATGTATGTATTTATCTCTCTACCTACCTATCTTTTACCTATGCACGTACCTACCTTTCAGTTGTTAAAGAATTCTAAGAGAAAAATTGTGGTCCCAAAATAGAAAGAACTACATAAGATTTTAAAAAACAAAGGCAAAATGAAATTAAAAGTTGATGTGTCCTCATCTACATTTTGTCTCTGGCATTACAAGGCATTTTAGTTCAAAATAAAAGAGAAATGTTTCAAAGAGGTAAAATAACTTATAGATTATCAGAGAGGAACAAATTCTCCTTTAGATCAAATTTTGTTTGTGTTTTAGTGCTATTAATTCAATCAGATCTGTTATACCTTAATTCTAATTGTTTTTTCAATGGATTTTTACAAATGTATTTTCCAGAAATTATGAAAATAGATATCTATTAAGTTTTATTAAGATTCCATTCATTACAAAATAAAGACCAGAGTAAATAGTAATCCAAAGAATAAAAAGAAATCTTTGCATGTAGTTCTAGAAAATCTACAATTTTAATAGGTGAACAATCACAAAGTACTATAAAGCAACTAGTAGACAGTGAAAATTTAGAAAACTAAAAACCAATATATTTAAGAAAAATCTATATATGTGAATGATAAGAAATGTAAGAAAGGATTAAATTGATTTTGTCCATTTAATCTATTGTTTTTCTGTTATCAATTTCATTTATTTCAGGCCTAATTTTTATTATTTTTTCCAGTTTTGTTTTTAGTTTGCTGTTGATTTTCTATTTTCTCAAGATAAGAGATTGGTATTGATTTGAGATTTTAATGCTTATAACATATGAATTTATAGCTATAAATTTCCCACTAAACACTCCGTAATTGCATGCCATATGTTTAATTAAATTTTCTTTGTGTTTATTCACTCCAAAGTATATTTTACTTCCTTTGCAAATAACTCACTGCCTATTAGATATTTGAGAATGTGTTGTATATTATCCACATAGTAGTAAATTTCCCAAATATTACTTAAATTTATTTCCATTATGACTTGTGTGATTTTAGTCCTTTTAAATGTATGGAGATATTTTATCATCAAGCATCATCTTGGTGAATGTTCAGGAGAATTTTTATTCTGCCACTATTCGATGGAGTGTTCTTTATATGTCTTTTTGGTACAATTGGTCAGGGCTCCACTTGACCCTGACTCCATGACTTCCTGGGCACATCCCACACCAAGCTCTCATGGGTTGAATTTGCATGCTTGTGTCTCTCCCAGCCTGAAATCACATGTTGGTGGCTCTACTTGTCTAGGCTGAGATTGCCTTGCCCTGTTAGCTCCCTTATGCTATGCCCTAGTGTAGGCTCTCTGTAATGGGACTGCCCTTGTAGCAGTTCTGTGATCACTGGGGCTCACTGGGACATCCTTTGAAATCTAGGTAGAGGTAGTCCTGGACCCTCAGCCTGTGCACTCTGTGTGCCTACAGTTATCATCACATGGACACAGCTGTGGTTTCCTGACTGTGCCTTCCTGAGCAGTAACCCAAACTATGCCTTGACATGCTTAGGCCATGCCTGGGTCTGACAAGGAGTGCTGTGCTACATTTCAACGTGCTACATTACAGGTAGCAGAAATCTGAAATGGCCATAGGCACTAAGCTCCTACATCCCATGCAAACCCTGAGCCCATCCTTGGAATTCATTCTATCCTCAGAGCCCTGGCATTCTATATTGGGGATGGATGGAGCAGCCACAAAGATCTCAGACATGCTTTGGGTACTATTCTTCCATAGAGCTTGGTGAATAACATGTTTCCTTGTGTCCATAATAATCTCCTCATTAAATCTTTGTCCATACTCTTGGTGTTTCCAGCTGCACATACTTTCTTACACTTTACAATCTGGCCAGGCTGAGATTTTTCCAAACCTTTATGGTCCTCTTCCCTATTTTTTTTTTTTTTGGTACCGGGGATTGAACTCAGGGGTACTCAACCACTGAAGTACCTCTTCAGCCCTATTTTTTTGTGTTTTTTTTAGAGACAGGGTCTCACTGAATTGCTTAGCATCTCACTTTTTTTGCTGAGCCTGGTTTTGAACTCCCAATTCTCCTGTCTCAGCCTCCCAAAGTGCCGGGATTACAGGCCTGCACCACCATGCCAGGCTCCACTTCCTTTTTGTTTGTAAATTCTATCTTTAATTCATCCTCTTCTTGCATTTTATGATAAGCCACCAAGAAAAGCCATGCAACACCCTGAGCACTGCTTAGAGATTTCTTTCAACAAATATCCTAATTCATAGCTTTAAAGTTCACTTCCACAAAACATTAGGACATGAAACAACTAGGCCAAGTTACTTTCCACATTATAACAAGGATAGATTCTCCTCTAATGTTCAATACCTTGTTTCTTATTTCCATGTTTAAGACTGCATCAAATTTGCTTTTACCATCTGTCTTTCCACTGACATTCTGTTCACAGCCATTTAATAATCTCTAAAAAGATTCAGGCTTTCTATGTAACTCTACTCTTCTGAGTCTTCAATAGAATAGGTCTCCATGGACCATCCTTTATCCATTAGCCAGTACTAGAACTCTTCCACAGTTTTAGATATTGTTATAGCAGCACCCCACTTATCAGTACCAATTTCTGTCTCAAATTATTTCTGCTGCTATAACAAAATGTCACAGACTAGGTAATTAATAAACAATATAAATTTATTTTTCACAGTTTCAGAGACTGGGAGATCCAAGATCAAGTTGCCAGCATATTTGGCATCTGGTGAAGATTCAGCCTCTCCTTAAAGATGCCAGCTTGTTTCTGTATTCTTTGGAGGAGATAAACACTGGATCCTCACATGACAGAAGAGACCCAAGTGAAAAAGAAACTAATTCTTATCTTTATGCCCATTGTAAGAACAATAATCTCATCTGTGAGGCAGAGCCTTCAGGGCCTAATCACCTCCCGTAGGCCCCATTTCTTAATACCATCACATTGGGAGTTAGGTTTCAGCATATGAATTTTGGAAGGAACATAAAAATTTAAATAGTAACATTGACCAAGAAATAGATTTTTTAAATTAATTATTAGAATTATAAGAAAATATAACAGTACAAGCTGGCCCTCAATTAGTTTTAAAAGATTGAATACACCTAAAATATAATAAATTTCAAATCAAATTATAGCATTATGATTTTGATTGCAAATTATTATGCATGCCTACAGCATCTTTTGTTTTGCAGAGTAGAAAGTTTTCAACTTTGGTCTATTTCTATATATGGGATAATCATCAGTGGAAGTATAATCAAATCAGTTTCTAAAGGAATAGTTTTTTCCACTTCATTATAATGAATTATAAAGCAGGAAAGATAGGTGCAACTTCAATTCAGCTCTTCAATTCAGCTCTCGCATGGTTAGACATTTTTTAATCAACATAGCCACAGGGTGTCTAATTTTATCCTCTTGGTAGGATTCTTTTCTGTATTCAAAAACAATTGCAGTTGATAATAGCTATGATAATAAAGACTACATTTATTGAATTGTTACTCTGACCAGGCTCTAAGCTATTTGTGTCATTTTTGTATGCTTAATTTTCATAATGTCTCTTTTTCTTCCTTATTAATTTCATGTGAACCCAGGATCTACATGAAACCATAAGAGGTACTAGTTTATAAATATTCCACAGTCATTAATAAGATTTGTTTAAGGAGAAAAAAGTATACTGTCATAAAATCTTCATAAACCAAGGCCTGTAAACTCAGGCAAGTCCAATAAAAAATGAATCAATATGTTGGTGCATGTTATATTATAATCAAAGCAGAATGCTGGAGATCATACTCCCCAAACCTTTTGTTCTGTGATTGAGAATGCAATGTAGCTAAGTGGTATGAATGAGAATGCACAACTAATTAGTATCAGAGCAGCACTAAGACTTGTAAACTCAGAAACCCGAATTGCATTTCTCAATATTTATAGTAATTGTATATTTTGCACTGAAATAATATTTCCAACTATATCAGCACTTAAATATTTGCAGTTATCACCAGAGGATGATACAGAAATTAAGGTGTTAGGAGTAACTACAATTAATTCTTGACAAATAACACTTTAAATTCTGATCCCATACACTACAGAAGTAATTCAAGGAACCCCCTCTATAGCCCTCAAGTTATATATACAATTTCTATTTTAAGACATCTTATGCTCTGTTTTTTTGTTTCTCTTTTGCAGTTCCACGTTTGCTCCTAATTTATTTTCTGCTTCTCCTTGTAACTATTCCCTATTGCCTTCCCTTTCTTATTTTCTATATGGAAAATCCAGATAAAGTTTCTCAACTCAATACTGATACTAAGGCCCACAATTCTGTTATACCTTCTCCTACTAAACTGCATGGAGATTCCTCAAATAACTAAAATACATATTCAAAACATTCTTAATAAGTCTGTATGCAAGAAAAGAGTTACATGATTTTCACTGAAAGTTATAATCAGTATTCAAAGGAAAAAGAGAGTGTTCTGCTTAATGACGTTTCCATTATAGAAATATCCTTTTGGTGACTAGTTGATACTAAAATCTTAAAGATAAATATGTTTCTTTGAGTATCTCCTAAATATTTCTACAAAGCTTCTTGCTATTTAAAGTCTATATGAAAAATTATTACACAATAGCAAAATATGTTATACTAATGAGTTGCAAGAAGCATCTTCAAATGAGGTTTTACTTTTATATACCCATATTCCTTAACAATTTAGTTCTGGCAGTGTATAGAGTTGCTCAACAATTTTATTGACATCATTGAATTTATACCTCCCTCTTCTGTTAATTTAAGCTGATGCTTATTCTCTCTCTCTTTTTTTGAATATTTTCTCCCAGTCCATGATTTCCATTTCTATTTTCTTAGCAATGCTGTTTTTAAATTAATTGATTAAATGAATTTCAAGTCATAGTACATACATACAGCTCAATTTTCCATCTCTCTGATTGCAAAAAAGATAGAGTTACACCATTTGTGTCTTTATACATGCACCTAGGGTAGTGATGTCCATCTCATTCAACCATTTTTGCTACTCCCATTCCCTCTCTCTTCCCCTACTTTCCCCCATCCCATCCAAAGTTCCTCCATTTCTCCCATGCTCCCCACCCACACCTCATTATGGATCAGCATCCACTAATTAGAGAGAACTTTCAGCCTTTGGTTTTTTGGGAATGGCTTACTTCACTTAGCATGATGTTCTCCAATTCCATCCATTTACTTGAAAATGCTATAATTTTATTCTCTTTTATTGCTGAATAATATTCCATTATGTATACATACCACATATTATTTATCCATTCATCTATTGAAGGACATCTAGGTTGGTTCCACAGTTTAGCTATTGTGAATTGTGCTGCTATAAACATTGATATGTTTGCATCACTGTAGTAGGCTGTTTTTAAGTCCCTCAGTTATAGACTGAGAAGTGAGATAGCTAAGTCAAATGTTGGTTCCATTCCAAGTTTTTAAAGGAATCTCCATACTGCTTTCCAAAGTGGTTGCACTATTTTGCAATCCCACCAGCAATGTATGTCTTTTTCTGGGAGATGAGTGTCTTCAAGGAAGCATATTGTTGGGTTTATTTTTTAATCCAATCTGCCAGTCTATGTCTTTGATTGATGAATTTAGGCCATTCACATTCAGGGTTATTGGTGAAAATATAATTTGTAATCTCAGTCTTTTTGGTTTTTCACTTGACTTGGTTTCTCCTTTGATTGGCTTTACCTTTAGTGTAGTTCCTCTCTTTGCAGATTTTCATTGTTCTTATTCTTTTCTTCCTCATGGAATATTTTGCCAAGAATATTTTGTAGTGCAGGATTTCTTGTTGTAAATTCTTTTAACTTGTGTTTATCATGAAAGGTTTTTATTTCATCATCAAATCTGAAGCTTAATTTTGCTGAGTATAAGATTCTTGGTTGGCATTCATTTTTTTTCAGAGCTTAGTATATATTGTTTCAAGATCTCCTGGCTTTGAGGGTCTGGGTTGAAAAATCTGCTGAGATCTGAAATGGTTTCCCCCTATATATAATCTGATTCCTTTCTCTTGTGGCCTTTTAAAATTCTGTCCTTATTCTGTATGCTGTGAATTTTCATTTTAATATGCCTTGGTGTAGATCTGTTGTAATTATGTGTCCTTCATTTAGTGTCCTTCAAGCCTCTTGTATTTGATTTTCAAATTTATTCTTTATCTTGGGGAATGTTTTGATATTATGTCATTGAAGAGATTGTGCATTCCTTTTGTTTGAAACTCTGTGCCTTCTTTTATCCCGATAAATCTTAGATTTGGTCTTTTGATGTTATCTCATAATTCTTGGATGTTCTGTTCATGGTTTCTTACCATCTTTACTGTGTGGTCAACTTTATTTTTGAGATTATATATTTTGTCTTCATTGTCTGAGGTTCTGTCTTCCAAGTGATCTAGTCTGTTGGTGATGCTTTCTATTTAGTTTTTTATTTGGATTATTATTTCCTTCATTTCAAGAATTACTGTTTGTTTGTTTGTTTTTCAGAATCTCTATCTCTTTCTTGAAGTAATAGTTTGCTACCTGTATTTGTTGTCTTATCTCTTTGTTGGTGTGATCAATGGTTGCCTGTATTTACTCTTATTTCTTTGTTGGAATGATCAATTTTTGCCTGTATTTTCTCACTTAAGTTATTCTTTAATCCACAGAGCATTGTAATTATGTACATTCTGACATTTCATCTGTTGCACTGTCAATGGATTCTACTATTATATCTTGGTTTGTTTGGGGCACTTTCTTCCCTTGCTTTTTCATGTTCTCTATGTGTCTTCCTCTCTTGCAGTGTGGATCTGAGGTATTTAAGTTTCTACCCTATAATCTTGAAGTGTCCCTGAAGGTTACCAATACCTCACCTTTAAGGGGGAGATCAATATTTGCTGTACCCAATGCAACCAATATGCAGCCATAAATCAATTTGCTCCTACTGAGACATTTACAGTTTTGTTGCTATAAACAGAAACAATGAACTTGGTTATCTTCTACCACATATCCAGTAGGTTTGCATAATGTTTTACAGTTTATAATGATGGACAGAGAGAGAATGCCGGGGGAGAGGGAGGTGTTAGGCTATGATGTTTATGATGTAGGGTGTGTAATATAGAGGTATTATATTATAGGATGAGTAAAAGGGGAATTAATAAAAATTGGCTATTAGCAGGGAAAAAAAAGGAGAGGCAACCCCATACAAGGCTCCCTGTTGCCTCTGCAACAGGATGATGTCTGTTAGCACACCTAGTAGGAATACTTCTGGTACAACCAGTCCCACACAGACCTTGGTGGCAGTCTTCCAGGTCTTAGTTGTTTTCCCTTGATTGAAGCAGCCACTTCCCTAGTTGGTGTCGACAGTAGTTTCAAGCCTGTGGGTACCTTGATATTGGGCTTCCAGGCCCCAATCAGTGTCCTTAGATGGAAGCTGCCCCATCTAAAGATGGTGGAGATAACCCCAGATTGAGGTGACCCCAGATGGCAGCAGAGGTGCCCTAAGATGGAGGCAACTACTTTCAGAGGTAGGGCTGAAAGGAAGGGCTATGCAATGGTGGTGTTAACTTATTAAGTTTGTTTTAGCAAAAATTTTTTCATACCCTGTTTTAATTTTAATGAGATAATCACTTGCCTTCCATTTTCTAAAGCAGCTCTTTATATTTAGAGAGGCAATACTCACAAGTCCTAGGAAGGACAAATACCTATCACTTTGTTTTTACTAAATATTCATTGTCCCAGATAATAAAAATTATCTGCACATGTGTAACTTTGCTATTTCAATTAAATTACCCAGTTTCCTTCTTTTCCTGTGGAAAAAAGATGTGTTTCTACAATTCTAATTCTATATGATGTCATATTATATTATTGAATAATCATTTTTTATATAATATACCCATTAGTCTATTGGTGTTTATTATTGACCAAGAAATGCCTCCTTGGAGTTCCTCAAATCTCCTTTCCACCAAGGTAAGTTCAACTAAACATTTAACATTTTAGTCTTTTTCACTGGTCAATTTTCTTTTCTAGCATATTTACGGAACAAAGAGGAAAAAAAGGCATTTTTATAAAGACAAACACAGAGGGTTTATCAGTAATTTAATTTTAATCTGGGAATAAAAAATAACACAGAAAGATTTGAAATTCAAGAAGAAATTGTGAACATAGACATTGTTATAAAAGGAAAAAGTTCAATATAAAAATTACCCATATAAATTTCTAAAATAATGGTAATAATAACATATAATAAATGATAAAGTATATTTTGAATTATATAAATGTAAAAACAAAACATTGAAAAATATTAGCAAGTCAGCAAGAAGTGGATTAGTGTTAAATATCCCTAACAAATTTGCATTTGTAGTGAAAAGAGTGAATTTGAGTAATGCATTCTGTCAGAATTGTAGAATTTCAAGGTAATTATTTTAAAAAGTAATTAGAGGGAAAAAAATGGAAAGCTATAAAATGAAAAAGTATCCATCAAAAGAAGAAAAGAATAAAAATAAGTATAATGAATGATATTAATAGAACAATACAAGCTGATACAAAGAAAACAATTATCAATATAAATGTGAATTATAAACTAACTAGTTCAAATAAAGTGTTTTCTTGTATTGGATTAAAAAACAGGAATAAAAAGATATAAACTGGAAGAAGGTTGAAAATACAAGCATGTAAAAAAATCTCTTAGTTTTAAACCAATAATCCAAAGGAAGCTACTTTAACCATAAAAATATGAAATACAACAGTGCTTGAGAAAGTTTATGAATGCATAATTTAAAATGTGGTACTATATAAAATGACAGATTAAAGAGTTGGGAAATGTAATTAAAAATAAAATTTTCTCTCAACTCAGGGATCCTCTCCACAAGGTAGTAGAGAAAGAAACACTTTTACTATTGAATTAGCATTAAGTAGTTTTATTACCCATCATATGCAATCCACTCTTAGATTACAAAAAGAGAATGAAATCTCACGATTTTATAAAGCCAAATATATGCAGTCCATTACATTTATATGTGTATATATGTGTGTATATGTATATGCACATATATATATAGTCAAGATAAACTATAAACTATAAGGAATCCTGAAGTAAGAGGACTTGACAGAATCATTTGTCATCATTTGTCACTAATCCATTCTAACATTACCTGGTAATTGGATGACCATCTGTGTTTGCTAACTGGCTTTATTCAAAAGAAAAACAAACTTATCATATATTTATAAGAAGAGGTAATTATATAACTTGGAGTAAGGTGCTGATTCAAGGTAGTTAGGCTTCCACTCTCCTAACATTAGATATAGGTGTGCAATTATTCTTGATATATACATTTTAAAGAAATGATCCCAAGGTTCTTCAGAAAGACATTACTGACTCATAAACCTCACAAAATTATCTCTAGTTTTAAAAGGAATTTACATACATTTGAAAGAGAGAAAATGGCTGGAGATGTAGCACAGCGGTGGAGCATTTGCCTAGCATCATGTAGGAGTTACTTGAAATTACAAATTTCCTAAAGTAATTAATGAGGAAAGTAAAATGTCATTTCTTATTTTCAACAAGGATAACTAAGCCTCCTATTTTTAATTTGTTTTAGTATTTGCTTCTTACAAACTGCACCAGAACAATACAAAAATGAAAAACTAAACTTCTATGCCCATAGTAATATAACCTTAAAATATGTAAAGCAAAAATTAATGAAACAAAAAGATGAATCTGATAAGTCTACATGATATTAAATGATTTCCATACACCTCTCTTTAATATTGACAGAACATATAAAAGTAATAATAATAATATGGAGATTACAAAACATATAGGATTGATTTAATGAAAATTTGAGTCCCAGAATTATGGGGAAGCTGATTTTCTGCCTCTAACTCACTTTTCCCATTGTATAAATTATGAGTTCATGGGAATACCATGTCTGGCACCATAACAATTTGGAGGAGAGGCAATGTGTTATTCCTCTTACTGTTTGATCATATCTCTTCTTGATTCTATAATCTAATTTTAGCCTCACTTTCAAGTTCTGAAATATTTAGAATGATATCTTTACCTATGGAAATGGGCTGGTTGAATTTTTGTTTGGAGTTAATTGATAAGAGACAGACAGATGTGAGTGGTGGGAACACAGATTAAAGGAATAATTCTATTAACAGAGCCCACTGTGCTAACCCCCATGTGCTTTCACTTTTAAAAAGCAATTTACCTGCAGCCCTACCTAGCTTAACTGGACAGGATACATTGCATCCCTCAGCAAACTACCTGTTAGCTGCAGGAAAAATACAGACCTGAAATGCTGAAATGCTGATGATGAGAACACAAGTTACTCTGAAGGAAAAGACTTTAGTGACCCTTTCACAGACCAGATCCCAGAACTCAGGGAGATAAGAATAATTCCTCCCAACCATAAAATTTGTAAGAATAGGTTAGAACCAGTCAGCATGGGCCAAAGTGACCTAGAGTTGTCACAGCAGTGGAGACTTGAAAGGCTAATATTATCCTGCAGTCAACCTAGAGTCAAGAGGTAGACTTGGGTGGGACTCTAGAAACTCCCCTGAGACTCCAATTACACCAGAGAACAAGAAAGCCATTTGGTTCCTCTTCACTCTGAGGAGGACCCACTCTCCCTTGAGTGTCCTCTTTTTCTCTTCCCTATCCCTTCTAATAAACTCATGCCTGTTACTCTGAATGACATGTCTAAAATCTTTCTAACTTGATCACAAGAATTGAGATTGGAAGGTGAAGATTTTGTGCTGCCTCAGTTTCCCAGAAGGTCCCAGCCCTGTAACAGGAAGCTGGAGAACTCTTATTTTGACACCTTGCTGATGTCACTCTGAACTTTGTTCCAGCATTAGTAGACTAAATAATTTTATGCCTCAAGTAATCTGTAGAATGTTAGAGATTTCTATGAATCCCCTTGATAGGAAGCGTAGAGAATTGGGTGAAAGAAACATAAAGTTAAGGGAATAATTCTATAAAATGAGCCACTGTGCAGACCCTCACATGCTTTTATAAAGCAATTTACCTGCAACCCTGCCTGGCTTAAGTTGACAGGATATGTTATATTCCACAGCAAGCAACTTAAATCCAGGGGAAATGCAGGCCCAAAATGTCAATAAGAAGAATACAAGTTAACCTAAAGATGGTAGGGGGAGACTTTTTTGACACTTAGAGCCAATTCCAGATCTCAAGGAGATAAGAATAATGCCCCCAATCATAAAATTAGTAAAAACAGTTCAAATTCGGACCAGTCAGCATGGGCCAGTTGACAGAATTGTGATGTGCAGTAGTGACTGGAAAGTCTGATGTAATCCTACTGTCACTCAAAAGTCAAGAGATGAATAAGGCTTTCTGGAAACTTCCCCTGGGACTCCCAATAAAACTGGAGAGTAGGAGAAGTGTACCTCCCCCTACCTCCCTCTCCTTCTAAAGGACCCACGCTGTGCCTTAAGAGTGTCTGTTTTTCCCTTTTCCTATTCCTTTTAATTAACTCATGCCTGTTACTCTGAGGGCCATGTCTGAAATCCTTCTGGCATGTTTGCAAGAATCAGGGTGAAGGGGGCCTCTGTGCTGCTGCACTTTCATAGCAGTTTCCAGCCCTGTAACAATCTTAACAACATCAACAGAATGTTGGCTAGTTGTGAGATTTTATTGTTAACCAACACTGTTGGTTCTGACCAAATATAAGTAATAATTAAATGAGTATTAGGAAAAAAAATCCTTATATTTGCCTGCTAAGGTGTTATAACAAAATGAAATAAGAATTTTATTTTGAAATTAATAGAAATTTTTTTCTCACAAATTTGGAACCCAGAAATGAAAGGTCAATTTTGGCAGGGTAGGCCTCTGGTTAGTGCTCTCTCTGTTTTGCAGGTGATTACTGTCTTGCCATGTCCTCACATGTCCTTCCCTAAGTATGTACAAAGGGCTAAGGAGCATGAATGTCTGCTCCCTGATGTCTCTTCATATAAAGACACTGATTCTGTCAAATCAGAGCCTCACATTTGTGGCTTAATTTAACCTTTTTTTACTTCCTTATTTCTATCTTCTAATACAGCTAATACTGAGAATATGGGTTTCGATATATGAATTTTTAGGGAGGACACAAACATTTAATCCATTGTACTACCTGTCATTATCCACATACTATCTGATTTGCAGCACAAAATAGAAAATAATTTATGGACACTTTATTGTGCAAAGTTTCTAGATAAAGAATCAATAAACAAAAATCAATCTTACTTTTATGCTTCATTAAAAAAATTAGAAGCGGAGTGCGGTTGTGCATGCTTGTAATCCCAGCACATTAAGGCTGAGATAGGAGAACTGTGAGTTTAAAGCCAACCTCAGCAATGGTGAGGCACTAAGCAACTCAGTGAGACCCTGTCTCTACATTAAAAAAAAAACACACAAAATAGGGCTGGGGATGTTGCTCAGTGGTCGAGTACCCCTGAGTTCAATCCTTGGTGCCAAAAAAAAAAAATTAGAAATTAATGAATAAAAACCATTAAAGTGACAGCAAAATTTATGATGTTTTTAGGAATAAATGTAATAAAAGCAGTAGAAGATTCTAATAGTTAAAATTACACAAACATATTCAAAACTCTAATGAAGAAAACATTCATACCTACTTTAGAAATAAAATTTAAAATATTAAATCTCAAAATTGTCTATATAGTTAATATCCTTCCAACTGAAATTTTCAAGTGATTTTTCAAGGATCTTGATAAGCTGATGGAACACAGAAAACACAAGCTCCAAAGACCTATGTTAGGGAACTTGTATTATTGGGCATCAGGTTTACTATAAAGCTATAGTAAAAAGAACTATGAAAATTAGCAAATAATTTTTTAAGAGATAAATCAAAATTGCACATACCCAAGTGTAGTGAATAATCTCAGCAGCTCTGAACTTGAGGCAAGAGGATATCAATTTCAAAGTCAACCTGGGGAAAAAAAATAAAATTGAAAAAACAGGAATGTAGTTCAGCAGTATAATGACCTTGGGTTCAATCTTCAGTACTGAAACAGCACACAATCATGAAAGCTTGGTAGATTACAGAGGTTATATTCAATGTCACTAAGGAAAGAAAATTTGTATTAATAAAAGTGACTAAGTCAATTGATTATTCTTGTGGAAAAAAATAGTACCTGAAGACATATTACATCTGAATTATAGAAGATGAAACAGAAGAAAATGAAAAGCGTAGGAAAATGCAGTTATGATTTTGGAAAAGACTGCAAAATTGACTGCTTTAAAATGAAGACATTTTTGTGTATCAGAGATCAAAAATATTGATCAATGTAAACCTTAGTACCACACTTAATATATAATCCATAAATAAATTTAAGCAGATCAGAAAAATAAAGCTAAAGAAATATAATAAACTCCAGTAAAAAAGTGGGGGAAAAAAGTGTATTTCACAAACAAGGAAATAGATACTAGATTTAAAGCACTGGTATTTTTCAGGAATCATAAAAATGCAAATATCAATTATGTCATATTTTACATCAAATAAAAGTAGAAAGTATGAATAACTGTGAAAATGTAAACTAATAAAAAATTGAGAAAAATTCTTACATATTAGTGAAGGTTATTTTTTACAAATACTTCAAAAAATAATTTGGCATTATTATATAAATTTCAATAACAACTTTCAGTCAAACAGTTTCATTCCTAGGTATAAAACTTACATAAAGTCTTAAAAATGGGCATAAAGAGCAATATTCAAAAAATAATAAGAAAAATTATTCACAATAGCAAAAATCTGTAAATAATGTCCATCAATAGGACAATGGAAAAATAATTTGTGGTGCTTTCACAGAATGAAGCATTATAAAGACTGACAATGAACTTGAGTTATGAACTGGGGTCAACACATATTTCTAACATGTATTCTTATTAGAAATAGCTTTAATTTTAAATGCATAATTTCACTTTTATATGAAATTTTTAAAAATGACTGATCTCATAGAAATAGGGAATAGAATCATGGTTACCAGAGGCTGGGGAGGGCATGAGGAAAGAAAGGATGGGGAGAAATTGTTTAATGGAAACAAAGTCACTACTAGATGGGAGGAATAAATTCTGGTGAACTATTACACAGAAGAGAGACTACAGTTAGGTATTATATAATTCATTTCAATTAACTAAAAGAGCAATTTGAATATTCTCAAACAAAAGAGAGAATTTGAATACTCTCAAAACAAACAAGTGATAAATGTTTGAGATAATGAATGAGCTAAATGTCCTGATTTGATCATCATACAGCATATACATGTACTGAAACATCATACTAAACTCCATAAATAAATAAAATAATTTGTCAATTAAAAAAAGAAATTTAAAAAACTAGTCAGAGAATGGTACTTTCCATGTGATGTTATTTTATAACACTCCAAAACATGAAAAAAACTAATACATTAATTAGATATGCATACAGAAATACAGTCACTCACATGTACAACTATGAAATATTAAAAGAATACAATGGAAAGATGCATTTTAAAATTGTAAAAACGAGGCTAAGTAAGTGCATATATATAATTTATTCATTTAGCAATGTTTGTTTTTAAGTTAGTGGTCAGTGTAGGGTGTTCATTTTATTACATGTCATAACTTATGAGTAATACATTTGTTCCGTTGTGCATGCTTTGCATAACAAAACACTATATCATAGTGATATATAAAAAATTTGAAACATAGAATTTAAAGGATACAGTTCACTGTAGTTTCTCCTATTCAGAATTAAAAGTTTAAAGACCAAAAGGTGACCTAAAATAATTTTGTACTCTATGCCAATGATCGCCACTTTTGTGGTTATAACCAAAGATTACGTTCTTGGATGAGAAAGAAAATAAATAAATAAAAATTATTCAATCCACCAATGCAATAAATTCACATGCATTAAAAAGGTCAGTTTTAAGGTGAGTCTAGTCTTTCATTAAAGGCTTTCTTTTGGTTGATCATCAAAATAATTCTTATGCATCGCCCAAAGTTGCAGTTCAGCTGTAGTCAAGTGCTGAGGTTCATTGGACACAGGTCTGTTCAATCTGTTCACTCAAGCCATGCAGCTTGCTTTGCTCAAATTTGCACCTGTTACAAACATTTCCCTACCTGCAAACACCTGCTGTGACTGTTGCATCAAGAGGTTCTTTCTTTATATGAGAAATACTGTTCTTTTTGCCAGTTTCTCGAAGCTTCCTTACCAAAGCCCCATATGTTAGAATCTGAAGGTAATAATGTTGCATATATGCCTAAAATCCAAATTTCCAGTGAAGAAATAAATATAAAATCAGATGGAGATAAGAGTATAAAATGTTATGTCATATTATGTTGTTATAAGATGCTGCAGCTTGTACCTAAGACTAAAATGATCTTTTTAATTCGTCTTTCACAGCCAGCATAGAACATTTTACTCACTGAAGAAGGTGATAGTTTTCCAGTTACTTTTACTGAGGTTTGAACTCATCCTGAGAAAGAGTTGTTAAAGTTATACTGCAAAAGAAAACTTTATATTTTATTGGTCCTGATATAAACTGCTAAATCCATTTTGAAAAAACTGTGCCTTTTTACAATGTTTATTTGGTATCAGGTAACATGTATGTGTTGTTCACAGATTCACCAACCATATTTTTATAATAATTTACTTGCCTAGATTTGTACAACTTACATTGGGATCAACATGGTTTACATCTGTTATGAGATGTGACTCAAGTTCTAAATATTATATAATGACTTAAATGTACTCTGCATATTTCAGGGCCGCAAAAACAAGCAAAGATTTCTGTTTTTCAAGACGTCTACTGAGAAATAGGGGGAGGTGGACATGAAAACAAGTACTATGAAGTTCTAAAGAGGAAGGAACAATTTTCATTTGAGTTTTGGCTCAGAAATTGCTTTTAAAATGTAGTAGTATTTGAGCTGGGCATGGTGACACACACCTGTAAATCCAGAGGCTCAGGAGGCTGAAACAGAGGATGGAAAGTTCAAAGCCAGTCTTAGCAGTTGCGAGGCACTAAGCAACTCAGTAAAACCCAGTCTCTAATAAAATACAAAATAGCGCCGGGGATGTGGCTCAATGGTTGTGTGTCCCTGAGTTCAATCCCCGCTACCCCTTCCCCCAAATGTAGTATCATTTGAATAGAGTTACAAACTAGAAGTTGATTTTCTTGGGCCTACAGATATGGAAAAAGATTTTCCAGGAATGAAATTAGAAAAACTAGAGACTCTAGTGCATTTAAATAATCAAAAGTTTTGAGGACTGTATTTATGGAAAGATAACAGTGTTTTAAGGAAACAAGAACTAAAGCATAGCCAGGTAATTCCCATTTCCTTAATATAAAAAGGAAGAATAATATGTCATGGAGAACTGGCTTTACTTGAACTTCACATTAAACTGTATATATTAACATCAAGTGAAAATTCATCCATAGAAATAGTTTTAGGAGTGGGAAGGTAGATTCATGCACTGACACGGGGGAAATTCAATGTGGTAAGGGGAAAAAAATCTCATAATTTTATATTTATTTAAATCCAATACCCTTCATTTTAATTTTCAAAGCCACTTCAAATTTCATGCATTTAGCTGCAACAGTTGTCCATTTGTAGGAAATGCACCATTGAGGTAAAACTTGGCACTCTCTAATGAGACTATTAATGTTTAGCACATCTATCCAGCTCTACGAGCTAATATAATTTCATAAGAACAAAATTAAAATTTTAATTTGATCATTTCATGTATTATCTATGCATTAACAGTTTCAGGGAAGAACAGCAATGAATTTATACTTCATGTTTGGGTGAGAGAAAACATAATTTTATATCCAATAATACTCATCGTGTAGCAGAATATTCAACAAATTAAAACACAGCACAAGCCTGATTCAGAGAGTATAATAGAATCTTTGATCAGAAAGGAGACTAGGTCTTGCTGAGCCCATACCCTAAGCTCGGCAGTGTTTCCTTTTCATCTATCAGCTTCTGTAATATTTATAAAGCTGACTGAAGAAGTTTGATTTTCTGGATTCCACTTGCATTATTCAATGTATATCCGATAAAAGTTACCAATTGGAATGAGGACTGGGACTGTGAAAAATATTAGTAGTGAGAAATGAGCAGAGGTGAAACTAAATATATACTTTAAAAGATCTCATCAGCCAGGAATGGTGGCAAAGGTTTGTAATCCCAGCAACTCAGGAGACTGATGAAAGAGGATCACAAGTTAGTAACCTAGTGAAGCCCTAAGCAACTTAGCAAGACCCTGTCTCGAAATTAAAAATAAAAAATAAAAATGGTCGGGGATGTGACTCAGTTATTAAGCACACCTGGCTTCAATCCCTGGCACCTAAATTAAAAAATAAATTAGCATTTAGGGAGGTTGAGACAGGAGAATCGCGAGTTCAAAGCCAGCCTCAGCAACGGCAAGGCACTAAGCAACTCAGTGAGACCCTGTCTCTACATAAAACCCAAAATAGGGCTGGGGATGTGGCTCAATAATCAAGTGCCCCTGAGTTTAATCTCCAGTACCCCCTCCAAAATTAAAAACCTCACCCAATCATAGTAAACACTTGCTCACACACCCACAAAACTGCATCAATTAAAATGATTCTAGAATGTAAGAGTAGGAGAACTGTGTTAAGTAGTTCATGTTTGTTACACCAATGCACTAAGGAAATATTCTCATTAATTTATTTTCCAAATTACAACTGGAATAAATTATTCAAAGATGTAGTTTGCTATACTTCATGTGTTAATATTTTTCAATAACGTCTCATTGTTCTTAGAAGTTAATCTTATTCAGTTGCTTTTCTTCTTATCAGTGGGACATTTTGCCTTTGTGCATTATGCCTTGGATCCCAGCATGTCACTTCCTCGAAGGTCTTCCCAAGCTCTTCTAGACTTGAGGGATTTTTGCTATCATACAATCTCAGAATATCTCTTTTCTCCTTTTAAATATTAATCACTTATAGGTACTTGTTCAATGACAGTCTTTCTACTGAGACTATAAATTCCTTGAGGTCAAAGACAATGATTCCTCTTTAAAAATGTATGTACCACACATATTTGTGTATATTTATGGGATAGAATTTGATAATGATACACATATGTAATGTGCAGTGACCAAATCAATGTAATTAGTATTTCCATCTCCACAAACACTTAATATCTCTATGTGCTAGATGTTTTTGCACTCTAATCATTTTGAAATATCTAATAAATTGTTGTAGACTGTGGTTACTCAATTGTGCTATAGAAGGCAGGAGCCAATTCCTCCTATACAACTGTGTTTTGGTAACTATATTCCAATCTCTCCTATGTCCCTCCCCACTGCCCTACATAATCTCTAGTGGCCACCATTTTACAATCAACTTCTATATACTCAACTTTTTTAGCTTTTACAGATGAATGAGAAAATGCGGTGTTTGTCTTTGTGTGCCTGCCTTACTTAACCTCAACTTCTTCGGTTCCAGTACTGTTGCCACAAGTATCATCATGTCCTTCAGTTCCATCCATGTTGCCACAAATATTCATTCATTTTGTGTAACTAACATTCTATTATGCATTGGTACCTCTTTTTACTTGTCTATTTATCCATTTATGGACAATTTGGTCAATAGTTATTTTAATCAAATTGCTATTTAATGAGTGAATTGGTACCTGAATGATGAAAATCAGAATTTTATACCTTTGATTTAAAATATCATCAAATAGGAAAACCTCATATTTATTTAGTAACGTACAAACAAAACTAAAAAATGTTATAAAAACCAAGATATAACTTATATTTAGGAAATAAAACAAAACAACTTTGAGTATTTATAATTAAAACACTGCTGAAATCTCAGGACAATTTTCATTAATTATTGTACTGACAGAGCTGGTTTAAAATATAAAAATGGGGGAAGGGAAGAATAGAAGTTCAGTGGATTAGACAAAGAGGAATAAAGGGAAAGGAGGGGAAACGGGAATAGGAAAGAAAGCGGAATAAATCTGACATAACTTTCCTATATTCATATATGAATACAGGACTGGTGAAACGCCACATCATGTACAACTGCAAGAATGGAACTCTAATTAGAATGAGGTACACTCCACATATGTATAATGTATCAAAATACACTCTATTGACATGTATATCTAAAAAAAAAAACACAGCAGAACATAAAAAGTTCCAAACCTAAAGAGAAAAGAAAAAAATGGACTAAACATTCTCAGAAGCTACATGTTGATCCTCCACACCTGATACTTTACTCATATATTTTTTATATCTTTCCCAATGTTTGCTAGCTTCTTTAGAACTGGAAGATCAAGCCAAAGAGATGACAATGCTAAAAGACTTCCTTATTACTTATGAAGGCTGTATTTTAAGACATCTGTATCAGTTTTCTATCACTACCATGACAAATTAGCACACATTTCATGGATTAAAACAATAACAATATACTACCTTAAATTTCTCTAGCCCAGGATTCTAAAATACACAGGTAAGACTAAGTTCATTCTGGGGGCTTAAAAGAAAAGTGTGTTCCTTTGCTTTTCCTAGTTTACAAAAACTACCAGCATTCCTGGTAGTAATAATAGTATTATTACTATAATGTTTATTAATTATCACCAATTAAGCACTTACTATGTGGTTGGATAGTACAGTGCATTATATATTTCTCATTCCATTCCAACAATGATACTATCATATATGTTATTATCCTTTCTTAAACTGTAAGAAAATGAGAGAAAGAATGAGACTGAATGAAATCAAAAGCCTGTTTCAATTTAAAAACCTTAATCTTCAGTTTTAAAAAAAGGTCAACAAGGTAGACTAACAGAGAATGTAGGCTATCTACAAATCTACCAGTGCACATTATTCCTTATACTGCATTCCACAGCAGAAATTATATTATGCATTACTGTAACAGATATAGAATTTTAATGGGAAAAGTACCTGCTGTCAGCAAAGATTTTTAACATAAATAGATTGACTCTCATGAATGATAGAGAAAAGCTTTTCCATGGTAGGTAATTTTCTATACATTATTTTTGGAAAAGTATTTACTGTATTTAATTCAACTGAGAGAATAATACAAATTTCTAAGAGAAAAAGTAGGAAGACATAACAGAAGGGCCTAGAGAGTTGTCTTTATTTAATTTTGATCCTATTTGGTTACATTTAATTTGAATAATTTACTACCTAGAGGCAAAATCTTGATCAAATAGTGCCCTGATCTGATCTTGCCTAAACTAGACCAGGAATTTATGTGAAATTTTTTTGTCTTATGATATCTTAAAATCCAACCAATCAGTATCCAAACAACAAAATAAATGAACTCTTGAATCCTAATCATCTAATAATCTTCATTTCTTGTTCTTCTAAGTAAAAAACAGTTTTGCAGTTTTAAAATTACTTAAATAATTCCTAAACAAAATATTTAAGTTATTATCCATAAAGTTGCTTAGAGTTGCACAATTAATATTTATCTTGCCTAATAATGGTGTAACTTATATTGAGTAGATTGAATCATGTCCTATCCCCAAGTTCATGCATAATGGAAAGAATAGCCAACCAGTCAATAATAAATATTATCCAGGCAAGGTTCCTTTTAATTTTTCAATTGAAATCAGTAAATACAGAGGGTTGAATAAATGACTAAATCTGTTATAGATAAAACAATAGATCCAGGTTTCTACTGTTAAGAAATTTGCACTCTGGTTGAAGGAGGGGATAGGCAGAGTGCAAGATGAGCCCTATGGCACTGACTTGAAGTCAAGAGAATTCATTTTTAACATACTGTTGTAGTGTTAATATATATTTGATATAGAAATAAATGTAGATTTGTATGTATGGGCTAGAATCTATACATATATTTCTAGAGTAACCACTCCAAGTACTTAGAATCAGTGTCACCTCAGTAGCAATGAGCACAACTAGCATCCAGAGCTTGATTTTTATATAATTCTCCACCACATAGATAGATAAAATAAAATAAATGAGTTCCTTGAAGAAGAGAATGATCCCAATAGTGGTAGAAAATATGGAAGATGAGCCTATATCATCTTTGGTGAAATAAAAAAGTGCCAAAAAATCTGTTGGGGTACACTGAAAAGGCACAAAAGTCAAAGTAGAAATGCTCCCAGTGGCCACAGAGTGAGCAATTTGAGCATCAAAGAAACTACTGAATTATAATCAGTATCTACAAGTCCATACAGATATCCATAAATAATTGAATAAAATATGAGAAGTGACTACTCTTTTTTACAGAAGTCCAATTAATAAATATAAACAGTAAAATGAAATATAATGTAACCACTAGAACTCTAAAAAAGTACTGCTAGTAGTATTTGTAGGCAAGATCTGATGGATATTAAATTCAATGAGCAAATTTTAAGGAACACAGATATTTTCAGAATCTCTAAATATTTTTCCCATTCACAAAACTTTGCTAATTACAAATAAAGAAAGAGTATTTACAGTGAAAATCCTTGTCATACCAAAAAAAAAAAAACTTAGTAAATATGGAAATGATTGAATAATCACATAAAGATAAAACTATTTTATACTTAATGGCATTTTTTAAAAATTATTTTCTCTGCTTAATAGGAATATGAATGACATTTGTGTCCTCAATTTTTATTAGTGTAATATCTTTTCTATATGAGTATAGAAATACTTCATTTGATCAAAAAAGTAGAGAGTCATGACACCTAATGTTGAGCTTGTATGTTCTTATTTATATAAGATTATTATCATATAATTACTGGATGAATAGACTAAAAAGGAATGTTGGACAAGGAAGTGAAGGTATGGGTTAAAGGTAAAAGAAAGAAATTCCTACAATTCCAATGTATGTCTAGATTTGTGTGTTAGTTTTTGGTCATTGTGGCAAAATGCCTGATAATATCAACTTAAAGGGAGGAGAGGTTTATTTAGGATGACAGTTTCATAAGTTTCAATCCATAGTCACTTTGCCCTGTTGGTTTGGGGCCTGTAGCAAGGCAAAACCTCATAGTGTGGCATGTGTGGTGGGACAAAGCTGTTCACCTCTTGGTGCTTCAAAGCAGAGAGTGGGAAAGGCTGAGGTTCAATATCCCCTTCCAAGGCATGCCCCAACAGCCTACCTTCCTTCACCACCTCCCAATAGCATCACAGACTGAAGATGTGATCAGGCCTTTCCATTAGGGTCCTTTGGGGTCATTTAAGATCCAAACCATAACAGGAATTTTTTGATCATCTGTGTGTTTGGGTTTGGGTATTTCAATTGGAAATATAGAATATTTTTCTTCCCTGAAAAAATGCATTTCTTGATGAGATATATAGAAAATGAGAGGATTAGAGTTAAATGGATTGAACAGTTTTCCAGAAGTTTGAGTCCATGGCACTGGTATAAATGCCTGCTTCAACAAAGAAAAAGAATAATCTTATGGAGGAGATGAGTAAAAGAAAATAGATGAAGCAGAGTGTGAACAGAAAGAGAGGCAATAGTAAAAACACTAGGAAAGATACAAAATTCTAGTAAGTATCTAGACTATGTCACAGACAGATTCATGGTAGTAGTAATGAGACTGGAAACTAGGAAAATATTTAGTGACCTGTTTCCATTAAATATGGTGTTTGTTTGAAAGAAAAGTTTACTCACTGAAAGAGAGAAGTTTATGGATTCTCTGCACAATTTTTTCTAATCTGAAATCATCATATGCAAATATTGTAAATCCTATGATGGAAATACATATTTTAGTGCACAAATATTTACTAGTTTTTGACATAGCTGCTGATGCATAATAGGAACTCAACCTAAATGATTGCAAGAAAAGTTGATGGAATTAAACCAGAAGAATTAAAGTGCTACTGAAGATTGAGTAGCAAAAGTTCTGGGTAGGAAAATTCCATTGGCCTAGAATCTTACTACTATGGGAAAGGTTCCAAAGCTGATCAAAACTTGACTACTAAAACCCAGAAAGAATAACTTGATTGTTTTTCTCAATAATGACAGTCTGTCACCTCTCCCAATTACCTATTCTTTCTATTCATTGTTCTTCATATTATGGCCTTTATTTCCTTGATCACTATATATTACCAATTTTCTTTGCACATATTATTAGATTTTCTTGTGTTGTCATATCATACATACATCATTATCTTACTTATAATTTTAAAATTATGTTTGTCCCTCATATTTTGCTGACTCCTGTTTCCACGAAGTATGGGAAACATGCTATTTTTTTTTTTTTTTTTTTGATACTGGAGATTGAACTCAGGGGTACTCGACCACTGAGCCACATCCTCAGCCCTATTTTGTGTTTTATGTAGAGACAGGGTCTCACTGAGTTGCTTAGCGCCTCACCATTGCTGAGGCTGGCTTTGAACTCACAATTCTCCTGTCTCAGCCTCCCTAAGTGCTAGGGTTACAGGCTTGAGCCATCCTGCCCGACTGGGAAACATGCTATTTTTAATGTTCTGTTTTGGCTTTAAAAATGGCAATATGCATAAAAGATGAAAAACAATAAAAATCAGTATTCCTTTTTAATACAAACTTTACAATAATTTTCTTGCATATATTTCTGGAGTGATTGTCTACCTGAGTGTCTTTAAGTAAATATGTGTTATTCATAAAGGACTGGATCATTTTAAAATTAACAAAATGAAGGCTTTATATTTGTCCTAAATAAAAATCTTTGAGAAAATGATTTCAATAATCTAGGAGTAAATATATGTGGTATATGGGTGATTAGAATATTTTAAATTTCTTCAATAACAGACTTCCACCTTATTTTTCTTTTGATAGTTCCTTTCATAAAAGAACGGTTTTAAAGTAAAACATTGCATGCACATACTGACATCTGGTGGGTATTCAGCATATTATTTCTAGTGTAAACGAGGAAAAGAAAATGCACTACAATAAAAAACAAAGTTCTATTTAAATGTTTTAAAATAATAAAAATGAGCTTTGCCTTTATATTCTCAAGAATCTAAATATAAGAATACTATAAACAGCTTTGTTACATGCTTAATAAATTTGTTATGAACTGCATTTTTAGTTTGTGGAAACATCATAAATAACCCACGCATCCTAGGGTCTAACACAAATGTTAGCATACTGTAGATGCTATACTCTTGTGGTTTTCACATAAATTATACCATATATGTCATTATAGCTAAAAATTGTCACAGGGTTGAAACATTTTTAGAATAAAGAAATTGAAAAAGTGAAGATGCTACATGTTTAGTAGTCTTTCTCTAAATTAGAAATATCCTGAGAATTAGGAAAAAAATTAGAGGACAGTTTTACCAAAGTAGAATATTGTAGAAGTAAGGGTGTATTTTATTTATTTTTGAAGAATTAGACTATGTATAACAATACACTTCGATGGCTATTTATGCTTTATCAAGACCTCAAGTTGGTCCCCAAAATAAAAATAAAAAACAAAGGTACTGAACACCAAATGCTTAAAATATTATGCAACCACAGTTTGGAAATATAGGACATAATAAGGATTTATTAGTCTGAAGGCTGAATCTAAGCCTATATGGCAGGATTTAATTATATCCTCTTATGAAACAATATATGTATTTAAATGCTAAGGGACCCCTTCAGTCTGCAAACGGCTAATTCTGAGGTGCTAGGCTCCTCCTGGAAGTTCTCACATTCTTTTTGGTATTATGGCTTGGATTTTGTAGTGTCTTCCAAAAGCTCATGTGTGAGACAATATAAGAATGTTCAGAAGCCGGGCGCGGTGGCGCACGCTTGTAATCTCAGCACTTAGGGAGGCTGAGACAGGAGAATCGCGAGTTCAAAGCCAGCCTCAGCAACGGCGAGGCGCTAAGCAACTCAGTGAGACCCTGTCTCTACATAAAACACAAAAAATAGGGCTGGAGATGTGGCTCAGTGGTCGAATGCCCCTGAGTTTAATCCTCACTACCAAAAAAAAAAGAAGAAGAAGAAGAATGTTCAGAGATGAAATGATTAGATTCTGAAAGCTGAAACATTATCTGTGGATTAATCTACTTGAAAGTATTAACTGAGTGGTAACTATAGGCAGGTAGGGGGTGGCTGATGAAAGTAGGTCAATAGGAGTGTGATTTGGTGGTTTATATTTTGTCTCTGGGAAGCAGCTCTCTTTCTCTTACATGTCATGAATTGAGCAGTTTTCCTTCACCACATCATTCTACCATAATGTTCTTCCTCACCTTAGGCCCAGATAAATGAAATTGATAGACCATGGAGTGAACCTATGAAACCATAAACCAAAATAAACATTTCCTTATTTAAGTACTTCTTGTCAGGTCTTTTGGTGACAAGGACTCAAAGCTGATTAAAACACTAGGCAAGCAGTTACCACAGACATTCTAGCTTACACATACCCTAATACTTCTTTTTTTATTCAATTTATTTTTTAATTTGTTCTAATTAGTTATACATGGTAACAGAATGACTTTCAATTTATTGTACACAAATGGAGCACAACTTTTCATTTTTCTGGTTGTACATGATGTAGAGTCACACCACATGTGCAGTCAGACATGTACCTAGGGTAATGATGTTCATCTTATTCTACCATCTTTCCTGTCCCCAATACCTCTTGATCTTGTGTGTTTATCACATTCCTGTTTGTGGTCCTGAAAAATAAATCTTGAAATTCAAGTCATATTTCATGTCTGTCTTCCATGATCTCTTTCTCTCAAGAGACAATGATTTTTTTTAGACTATAATAAACCTTGGACTTGGTCGAAGTCTGACTCAAATCTTGACCAAGATTTTTTTCAAGAGTCTAAATAAATAAGAATATTCAAGAACCATTTGTAGAAACCTACTCATATGTTTGCCTCAATTTCATCATACCTAGATATAGAGCCAATGTTATATTTTATGTTCTTAATATCTGTTTCCCAATTTTCAATTTAAATTAATTTGTTAGTCTAAACAACTTTTAAAGTGCATTTTCATATAATTCTTGAAATTTGTTTTGGAATAATTTTTAACATAATTCTTAACATTTTTTCTGTCATTTTTTGTTGAACATAGTTCTTATCTTTCTTTTCTGTTGTGTTTTTTTCTTTTTTTATCTTCTTTTTTTTATATGCATTTCTGACCATCTCTGATGTTATACCTTTTCATCTCTTCTATTTTCCTAACTTATAGGGTAGAAAGTAAGACTAAGAAAATGATTATCTAACACATCTGCCATTACTGCTATCTTAACATCATCTTCAGCAATGAAAATCACCATAAATTTATATAGTTCTACTTATTTTATATGTGGATAAAAATTTGATGCAAATAAATTAAGTAATTTTTCCAAAGTTGTACACCAAGCTAGACTTATCACCTATTCATTTGTCCAGTTATCTTTCCCTATTTTCACCTTTATTCCCTAGTTAGTCCACCTTTGTATAATCATAATCTGTGTTTTCATCTCTAAAAATTATTTTTACTCACAAAAGACGTGATGGATTCCTCTCTTAAAAAGCATCAAATTTAACCCTTTTTAAATGTTTCCTAAATTTAAATTTTACATTCCTCAAACTATTTCTAAGCTCAGAAGTGAGATACATATGTGCGCACGCGCGCGCTCGCCCACACGGTGGAGCTCTAGCCTCTGGCCTTTCATGTGCCAGACAAGTGCTCTGCTGCCATAATACATCCTTGGCCTGAGGTGAATACTTGAATAAGGTCTTATCTTTTAAAAATGTTATTTTTACTTATTTCCCCAAGGATATATTTATTCATCGTATGATAAATCTAAAAATAGATCAGGAGGTTAAAGTAGTTGAAACAGAATGGAAACAAGAGACTAACGTGTTTTCTTAGTTTTCCTATGGCATCAACAATACTATTTCTGAAAACTTAGATTCTCCTCACCTTTAAGTCATTAAATCCAGTGGTCCTTATATTTGAAAATGTTTACTTAAATTTTCACCTTTACTTTAGTCACTTTTCTTTTTCTTCATGATTCTACCAACTTCGTGCTAGGCACTCACTTTACCACTGTACTAGGACCTCGCAGAAGACAGGTAAAAACATCAATACTTGACCCTGAGAAGCTCAGTGGTTCAGAAAATCTCTCTTCCTTTATGTTTTCTACTCAGCTTTCTGCACAGAAAAAAAAAACCTTTCTAATTATTTTCAATATTTTCAAAGTTTCTAATTATTTTCAAAGTTTCTAATCTCTCTCTTACTCTCCAGGATCTCACCTGAGATCCATCTAAACATTGGATTCCTCAAACACTACTTTTTTTTCTTCATATACTACCTTTGGGTGAGTTCATTGATTTTCCTTATTTCAACTGGTAATTGCATCTCTTATTCTTTCAAACTTATCTGTCTTCCTGGACTCTCTTTACAAGCTGAGATTAATTAATCAAAGAGTTTGCATGCTGTACAAACAGACAACACACAAGAGCATCAAAAAAAGTCAAAATTGAACAATTATTCTACTCCCAAGGCTGATTTTTTTAATTTTATCTTTCTTATGGCAGTATTGTGTTTAGCCCACCAAGCCAACCTAGGGTCTAGAAATCAAACTGGACTTCTTATTCTTTTCCTTTATCCTCTGTTGTGATTAATAATCAATTTTCTTGATTTCATTCTCCGTATATACAAGCAATTCATCTTTTGCATTGGGTTACTTTTTCCCTTGTTCAGATCCTAATTCTCTACAAATTAATGCCTTGTATTTTGCACTCTGATGATGCTGGGAGGTTTTAAGTGTCATATACATAACATCTCCATCACTTGTGCATAATTTAGATGCCACCCAGTGCCCTTTCTTTGCTTGTCTCCCTTCTGTTCATAGGTTGACACATTTGGTAGCAAGCCTAAACTAACATGCCCTATTTCTGTTCTGTAATTTTCTAGTACTATGAGTTCAAAGCCAGTTTCAGCAATAGTAAGGCACTAAGCAACTCAGTAAGACCCTGTCTCTAAATAAAATGCAAAAATAGGGCTGTGGATGTGGCTCAGTGGCTAAATGCCCCTGAGTTCAATCCCTGGTGCCAAAAAAAGAAAAGAAAAGGAGAGGAGGGGGGAGGGAGAGAGAGAAGAGAGAGAACACTCTCAAATGCATTCTATGAAACCAGTATGACTTTAATACCAAAATTAAAGATGCATCAAGGAAAGAAAACTATGGACCAATATCCCTGATGAATCCTAGGTGCAAAAATTCTTCAAACATTAGCCAACTGCTTCCAAAACCTATTAAGAAGATGATACTCTGATCAAGTGGGTTTCATTCCAGGGATGTAGGGTTGGTTCAACATATGTCAATCAATAAATGTAATTTACCACTTAGAAAGAGTTAAGTAAAAGAATCACATGAACATCTCAATAGATGCTTAAAAGGCCTTTGATAAAATACGGCATCATCCATTCATATTAAAAATGCTGGAAAAACTAGTGATGGAAGGAACTTACCTTAACTTCATAAAGGCTATATATAACAAACCCAAAGGCAACTTCATGACAAATTGAAAGAAACTAAAAACTAAAAGTATTTGTTTCTCTAAAATCAGTAATAACACAAGGATGTCCACTCTCACCACCACCATTCAATATAGTACTAGAAAAATTAACCAGGGGAACCAGGCAAGAGAAGGAAATTTAATGGATGCAGATAAGCAAAGAAGTCAAACCACCTCTGTTTGCTCATGACTTGATCTGGTATCTAGAAGACTTTTAGAGTTGATAAATGAGTTCAGCAAAGTACAGGGATATGAGATCCACACCCATAAATCAATAGTTTTTCTATATTCCAACAGTGATTCAACCAAGGAAGAAATCAGGAAAACCATCCCATTCATAATAACCTCAGATGAACAAATGAATGAATGAATGAATGAATGAATGAATGAATGAATGAATGCTTGGGAATTAATCTGATCAAGGGCATAAAAGAACTCTACAGTAAAAATCAATGAACCCTGAAGAAAAAAATTGAAATGACTTTAGAAGACAGAAAGACCTCCTATGTTCTTAGATAGGCAAAATCACATATTACCAAAATCAATATACATATTCAATATAATCCCTCTCAAAATACCAATGACATGCTTCACAGAACTAGAAAAAAAGAATTTTTAAATTCTTTTGGAAAAATTAGAGATGCAGAATAGCCAATACAATACTGGGCAATAACTAAGTTATCAAAATACCTGATTTGAAATTATACTACAGAGTTGTTGTAACTAAAACAGCATGGTATTGGCATCAAAATAGAGATGAATTCCAATGCAACAAAACAGAATACAGAGACAAACTCATATACTTGAGACATCTGAAACTTGACAAAGATGCCAAAAGTATATTTTGGAGAAAAGATACCATTTTAAGCAAATAATGCTGGGAAAACTGGATAGCTATATATAGAATAAAGAAACTAGATCCCTATCTTTAACCTTGTACAAAAGTTAAATTGAAATGGACCAAAACTTAGGAATTGGAGCAGAAACTTTGTAAATTCTAAAAGAAAACATAGAGTCAAAACTTACCATATAGGTGCTGGCACCAACTTCCTCAACAAGACCTCCAAAGAATAAGACATAAAACCAAGAATCAATAAGTATGATGCCATCAAACTAAAAAGCTTCTGAAAAGCAAACTAAATGATTAATAATGTAAAGAGGCATAATTTTGTGCAAAGTTAGAAAAATTATGATTGTAACAATATTTTTTTCTATTTGCCTCAACAAATGTTTTCAGTGAATAGTGTGTACAGCTTCTGAAAATTTGTTTTTTTTTCTGTTATGTTTGATAACATGTATTAAAATGCAACTTTTGAGGAAAAAAAATGAAGTATAAAAAAAATAAAAAATAAAAAAAATTTAAAAAAAACACTCTAAAAAAAAAAAAAAAGAATGTAAAGAGGCAGCCTTCACAATGGGAGAACATGTTTGCCAGCTACTCCTTTAATAGGAGATTAATATCCTGAATATATAAAGAATTCAAAAACTTAACAACAAAAAACTAATAATCCTATCAATAAATGGGTAAAAGAACTAAACAGAAACTTCTCAAAAGAAGAACTATCAGTGGCCAACAAATATGTGAAAAAAATGTTCAGCATTTACAGAAATCAGGGAAAAGTAAATCAAAACTACACTAAGATTTCATCTCACACCAGTCAGAATGGCGATAATCAAGAATATGAATAATAATAAATGCTGGTAGGGAAAGGGGTACACTTGTACATTGTTTGTGGGACTGCAGACTAGTACAACCACTCTGGAAAAAAATATGGAGAGTCCTAAAAAAAACTAAGGAAGGAACCACCATGTATGCCAGCAATTCCACTCAGTTGGTATTTTCCCAAAAGATCTAAAACCAACAGTTATACTCACTTCAGTGTTTGTATATGAACAATTCACAAAAGGTAAATTATGAAATTTAGGCGCCCATCAATAGATGAATAGATTAAGAAACTGTGGTATATATACACAATGGAGTTCTACTCAGTCATAAAGAAGAAAGAAATTATAGCATTTGCTTATAAGTGGATGGAAATGTAGAACATCATGGCTGAGTGAAGTAATCCAAACTCGGAAACTCAAAGTTAAATATTTTCTCTCATATGTGGAAGCTAGAGTAAAATTTTCTAAAAAAGGAGAAGGGACGGATAGGTTATCATAAAGATATAGGTAAGATCGGTATTGTTGAAGAAGGAGATCTAGAAGCAAAGTCGGGGGACTGGGACAGGGGAGACAATGTGAAATGAATTCTTTAAAAATCATGTTATGTGCATATATAAGTATTCCACAGGGAACTTCACCTTTATGAATAAGTAAAAAGAACCAATCAAATATAAATAAGTATAGGAGCAAACAAAAGTCTAGCAGAGTAGAGGAAGATCAGGGGAACAGTGAGATGATGAGAAGGAAAAGGGGATGGGAAAAGGGGGAGATCATGAACTGAAATCAAATTCTGTGCATGTGTAAGTTTGTCAACATGAACTCAACTACTGTGTATTACTGTAAAGCTCTTAAAAATTAATAAAATAAAATAAGTTCTTTATCTTTGCCTAAAAACTTCCTCCAGATCTTACTCTTTCTTGGCTTACTCCTTTTTTTCCTTCTGAATTTTATTCCATTTTCACCTTGTCAAAGCAGTTTTACTGATTAAATTCACACTCCATTTCTTTTTCTTCCCTTATTTTGTCTATAGTTTAATGCAGCCTGATATATATTAAATGGTTTATTTTTATTTGTGCCTCACCCTGAGTTTACCAAACTATAATTTGAGAAGATATAGGATTTTTAAGTGAACTGTTTATTGCTGTATCCATAGCACTCAGTTTTATGGAATTATTGTGGAAAATGTTTGAAAGAGTAGATACAAATTGACATAGTTTTTCTTCTAGAATTAAAGAAATATGTAATTTCTGGAAAAAAAATTCTAGAGAATATTTCTTAACCAATAAATTCACATTGATGATAGTATGTATATAAACTTATGGTGTATACACTTAGAGAAATGATGTTGGAACATCTGTCTTAGTTTGCCTGTGTTTTAAACTTGTACATGGGATTGTTTTTCCCACTTGAAAAACAAGATTATGTGGAGATTTGGATACAGGACTGAGACTACTAATAAAACAAAGAATTACTAAAGACTTTTTTTGCATGGAGCAAGAAATGGTCTATGTGCTCCTTAGATTTATCATATGATTGGAAAGGAAGGATGTATATAATGCATGGACAGTGAACTAACTCTTACCAAGCACTCAGTACTTGATAAAGTAAGTGTGCTCGGATTCACATACCTTATTGGAATTTCCTTAGTTTTTACTCTGGCCTACTGTTTTTATGTATTCTAATATTCCTTCTAAAATATGAATAGCAAATCAAAATCCAAAGAGATTTGAAATCTTAAGAAACTGATCTCATAAATAACAAACCTAGGTTTAAAGTTGCAACACACAAATTCACACCTATGTATATGCACATATATGCTGAACACATAGCTTGTGGTTTAGTAAAGTTGTGATTATGAATTAATGTGTATTTATTTGGGGGGAGTTTGGAGTTGGAACACTAGTTTAAAGTACCATCGCACCCTATTATTACTCTTTTTAAGTATGTACCAGTGCTACCCATTGGTTACATAGAAATATTGCTGGGAATTATTTCTCATGTTCTCCAGGATTGTATAAAATAATTAAAGAAGATTAATATTAACAGAGATTTAAGGGAAGTTTTTATCCCAGAATCAATGAATTTTAGAGAAAAATAATAATTATAAAACAATAGATTAAAATTAACCTGCTATTAGTATTCATTTGCTAGCTTGTATTTATGCATGGATAATTAGGTGATTTTTTTCTAGGTGAATATCAAGATCTTTACAATTAGTTAACTTCAAAAAAAAAAAAACAGGTCAACATTTATTCCAATTCATTCTATAGGTACTTTTTAATCTTGGAGATATTGCAGTTATGTCCAAGGAAATATGACAATAATCTTAACTGGAAATTTTAAAACACAGTATATATTTGAAGAAATGAATGAATATTATATATAGATCCTCTTTTCTCATTAAATATAAGTCATTTGACGAAGGGAATAATAGTTACAATGTAATTTTAGGAAAGATAGAGTATTTCTTTTTTATTTAAAGGAGTATATCTAAAGTAATCCATTCAGTTTGGAGTTTGCAGGTTTAATAGATGTATTAATGAAGCTATTCATTTAGTAGCTATTTGACTACTTAGAGATTAATATAAGTACCAATAAAAGATTTCCAGATCTATTTGCAAAGTCAATATTCTCCCTATGAGTGATCTTTCTTTCCAGAGTATGAAGGGATTATTTTAGTTATGTTGTCTGTTAATGAATAGCTTACTTTAAAGTGACCACATGAAAAAAATTATTTTAAATCTTTAGGAGTGGTTTTTTTACAACATTATGAATCACATTGAAAACTTAGCATTTTTAATTTCCTGCAAGCACAAATTTTTGGAATCTTCTTTGTTGAAACTCCCACTACATGATTTGAAGTCAACTGGCAAGGACTGCTTAGATATTAATAATGCTCCATGAGAGTAGGACAGTTTGAATCTTCTCACTGGCTTATGGTTAGAATTAAAACTGAACCAATAACTGCTATTACTGCTACTGCAAGTTCAGGGATGTGAAAGTGCAAATAGATTCATTGGTGATATACAGATGAACAGCTTCTATGGAGGATGAATGCAATAGAGAAGCCAAGGTGAATGCCTAACACTTCTTTGCTCTTCCAGAGAGAAAGATAATTTTGAACAAGTTCAGTTTGCTTCCTATGCAATAGGGATGTATTTCCAAGGAAAACAGCAGATGTTGGTGTAAGATGTACTATTTAGAAATGAGGCTGGAAAATTGTGCTGTCTGTACTTTGTGTTCACAACCAACTGGCTCAGTGAGTCAGTAGAGAATTTTTCAGCATGTTTTACTAAATCTTATTCAGTATATGTCAGAATTTTGAAGTAAACTAAAATTATGGACCTCTTAGAAGCATATTTTTTATCTTCTCCCCAATTTAATTCCTGCTCAGAAATTCTACATAGTTATTATTTGCTCAGTCACCATTCTCATGTCCAGTTGCTTCAACAAAATGATCAATTTTGTGTGGAAAAGATAATGAAAAGAACCAAATTTCAATTATTTTGGTTCTTTGAAATATAATGTAAGTAATTTAATTAATTGCAAAAATGAATTGTTAACATCACTCTAAAATCCTAATGATCCAGGTTATTTCTGAATTGACTCTGTCAGCATGAGGTGTAAGTACTAGTTTCTTAACAGAAAGTTAATCACTTAGCTATATTGGGTTCAATATTTTTAATATTGCACCAAATATGGATCTATACTTTTATAAAGGATTGAAGAAAAGACATATTTCCTTATTGATAATATGTCAGACATTTCATAACTGAGTAGACATATTTTAAGAGAAAAAATCTTCATGGAACCTCAAATAAAGGGAGAATAGAGTAACCTCTATGTGATCACCCTGGACATTATTTCTGTGTACATAATATCAGGTAAAAATTCAAAATTCAAGTCATATAGCAATATTTTTAATATTGCATCCACAATGAAATAAAGATGACTCAATTATTATCTATTATTTTATTTGTTATTATTCATATTTTAGGTGAGATCATATAACAAATTCATAAGTAACTGTGAGTGAACCGATCATTCAGATAGTACACAAGAGAAAAAGATGATTTATCATATTTTTGGAACTCAAAATATTTTGCAGCTGACTGAATAATATGCATATATACATCTAACCACTTAAAATTGTGGAGAGTTTTCCAGAATGCTAAAATTATATGCAAAATACTGTATTCTGTGGTTTACATGTATTATCTCCTTAAACCTTTTCATTAACTCTTTATGAATAAAAAATTTAATGAGGAATCTGTGGCAAAGAATCACTGAAATGATACATTTCTTCTCTGAGAAAACATAAGACTAAGGTCATCTATTCCAAATAGAAAGTTGATATATGATCCATTATGATCTGCATTTTCATGAAGGATTTGAGAAAAGATATATTTCCTTATTGGTGATGTTTTGGACATTCCATAACTAAGTAGAAACACTCTAAGAGAAAAAATCTTCATGCAACCTTAAAAAATGGAGAATAGAGTGACCTCTATGTGACCTCCCATCATCTGTTCTCATGTACATGATACCAGGTAAAAACTCAAAATTCAATTTATGTGATAGCCAAAGCTAGAAATCTTAGCAATATTCATCAACTGATATTCAGTGCAATATTAATAATATGAAATTTTCAAAATTGTAACTATCTCATATATGCTCTGTAAATTCCTTCAGCTTACCATAAAGTGAAAATATTTTGCTGACATTAGCAGTACCTCTTTTACTTTATTTTTTTACATGTCAGTGACACTATAAAATCCATTGTACTTTTTTTTCACTACTACGAATATCACAAAGATGTCTTCATTTTTTCACTTGGCTTTCCTTTTTCAAAATCACACCTAACTATCACCATCTATACAATCATCTAAAGAAAAACAAAAACAGTAACCAAAAAAAAAAACACAGGGCTTATTTTCAACCAGTTATTTTCCTGTTTCTTCATTCACTTAAATATCTAAACCTTTTATTCCTTTTCTGTAGTACTTGAAAATGAATTTTCTTTTTATCGTTCCACCAAACCCACTGATGATTTAAATGATGCCTTATCACTACTTCCCTGAGACTCAACATCTTTCTTGTTATATTCATAATTATCATTTTGCTCATGACAACACAAGTAACAGTTTAAAATTGTTTTTAGGAGGTTATTGTTTTACCAAGTTGCTTGTGAGCATTTGTTGTTCTTAATTTTTTTTTAGGAGCGCCTTTCTATTTATCACTTTGATGCCATTTGTTTCTTACAAATATTTCTCTCAGATGTGTTTTATTGCTTTCAACCAGGTTTGCAAATGCAATGGACAAAAAGTTCTGAAAAAAAATTTGGTGGAGCTTGCTTCTCACCTCCGTTTTATGATGCAGAGGTAAGTCTGCACTTGAAAGCTTGCATTCCAGCTGCAGAGTGCAATCTCTTTTGTGAATGACAGCACTGGAAATTTAAATCCATCTGGAACACTTCAAGCATTCGATTCATTTATTAACTTATTACCAAGCTTGGCATATGCATTCTCAAACTATCAGTGAGGCAGGAATTTAAATGAAATTAGATAAACAGATTTTAGTAGAACAGTATATGTATTAAAGATTTGAAAAGAGTTTTCTGTTTTTCATTTTTTAGGAGAGCCTATTTATCTCTTTGATGCCATGTTAGTATTTATTAGCCTTACCTTAAACTTACAATAGATTTTAAGACTACTGTAGATAAAAAGAAATGAAATAACTGTTGTGGCCAGAAGAGGGAGATCTTGTAAAAATATTTGAAGCACAAGTTTAAAATAATATTTGATTTGAACTAAGTTCATTTTAAAAAGTAAAAGAAAAACAAACGACTCAAGTTTCATAATTTAATGCTTTCTATAGTTATATGACTGCATTTTATAAAATACTTATGGGGAAGATGTGATGTCATGTACATATATATGTGTATAATATTAAAATAGGCTATATTAAGAATTAAGATAATTATTACTCATCATAAAAACCTAAAATGAGAAAAATAAGACTAAGAATATTATTAGTAAATAAAATTGATCTTATTTATAATACTGTTATTCATTGCTTTAAATTAGGTCCTTTCCATCAGAACACTACAAAAACAAATGTAAATATCACTGTTAGGTCAGAGGCAGACACGGAAAATGGCCACTGGAGCCACGCAGGAGCCAGAGCCAAGGGAATTCCCGGCCACCTGCAGCCACCCCACATCCGCTCAGTCCAGCCAGGAGCAGCCCTGCCGAGGCGCCCCGCCCCTGGGGGCACTTTCTGAAAGCTCCTCGCTCTCTCGTGCTCCACAGGGCCGCAGTATGCCCCTTCCCCTTGTCCACCGCCACCACCAGAAGCAGCACGGCCACCGTCTGTCGCGTGCACCAAACACAGTACCCATGCGCCAAACACGCCAACATGGCAGCCTCCAGTAGCCAATGTGGAAAAGAATAGCGAACCTCCGACATGAAAACCGCCATGACTCCCGGCTCATCCTGAAAGGACTCTAACCCCACCAGCCTCACCTAACCAATCTCAGAAGACACTGGACTTTAGACCAACACCTCTTCCTGCCCCAGGCCCTTCCCTTCCTGCCTCAAGCCTTCCTTTTCCAGAGTGGGGGGGGAACCTTTAAATTCTGTATGCCACGAGGCTCCAGCGCCATTTTCTGCCCATTCAAGCCTGGTGACCAGGGGGGAGGGTGACCCGGGAGCATTCCTCCCAGAATAAAGCCTGTTCCGGTCCTGTTTTACTTCTATCTGGTCATTTGGCTTTACAATCACACAATGACATATAAGAAGGAGGCAAGGCTTCAGGCTGAGAACAATGGAGCTATAGATTAAGACCTCTGAAACTATGAGCACCAAATAAACTCTAAAATTGTTCTTGTCAGATCTTCTGGTCACAGTAGTGAAAAAGCTGACTAAACCAGAAATTGGTGCCAAGAAGTAGAGTCATTGCTATGACTAACCCAACTTTGTGGTTCAGAAGCTTTTGGAGATTTTTGAAATTCCTGAGAGAAATTTTGAAAAATTTAGAGATAAAAACTGGAAAAGCTTTAGACTGTATTGAGTGGAGTTTAATGGACAATTCTGGTGGGGAGTTCAGAAGACCAGAATGCCCATAGGACTGCAGACATTTAAGATAAGTCTCATGAAATTTCAGAGAAGGAAAACTCTGTTGGAATTTGGACAAGAAGCTGTTCATGTTATGTTTTGGCTAAGAAGTCATCTACATTTTGCGTATGTCCTGAGATTTTTGTGAGGCTGAATTTAAAGGTGATAAACTTCTTAATCTGACTGAAGAAATTTCTAGGCAGCATAGCATTCCATCAGTGGCATGCATATTGCTGATGGCTTATAGTAAAATTTATTGTGATAATCAGAAGGAGAAAGCAAAGCAGAAAGATTTGAAAACTTGCAGTTTGGCAAAAAACTGCCAGTAAAATTGGGGCTAAGGAAGATGTGTTTGTTAAAGGTAGGGACTAAAGAGACACTGCTAAATACTTTACCCAGAGATGATAGGAAAGATGGGTTGAGGGCATCTCAGGAAGTAGCAAGACCACACCCATCTTAAGCTTAAGGGAGTAAAAGTAAAAATTCCTTTGAGAAGAGACCAATGGCACTCTGCTTACACAGAGTGGCCTAGGAAGTAGTTCAACCATTTTTAGCCACACAGGCACTCAGAGGCTTCTGTAGCCTAGAAGCTTGGCCACTGCTCCAGATGGTCACAACCTTAGTGGCAACCATATGGTACTGGTTCTGCAGCATTGGAGGATGCTAGAATTAGCAGGTCATGGAGGCTCCCATCAAGATTATAAAGGAAGGCTTGGGAGACAAGGCAAAGTGCTGCTGTGTTGGAGTCTCTGTGAGCAGCCCCTGCAAGGGAGATGCCTGGAGATGTGATAAGAAAGTGAATGCTACAGTGGAGAATCCTGAGAGTAAGAGATGCAGTATGTGAAATACCTGCCAAGGAAAGCTGTGAGAATTGAGCAGAGACAACTCAACAGAGAGATGATATGGGCTCCAACCAGCAAAACAATAGGGGTGGAGCTATATAAGCCATCTACAAGACTTGCTTGCCCAGCTGGATTTTGGTCTTATTTGGGTTCCTTCCCTTCTTTCTGTGTTCCTATTTCTGCTTTGTGAGATATAAATATTTGCTCTGTATTTATATACTAGAAACATGTAACTTGCTTTTGATTTTTATAAGGATCAAGCTAAGAGTTTGCCTTTACTCTCAGATGAGATTTTGGATTTGTACTTTAAGGAAACCAAGGAACTAACTGTTAAGACTATAGGACTTCTAAAAAATGGACTAAATGTATTTTACACTATGGGATGAGCATGAGCTTTTGGAGGCCAGAGACAGACGTTATGGTTTAGATATGAGATATCCCCCAAAAGCTCATGTGCGAGATAATGCAAGAAGGATTAGAGGTGAAATGACTGGGTTATGAGACCCTTAACCCAATCAGTGAATTAATCCCCTAATAGGGATTACCTAGGTGGTAATGATAGGCATGTAGGATGATAGGAGGTGAGTCACTGAAGGTGTGCCTTTTGGCTATACATTTTGTCCATGATGAGGGGTTGTCAATCTCTCCCCTGCCCCTCTTCCTGTTACAATGTCCTGAGCCACTTTCCTCCACTACACTCTTCCACCATGGTATTCTGCTGTACCTTGGGTGAGAACAATGGAGCCAGACAGCTATGAATTGAGACCACAAAACCGTAGGAACCAAATAAGCTTTTCCTCCATTAAAATTGTTCTTGTCAGGTCTTTTGGTCACAGCAGTGAACAAGGTGACTAAAAATGTGTGTGTGTGTGTGTGTGTGTGTGTGTGTGTGTGTGTGTGTGTGAGTTCATTTATCAAACTGAAACATACATTTTTTTGCCTGAATTATTAAATCCAGCACTTATGGGTTCTTCTTCATTTTAAAATTAGCACGTTACATTCTTCCCAATCTCAAATTAGTACCTAGAACTCCAGAGCAATATCAGCAATACTTGCAGCTGTGAGAAATTTCATAGGCATTCAAACTGTAGAAAGCTGCAGATATTAGTTTGCGATGATACTGGGATCCTTTGAGTACTTGGTACAGGAATCTGTTTTAAATGTTATAAATTTAAACACTAATTAAAACCTATACAGTTCTGAAATCAATGAGGCCTTTTCCCCACTTACCTAACAAATCTGAGCCTTCTCTACTGGGGAAGCAATGTGTTGAAGTCTTATTTGCAAAGCTTCTTGGAGCTGACCATTGATTTCTTTTCGTATGATTTACTTTAGTCTTCACAAAATCATCTAAAAATACACAACGTTACAAAACATTTCAAAAACTTCTAAAAATTATTTGTATACATTTTTTAATGTTAAATATCCTTGAATTTGAATGGCTCTCCTTATTTTCAATGTCACATTTGTTTACCACGGTAAAGAAGTAAACAATTATTTCTGTGGGAAAATTCACCATAATGAAGAAAAGTAAAATATAAAAATGGATATCTTTGGCATCATATGTGAGTTACATGTCTACAATCCATTTCTCTGATATGCAGAGAGGTTAGTAGGGGGGACACAGTAGGATGTCATTGATACGGTACTAGTTTTCTATTGAAACATATATGACTAATTCTACACATAACATTTAAGTTAGGAAGTAAATAGATATTCAGACTGCCTTTTATCTAGTTATGTCTAAGTATAATAAATGTAATGATACACAATAAATATAATTAAGGATTTAATGTTGAGACAATATTTTCTTTGTTTCTTGCAGCTACCCTAGTTTTGTATATAAAATTTGCATTTCAGTTTTATTTCTCTTAGCATGATGTTCTCTATTTTCATCCATTTATTGGCAAATATCATCTAGGCCCATTTAAACAGATCTGCAGGAGAAGGTAAAGGGTACTGACCTGTAAACTGAGAATTACATCTCTGTCTACACTTTGGTTTTGGAAATAAGAAAGAACAATACAAAGGATGAAAGAGCAGCAGAATTTTTATCATTCCTTTGGAGAAGAAAGTATGTAATGTTACTTTTAAAATTGTGCTTGCTTTTTATCTAGGTATTTTAAAGAACATGATTCAAACCATCTTACACAGCCATATATTTTAATACCTTTATCTAGCATTGCCAGAAAAAAAATAACATTTTGATCATCTTTAAGAACATATTAAGTTGTGCTTGCATTGTTTTCAAAATATCTATTATCACTCAGAGTCCACAGTGTCTTCATTAAAACCCCTGATAACCACTGACCTTTTCGGTATGAAATTGTCTTTTGGAAGCTCCCTCAGCCCATTGCACTAAATATGATTCCAGAGGCTATACAGTTTCCCTGGTTAGGCAGTATATGGATGTAAATTCAGAATCTGGTAACTTGTAAGTTTTTGTGTGTGTAACTTAGATTGATAATTTGTTGAAGTAAATTCTGCTTTTCTGATGATTCACTCCTTTCCTATTGGCTAGAATTGTTTTTTCCTTACAGCATTGTAATTATTGACAGCAACTGGGTTCATTTTGACAAAAATCATACATGTAGAAATTTGATTTTAATCCCCATTCCTTCCCTTCCATTTTCCTCCCACTGATCTACTCATCTTCCTTTCACTCTTTTATTTATTTTATTGCTATTCACTACATATAAACAAGGTGAAATTCCCTTTGATACATTTATATATTCTTATAACATCATTTTCTTAAATTCATTCTATATTTCTTCAGTTTTCCCATTCTTCCTTTCTCTTTTCTCCTTTTACTCCACCAATTTTCCCTATATATTAATGATATTTTATCCTCCCCACTTCCTGCCCTGCCTTCTTTCCCTTAATGTGCTCTGGCTTTCTCATAGGAGAGAAGACATGAAACTCTTGATTTTCTGAGTCTAACTTATTTCACTTAGCATGAGGTTCTCTATTTTCATCCACTTATTGGCAAATGTTGTTATTTATTTCTTCTTTATGAGTGAGTAAAACTCCATTGTGTATACATACACCACATTTCCTTGAATCATTTGTCTATTAAAAGGTATCTAAGCTGATTTCATTATTTAGCTATTGTGAATTGTGTTGCTAGAAACATTGAAGTGCTGTAGCCCTTTAGTATACTGATTTTAGTTCTTTGGGATAAATATCAAAGGATAAGATAACTGGGTCATATGGTGTTTCCATTCCTATTTTTATGATGAATTTCCACACTGCTTTCCAGATTGGTTACACTAATTTGCAGTCCCACCAACAATGAATCAGTGAACATTCCTCCTCGTGTCCTTGCCAGAATTTATTATTATTTGTGTTCTTGATAATTGCCATTTTGACTGGGGTGAGATGAAATCTTAGTATAGTTCTGATTTGTATTTCTCTGATGGCTAGAAATATTGAACATTTTTAAATATATTTGTTGGCTATTTGTATTTCTTCTTTTGTGAAACATCTGTTTAGTTCTTTTGCCCATGAGTTGATTGGATTATTTATTTTTTAGCATTGCTTTTGGAATTATTTATATATTATGGATATTAATCCACTGTCAGAAGGGTGGCTGCCAAGGATTTTCTCCCATTCTGTAAGCTTTCTTCACACTATTATTCGTTTCCTTTGTTGTGCAGAAGCTTTTTAATAGATGACATCCCACTTATTGATTCTTAGTTCTATTTCTTGAGCTTTAGGAGTCCTGTTGAAGAAGTTGATGCCGGCACCTCCATGATAGACTATTGACCCTGTTTAGTTTTAGCATTTGTGAGATTTTTGCTCTAATTCCCATGTCTTATCCATTTTGATTTGACTTCTGTGCAGGGTGAAAGATAGGGATATAATTTCATTCTTTTACATTTGAATATATCCAGTTTTCCCAAACTCATTTGTTTAAAAGGCTATTTTTTTTCTCCAACATATATTTTTTGCACCTTCGTCAAGTATCAGATATCTGTAAGCATAGGGTTTGTCTCTGTGCCTTCTATTCCATTCCACCGGTCTTCATGTTTGCTTTGATGCCAATACCATGCTGTTTGGGGACTGCAGCTCTGTAGTATGACTTGACATTGGATATTGTGATGCCTCTTGCATCACTTTTTTTGCTCATAAATGCTTTGGCTAATTTGAGTCTCTTATGCTTTCAAATGGATATAAGGACTGGTTTTCCTAGTTGTGTGAAGAATGTTATTGGTATTTTAATAGAGATTGCATTGAATCTGTATATTGCTTTTGGAGCTATTGTCATTTTGACAGTATTAATTATTTTTACCCACGAACATGAGAATTTTCCATCTTCTAAGGTCTTTTTCAATTTCTTCCCTCAAAGATCTATAGTTTTCATTGTAGAAATCTTTCATCTCCTTGGTTAGATTAATTCCAAAGTTTTTTTAAAAAATTTTGTTTGTTTTTGAGATTATTGTGAATGTGATGGTTTTTCTCATTTCTTTCTTAGCTGATTCACTATTGAAATATAGAAAAGCTATTGATATATATAAGTGTTGACCTATTATTCTGCTACTTTACTGAATTCATTTATCAGCTATAGAAGTCTTCTGGTGGAATTTTTTTGGGTCTTACAGATACAGGATCATGTCATCAGCAAACAGAGATAGTTTGACTTTTTTTCCTATTTTTATCCCTTGATTTTTTTTCTTTTGGCTGCTCTGAATAGTGTTTGTAGAACTATATTGAATAGAAGTGGTGAAAGTGGACACTCTTGTTTTATTCCTGATTTTAAAGAAAATGCTTTCAGTATGATGTTTGTTTTGGGTTTATCATATATAGCCTTTATAATGTTAAGGTAATTTCCTTCTGTCCCTAGTTTCTCTAGCATTTTTAACATGAATAGGTGCTTTATTTTATCAAAGGCCTTTTCTGCACCTATTGCAATGAGCATATGATTCTTGTTCTTAATTTTATTTAAGTGGCAAATTACATTTGTTGATTTGCTTATGAAGTCCATTTAATAATGGTATTTAGCTTCTTAATGTGTTTTTGAATGTGGTTTGCTAATATTTCATTAGAGATTGCTGTGTCTATGTTCAGCAGCGATATTGGTCTGCAGTTTTCTTTGAGGTGTCTTCATCTTGTTTTGGTATTAGCATTATACTGGCTTTATAGAATGTGTTTGGGAGTGTTCCTTCATTTTCAATTTTGTGTAATAATTTGAGAAAGAGTGGGATTAGTTCTTCCTTAAATTTATGATAGAACTCAACTGATCCAAAGATTTTATGTTTTAAAAGAGTTTTAATTACAGTTTAATTTTATTACTTGACAGTGATTAGCTTAGGTTTTCTATATTTCCCTGGTTCAATTTGGGCAAGTCCTATGTGTCTAGAAATTTTTCAACTTCTTCTATATTTTCCAGTTTATTGGAGCATAAATTTTCAAATTAGTTTCTAATGATCCTCTGGGTTTCAGAAGTGTCTGTGGTAATAGCTAATTTTAATTGATTTGAGTCTTCTCTCTCTTTCTTTTGGCTAGTGTGGCTAAGGGTTTAAAATTTTATTTATCTTTCTGAGGAACCAACTCTTCATTGTGTTGATCTTATGTATTGTTTTTATATGCTCAATTTCATTAATTTCAATTCTGATCTTTACTATTTCCTTCTAATAATACTGGAGTTAGTTTGTTCTTGTCTAAGGCCTTGAGGTGGAGAATAAGCTTATTTATTTGGAATTTCTCTATTATTTTACTGTAGGCACCCAATACTATGAATTTTCCTCTTACTATTGCTTTCATACTGTCCCAGAGATTTTGTATGCTATATCTTTCTTCTCATTTGTTTCTAAGAATTTCTTGATTTCTACTCTTATCTCTTCCTTTATTCATTCTTCATCCCATAACGTTCCCTTTTCTGACCCTGAATATTATTCTAGACAGAGGAAAGGGGAAGAATATTTTTGAAACTCAATATAATATTGACTAAAGCACATGGAATTAAGGATCTAATGGCCTAAATATATTTTACAGATAAGCTGTGCTCAGTTGAGTTGTTAGTGGGGGATCATCCTTGGAACTATAAACTTTAGTGTTTTACAATTTGAAGTCCAAACAAAATCTTTGAAGTTTCCCCCCCAAATTTTTAAATATCTTATGCCAGAACCTACGTGCATGGAAAATTGCCTAACATACTTACACCAACATTTGCAATTTGAGTTCTAAATACAACGAGATTCTGACTTTGTTTACTCATTCATTCATGTATGCATTTATTCATGAACACATTCATTCATACATTCTTTTTCAAATAGTCACTAAAACAGGATTGTGTCTGAAATATTCTAAGTAGGACCTATAATAAAAAATATTAATAACATGAACCCTACTTTTGAAGAGCTGCCAGTATAACTGGGATAATTATTTAACAGAGTACACACAAATAAATTTCTAAAATTGTGGTAAGAAATGAAAAAAATATGGACTGCAGATTTGGAATTAATCTTATAACAGTTCTAAATTTTATGAATTTTCTAATCTAATAAAAGTGTATCAGACTTTAATGTAAGAGTTTAAATTAATTTTTTAAGCTTAAAGTTTTGAGTAAATCTCCATTCTAAAGGGTATGAGTTAATAGTGCACATATGATTGAGTATAGAAGGCAAAGTAAATTATTCAGATATTGATTTATCAAATTTTCATGGTGCTCAAAATAAGCTGGTGAAAAATCTGGAATGAATACATGAGAGAGGAATATTCAACATAATTCTAAGTAATTGCAAAAACACTTGGGATATCTCACTTAAAATATTTCAACAATAAATTTATTGAAAAAATAAAACACAAGTACTTGGAAAACTGCAATGACATGATAAATAGCATGTATTAAAACAAGAAAAGGAAAAGAATTTATGCAATCCTATCCAGAAAAGTTGCTTTCCCTAAACTCCAATTCAGCACCTTTATATAACATTAACAAACCAAATAGTTTTTGAGTGTAACAATTACAAATACATATTCAAAATGAAAATGATAAAACAATGTATATCATTCAACTAAAACTAAAATTCTCTCTAGATGTCAAATTGGACATAAGGCTTTTAAAGCCAAACTAATTAATTGGTTTTTATCCAATTAATTAGTTTGGCACTAATTTCCTTCACTGTCAAACTAAATCAGCCATTTAGCATAAAATGGCTAAAAATAATCAAGCACTGTATTCCTTTCTTCTAATACATATTATTAATTTTTTCTAGGGCTAAAATATGTTGAGTATTGATTTGTTAGGTGCCCAGAAGAAAAACAGAAGTCTTTCCCTCACCTTCTCACATGTAATGTGTGAATTTCCTACTGAAACCAGCTAATTTTAAAGATGAAGAAATTATTCTACTGGGGTTAAATAGTATAATTATAGTAGCAAATTTAATCTCAAAACCTAAAGTATCATAGCGTACAATAAAGCTTCTGTCTCTTAACAAGAGTTTCAAAATTAATAGTTACAGAACTATTTTACCTATATTTCTCGTACATATTATACTAAACATATATCCAATGAAATTTAATATGAATTCATTTAGTGTTTCTGAACTTCTCAGGTCCCTACTCATTCAAATATTTTTCTATCAGGTCAAAAATATGATGCAGAGTTGAATTTAACATAACTTGTATTCTCCATTATGACTAAAGTAACTCTAGGTTAAATTGTCAGAATCCAGGGGGAGAAAAAAAAACTAAACAAAACAAACAGCAGAATACACATTTTTTTCTTTTCTTTTTTTTTTTTTTTGTACTGGAAATTGAACCCACAGGCACCTAACCACTGAGCCACATCTCCTTTTTATTTTTTATTTTAATGCAGAGTCTTGCTGAGTTGCTTAAGGTCCTACATTGTTGAGGCTGGGCTCAAACACAATCTTCCTGCCTCAGCCTCCTGAGTAACTGGGATTACAGGAATATGCCACTATAGCTGACAGAATACACATTCTATTCTATCTTAATTGGAAGAGTCACCAAGATAAGCAATATTCTGTGCCTTGAAAATTTAAAAGACAGAAATCATACACTCTTTTCAGGCCACAATGGAATTAAATTGTAAATCAATAAAAGAAATAGAGGTAGAAAATAACAAAATTCTTAGAGATTCAACAAAAACTTCTAAATTGGATCAAAGAAGTCTCAAGAGTAAGAAAATACTTAGAACCAAATAAAAACAGAAACAACTTGAATTTGTGAGATATATCAAAAACAGCATTTTGAACATTGAGAGCATATATCAGAAATAAAAAATACAAAATCAGTCCCCTAATCTTCCACTTTAGGAAGCCAGAAAAAGAGAAAACTAAGTCAATAGTAAGTAGAAGGAAAAAAATAACAGGAATTAGAGCAAGAGTCGATGAAGTTGCCAAAGTGAAATCAAGAGAGAAAACGATGAACTCAAAGTATGGATGTTTGAAAAGATAAATAAAAATAATAAACTTCTAACCATGCTAAATAAGAGAGGACACAAATTACTAGTACCAGAGATAAGAGGATAACATCACTGTAGATCCGATGAACACTAAAAGAATCAAAATTACCATATTAAGAAAGAAAAATCTCTAGGTTCACAGATTTGAAAACCAACATGAAATGGATAAATTCCTCAAGAAATACAAACTGCCAAAAATCACAGGAGAAGAGATAGAGCATATGAATAGGCCCATATCTGTTAAAGAAATTGAATCAGTAATTAATGACCTCTCAAGGCAGAAATCACTTGACCCACAGGTTTCACTGGAAAATTCTACCAAACATTTAGAGAAGAACTTACACTAATTCACTAAATCTGCTTCAGAAAGGTAGAATCAAAGAGAACACTTCTTATTCATTCTTTGATAACAGTATTATCTCTTATTTAAATATTTTTAGATGTTGATGAACCTTTATGTTCAAATCAAGCAGACATTGAATGAAAACTGAAGATCAATATCTCTCATTATATAGATGTAAAAATTCTCAAAAACATTAGCAAACTGAATCCCTCAATTTTTAAAAAGAATCAAGTTGTATTTACACTTGTTATGAAAAAGCTGATTCAACATTAGATAAGTAATGTGACCAATCATATTGACAGGTTAAAGAAGAAAAAACCTCATGATTCTATCAATAGATACAGAAAAACTTTTGATGTAATCTAATATTATTTTACGGAAAAAAAACTTCAATAAGTTAGGAATTGAGATGAAACTCCTTAATGAAGATATTTGCAAAAGCACTATGTCTAAGGTCACATTTGATGAGCAATTCAGATAACTTTCCTTATAAGATCACAAATAGGGTATGACTATGCCCTTACCACTGCTTTACAAAATTGTACTGGAAATCATACAAAATATAGTAAGATATTGTATTAGAAATCACTAAAGAGAAATAAGCAATTTTATACATATATATGTATGTATGTGTGCAACATATGTATATATAGAGGACAGATATAGATGTATATATAGATATAGATATATACATATGTGTAATTATAAAAGGGAATTTGTTAGATTGACTTGAACAATCAGATGCTGGATCCTCCTACCATGACTGTCTTCATGCTAATTAGCCAGGAGAAACCAGCAGCTGTTCAGTCCTAGAAGCTTGAAGTCTCAGAACAAGAGGGAGATTCATGCATTCATGCATTCATTCCAATGGATGCATACCCAGTGCAAGACTTAAGGCTGACAATTCCCTAAAGAGGTGCTGGTGTGAGCCCACATTGAAGGACTGAAGAAGCTACAGTCTGAAGTCCATGCGCAATGACAGAAAATGACTCACACAATGAGCATCAAGCTTTCATATACTAGAAAGCTTCTTCCTTCTTTAGCTTTTATTCCATTTAACATGGGCCTCAGCCCATAGAACAGCGCCACCCACATTCAGAGTGGGTCCTCCCACCTTAGTTTACTATCCTATATGCCAATCATCTCTGGAAACACACTCATAGACACATTAAGAAGGGGGCTTTGCTAATTTCCCAGTGTATCTTTATCCAATCAGGTTAACTATTGAGATTAACTACCACAAGTCCACTGCTTGTCAACTTAACACCCAAACATATATTCTTAAACTGTATTGATTGTCAATTAAACATACTAACAAGGTCATAATTTTACCTAATGTTATAACTATTCTGCATACAACCAAAAATGCAATAATTTTTCCTCAGAATAGAAAACAACTTTTTGAGATTTTGGAGTGATGTTTATTCTTCTCCTGACATTTCATATTTGAATACTATGCTGTAGATTTAACAACACTTAAGTGTTGATATTGTCAACCAATGTTATGTTATATAATAAAAGAGGAAAAAAATAAAGATATCTGCTTAATTAATATGTATATTTTACACAAAGATATTCTTAACAAAATAGAAAAGAAATACTTATGTCAATTGCAATCTTCATTTCTGTAAAAGGTCATGTGAACATAGCTGGTATTTATAACTACCTTCTTCCACTACCCATTCAGTAGTCCCTCTGCCTTCAGAAATCACCTCACTGGTTCTTAACTTTTTTTAACCTGGAGGATCAACCCATGCCTTCATTCCTAAGGTTCTGGACTATTTGTTATCCTGCTTAGACTGGATTGTTATAGTTATCCATTGACTTTAATAATAGGACATGGTAATACTAAAAGTTTTCTAATGGATCTCTTGCACTCCAGCCATACTCTTCCTTACCTACTTTGCAAAGTAGTAGAGTCCAATTTCCCCTTGGTAGTCTAAATCAATCACCCTGACAGCACTGTAACCTCTTTTGTAGCCTGTTGACTCAGAGGTATGAAGAAACCAAAATGATTAGAGGGAAATCTTAGCCTCTAATTCAAAGGACACACCATTGCATCTCCTGGTAGAAGAATTCCCTCCTCTAGAACAGAGATTTCTAGGTCAACAGAGCATAAGGTCAAGAAAACAGAAAGCAAAATTTTGTATTTCTAGGGTTAATGGTGAGTGGTGACACTCCTATTTCTCTCACTTGTTTTCTGTACCTATAAACCCTGGTTATGGAAGAAATGGCTACCATATATTAGATGTTGATTCAGAGTATATTTAGTCTTCTAAAGAGTTTTATCAATGCCCATAAATTTTATACTGCCAATGTTGCATCTATGATTGAATCTTCAAAAGACCATTCCATGAGTCTTCAGGACATGCAGAACATGATTATGTAATCATGAGCTCATTGCCACACATCTTTGGCTGAGAAGTCACTTCCTTGGTCAGAAGCAGTGTTGTATGAAATAACATTATGGTGGATAAGACATTTTGTTAGAGTTCTGCACCAGAGTTCCTGCCAACCTGCAGGAGCACAGGCCAAGGCCCAGGACTACATTCCAGGACCACCATGGGAGCTCAGCCAAGGTCAGAGCAGAGACGGCTAGCCACTAGTCACAGCGAAACCCAGACCCAGGGGAAGGACTGCCTCTGGGGACCCCTGCAAGAGACCTGGCCTATGTGAGGCCCTGGACTACCCCAGTTCCATGCCAGAGTTTCTGCCTACTGGTGGGAACACAGGTCAAGGCCCAGGACCAACTTCAGGGACCTCCACAGGGTCCCAGCCAAGGTCAGGCCTAAGATTGCTACCCACCAGTCCACCAACTTACAGGGGAACCCAGACCCAGGTGAAGAACTACCTCCAGGGATCCTGGCAGCTGATGCCTGTGACTGCCCTCAGTTCAGTGCCAGAGCCCCTGCAGATCCACAAGAGTCCTGGCCCAGGGCTAGACCCACCACCTGGAATCCCTGAGGGAGTCTAGGCCAAAATTAGGCCTAGGACTGCCTTCACTGGTCTGTGTGAGAGCTCAGGCCCAGGACCACCCCTGCACATAGTGGGGATCCACATTGTTGCTCCTTTCCTGTATCCATCTTATACACTGCAGCCATCACCATAGTACTTTGCATGTATTAGCTTCTACCTTGGGGCAACAGACAGGGCCTTGAGGCAACAGCCCACCAAAGTACTGCATCTCTGATCAATCAGCCCACAGCCATTGTAAGTCTCACCTTTTAAGCCTCATCTCTGAAAGTGTTTGCATCCATCTTGGGCCACCCTCACTGCCAGCTTGAGTTACCTCCACTACTGCTGCCACCATCTTTAGTGGCAGTAGTGTTCATCTGGGGACACCTGCTGGGGAACAGAAGTGAACTCCAAGGTGAGATACAAGTAATCTGTAGTGTCACTACAAGGTTATAGGATAGAAACTGCAATACCTCAGATCAGCATTACAAGAAAGGAAGATACATAATCAACATGAAAAACCAATGGAAGAAAGTGCCCCAAACAAACCAAGATACTACAATAACAGAATCCATTGACAACACAGTTGATGAAATGTCAGAGAAATAATTCAGAATGTACATAATTAAAATGATCTGTGAATTAAAGAATGACTTAAGTGAGCAAATACAGGAAAAAAAAATGATCACACCAAAAAAGAAACAAGAGGGCAAATAAAGGCAACCATTGTCCACTCCAACAAAGAGATAACAGAGCAAATAAAGACAACCATTGATCACACCAACAAAGAGATAAGGGAGCAAATACAAGTAGCAAAAAATTACTTTAAGAAAGAGCTAAAGATTATGAAAATTAATGAGAAATTCTTGAAATGAAGGAAACAATAAAACATATAAAAAACTCAATAGAAAGCATCACCAGCAGACTAGATCACTTGGAAAACAGAACCTTGGGTAAAAAAGACAAAATACACAATCTTAAAAACAAAGTTGCCCATACAGTGAAGATGGTAAGAAATCATGAACAGAACATACAGGAATTATGGGATAGCATCAAAAGACCAAATCTGAGATTTATTAGGATAGAAGAAGGCACAAAATTTCAAACCAAAGGAATGAACAATCTCTTCACTGAAATAATATCAGAAAATTTCCCAAACATGAAGAATGAATTGGAAAATCAAATATAAGAAGCTTACAGGACACCAAAAGTACAAAACTACAACAGATATACACCAAGGCACATTATAATGAAAATGCCCACAATACAGAAAAAAGAGAATTTTAAAGGCCATAAGAGAGAGGAATCAGATTACATATAGAGGAAGACCAATTCAGATCTCAGCAGATTTTTCAACCCAGCCACTAAAAGCCAGGAGATCATGGAATAACATATACCAAGCTCTGAAAGAAAATGGATGCCAACCAAGAATCTTATGTTCAGCAAAATTGAGCTTCAGATTTGATGATAAAATAAAAACCTTCCATGAAAAAACAAAAGTTAAACGAATTTACAGCAAGAAAGCCTGCACTACACAGCATTCTCAGCAAAATACTCCATGAGGAGGAAATGATAATAATGAAAATATTCAAAGAGAGGAACTACACTTAAAGGAAAGGCCAATCAAAGGAGAAACCAAGTCAAGGTAAAAACCAAAAGTAAACCAAAATGACTGGGACTACAAATCATATTTCAATAATAACCCTGAATATGAATGGCCTAAATGCATCAATTAAAAGACATAGACTGACAAACTGGATTTTTGGGTGGGAAAAAAATATATCACTCACACGGACTGTGAAAACAAGCAAACTTTATGTCAGATAAAGTGGACTTCAAACCAGTTAGTGAAAAGGGATAAAAAAGGACATTTCATACTTTTTAAGGAAATCATACATCAACAAGACATAACAATCATAAATACCTATGCTCCTAACAATGGGGCATCTACGTATATCAAACAAAATACTTCTCAAATACAAAAGTCAAATAGACCACAACACAATAATACTTGATGACTTTAACACAGCTCTCTGACCATTGGATAGATCTTCCAAACAAAAACTAAACAAAAAAACCATAGAACTCAATAAAAACAATCAATAATATAGACTTAACAGACATATATAGAGTATTCCATCCATCAATGAGTGAATATTTTTTTTCTCAGCAGCACATGGATCCTTCTCCAAAATAGACCATATGGTATGTTGCGAAGCAAGGCTTAGCAAATACAAAAAATAGAGATACTTCTCCGCATCCTGTCAGACCACAATGGAATAAAATTAGAAATCAATGACATATTAAAAAATAAAAACTACTCCAACACCAGAAACTAAATAACATGCTTTTGAATGACACATGGATAACAGAAGACATCGGGGAAGAGATAAAAAAAATTCTTAGAGGTAAATGAAAACTCCGATACAACATATCAAAATCGCTGGACACTATGAAGTCAATGCTAAAAGGAAAGTTCTAAAAAATAGATTTATTATGGGTTATCATTTCTGGCTGAAACAATTTGATAATTGCACCAGAACAAGAGGGGCATAAATTTGGACAGGCCAATGGAGACTAACAATTGCATTCAGACATATTACTTTAGAGGTAACTATAAACATCAAAGCAGAGATGTTAAGTGCCCAGTAGAACATATAAATGGGGAGTGAGCAGGAGAAGACTACACAGGAAAGTTCAATGTGATAGTTCAAAGAATATGTATGCTATTTACAGATATACAAAATGATGAAATTACCAAATAATAAAAGGAAAATGGACACAGAGAACAATTCCTTTCACATAATGCAATAATATGTTGTGATGCACCATTTAGAAGCAAAGCAGAAAGGCTGGAGCCAACAAGAAGTGTTTGAGAAAAAATAGTAAATAAAGAAGGCATATTGGCAGATGCTTTATGTTCCATAGAAACAGAAATGAACATTTAAGAAAGGAAGTAAAGGTCAATTCTGTAGAAAGCTGCCAAGTAGCAGAACAAAGTGAGGTCAGAGAAGTATCCATTCAATTTTTCAAGAAGAAAGTCCTAGAATCTTTTACAAAAGCTATTTTCATGGACTAGTTGGAAAACATATAAACTAGATTATAATAGGTTATCAATGAATTAATACTGAAAAAGTAGATACAGCTGGTCATACATGATGTTGAATTACTGTGGTCATGTATACCAATAAAAGGCTAGGAAAGTTATGACCAATTAATTTTACTGTCTTTCCTATTCCCCTCCCTGCTCTCTTCCCTTCATTACCCTTTGTCTAGTCCAATCTATTTGTATTATTCCCCTCCCTCTTTATTTTTGGTTAGCATCCACAAATCAGAAAGAGTATTTGGCCTTTGTTTTTTGGGGGATTGACTTATTTCACTTAGCATGATATTCTCTAATTTCATCCATTTACTGGCAAATGCCATAATTTCATTCTTCTTTATGGTTTAGTAATATTCCACTGTGTATATATCCCACAGTTTCTTTTTCCATTCATCTATTGAAGGACACCTAGGTTGTTTCCATAGCTTGGCTATTGTGAGTTGAGCTTCTATAAACATGGATGTGGCTGCATCACTGTAGTTTACTGTCTTTAAGTCTTTTGAGTATAGACTGAGGAGTAAGATAACTGTGTCAAATGTGGTTCCATTCCAAGTTTTCAAAGGAATTTCCATACTGTTTTCCATAGTGGTTACACCAATTTGCAGTCTGTCAACAATGTATGAGAGTCTCTTAATCATGCTTAAAGCAGGATGACCAGCCATGGGTAAGTATTGGCCTTACAGGAGGTTAAACAATGTCTGAAATAGTCCCCTTGGAAATTGGGAAAGAAAAATCATCAGGTATATGTGTTGGAGTTGTTGGATAGTTATGTGTCCCTTTGAGATATGTGCTGCTCTAGTGAGACATATCTAATCACACAAAGTGTTTGTGACTGGACAGTTATTGACTTATTATTCTTCGCTTGCTTTAACTTGACAAGGAACACTTTGGTCAATTTCTTGACCTCTCTTCCTGAGAAGGCTTCACTTTTCACACATGTCATTTTTACTAGGGAAATGTCATGAGTGACAATCACATTTACCAAAATTTTACCTTGTGGTGTTAGCATAGTTATATGAAGCAAATTAGGCTACTTATTTGAGTGAAAGTACTTTACAGAAGCAGTGGTTTTGTTTGTTTGCTTAAGCAACTGTCATCTACATATATTATGTACATTTAAGACATGCAAATGTAAAATGTGAGTTATTTGAAGCCATTTTGGCATATACCTTTACCTTGAGAACATTACACCTCTTGAAGAATTAAGCATGGTTTTCACAAGTGGGTGACTGCAAACAAAGTATTTTTTTTCCTTCTTTTTGGCAAGCAAAGTCAGGAGAGACACAAGTACAGTATTTGAGGACACTCCTTGAGTAAAGCTAAAATATTTTACTCAGAATCTAAGAAAAAAGGGGATATTAAGAAGAATTTGGTTATGAGAAAGAAAATGGAGAGTTAAGAAAGGGGGAAGAATGTTTTTGGAATTATAGCAATAGAAGGAACAGAACAGCTGAGCTGAAAATGAAAGGAGAAAACATTCAGAGAATGAGATGTTTGATTTTAATGAAATAATCAAACAATAAAAATGTAAGTGAATAAAATATAAAACAAAAAATTCTCAAGACAATATTTGGGAGTGACTGGTTGAGATAGAAATAAAAATGCCGAAAGCCTAGATTGTTATATGTCCCATTAGAATGGGAAAGCAGCAAGACTCCAATAAAGACATCTGCGTACATGAATAAATAAATGTGTATATATGTAATGTGCACTTCAATGGTTATTTTTTCACAATCCTAGGAGTTATATTCTGTTACCCAACATGAAAAATCTGGTAGTTTTCATGTATCCTTTGCCATTTTCTTAGGAAAGAACAAAGCCTATTATCAAATTTAGTTTCAAAGCATAGTCTCCATTCAGAAATGAGAATGTTCCAATAGTATATTGGATGAACTTCCAAACCTGTGATAATGCTCATTTTTCCTTCCTTCCTACAAATCGGCTTCTGACAGAGATTCTTCTGTGGGAAAGGAAGGTGTACTACCATTCTTTGTGTTTTCTACCTTTTGCTTTACCACTGCCTTTACTGAGCTAACTGGCCAGTTTCTGAGTCTCCTGGTGTGACATCTAGAGGGAAGAAAGTAAAGTAAGAAGAAATTAAATGGTTTACTTAAATTCTACAGTTACTGAATGACTTCTAGATCTCTCAATCTGGCAAGTATTTATAGGTTAACTTTTCAGCTAGTCATTTGGGTTCCTATAACTTCAAGTATATTTCTCTTTAAGTAGTATTTTGAGACTCCTGTTGTGTCCTTTCAAAATCTTGCATGTGCTTCTGGATTCTTGCATCAGAAGATAGTTTTTGCACTGTTTCTTACATTAGATTATTGAATACAGGAAACTTGACTATGTGTCAGTTCCTCTTTTAGGCCTCAAGCATTGTAATAGTCAGTTTTTTACCATTGGGACCAAAATACACAACAAGAACAACTTAGAGGAGGAAAAGTTTATTTTGGCTCATGGTCTCAGGAGTTCAGTCCATGGTCAGCTGACTCCACTGCTCTCAGCCTGAAAAGAGATAGAACATCACCGAGGGAGGGCCTGCCAGAGGAAATCTACTCAGCTCAAGGCAGGAAGCAGAAAGAAGGATTTAGACATTAGGTAAAAAATATAAATCCTAAATCCATGCCCCCCAAAGACCTACTTTCTCCAACCAAACCCCACCTGCCTACAGTTGCTACCCAAGTAGTCTATTCTACTGATTTACTCATAAAGTGGATTGATCTACTGATTAGGTTACACCTCTCATCATTGAATCATTTTCCTTACATGTACCTGAAGCACCACAGGGCTTTAGTAGTGAAAGATATGCCAAGGTGCAATATGTATGCAATATGCAAAGAAGGTATGAGATAGCTGTCCCTCTAAAACTTTCCTAAAACTCTTTGAACTACTATTATATGAATAATATTTGAAAAATATTTCGATCTACCTTTTAGAAGTGCAAGAAATGTAATTGACTTATCACCGTGTCTTTGGCCAAGAGATCAAAGTGAAAAAACTCCATCATGGAAAGACTTAGCTGAAGAAAAATCCAAGAGGATCTGCAGAGTATGGAAGAATTGAGTTGGAAATGAGTCACAGAGGATGGTATGTCTCCTAATATAGAGTTTAACTGTTAAACATGATTAAATATTTATTATGATGAAATTTTACTCTAAAGAGACTTCATTTAAATTAGAAATAAATGTTACCTCACCTGGAAAAATTGTTTTACACCATTACTAGGAAAGGGCCTCCAACAGTTGATTTTGTTTGATTTATTTTGTTTTATTTTTAACTTTTCTTAAAAAGAAACATATATTAAACAAGTTTATATGGCAATAACTATTATACACATGTAATAACTCATTTATTCTTCACTATGTTTGTAAGGTATACTCTACTCAACTCCTTGTTAGCAATGAAAAACTGAAGCGAAAAGAAGGCAGACAATGTCATCAGGATGATAGAGGTAGTACACTGCAGAATGTGGATAGAAAGCTTGTATTTCTGCATACTAATAGTGTAAAATGCTCAGAATTTCTCAGTAATATTTTTTAGCATTCTATTTGATTATGTAATTTTATATTGAAGACCTACTTTAAAGTGATTACTAAATGCAAACCAACTATTTCAGCTGGCACTCAGTAGAACATATTGTACTCTATTCTTAACATGAATTTTAAAAAACTAGCTTTTGGATACTGCAGTAGATACTACTGAATGCTAAGTTTAAGGGATTTTGAGGTTTACTTTTGTCTATATTGTAATCTTTGCTATTTAAATTAAGTGATTCTCAGAACTTCTATTGCTAAAAGGGGGGCTCAGGGGGGATGCCACGTGGGTCCTGCTTGATGAGTTGGGGTCCAGAAAAGATGAGGAAGGGGTCTTCAGGGAGGATGATGATATGGGGGTCTCTCTGGACGGTGACTGTCCACGGAGCCAAATTCCCCAGGCCCAGGGTATAGGTAAAGAATCTGCTCTGCCCTAGTAAGATGCAGAAACACTGGAGCGAGAAGCAGAAAACACTGTTTATTCCAGAAAGTATAGAAGCTTAAATACACTCTTGGACCAATCAGATCTAAAGGTCACAAACAAAGGGGTGCTCTTTGGCAAGAACACAGTCTATTAGCATAGAATGGGGAAGGATGGAAGGGAGGGGTTGGAAAGTATGGAGAGTGCTCCTAGAAACCTCCAAATAATGCATTACTCTGTTGTAGTATCTTTGAAAATGCAAAGTTTTTTTCAGGAGGAAAAGATTTTTCATAGAAATTTCTTAAATTACTCCAGAAAACAAGGGTGATTTTGGGAAACATGTATATCCCAAGAGTTTAGGGTTTATCCTGGTAGTTTATGAGAATTAATACATATCAAAGTTATGGAGTAGTTTTATCATATTTTCCCATAGTGATATATGTCCTCAGCAAAAGTAGAAGATCTAGTAGAGATACAAGAAAAGTTAGACTTAAATGACAGGAAATAGTATATTCAGGAATAGAGAAGTGATTAAGAAGAAGACAGCAATACAGCATGGGTAAACTGCTCAGAGATGTAGGGAAAAAAAATAATCATGGAGAATTAGAAATATACACATATATATTCCTGAAAATACTAAGAAAATTGTAAAAAAAAATAAAAATTATTCTATTCATTGAAATGTATGAGTTAAGACTGTCATAAGAAGTTAATACTAGAATTATGCTATACTATTTTAACTGATGTACTTAACTTTGGTTAAAATCAATGTATCTTCATTTATTCTATGAATTTAGTTATCTTTAACAAATTTTTGTTTTTCATTAATTGTAAACAGGATCAGTCTTGGAATTAAAAGCAAGATGTTTTCTGTTAACAAGAACTATATAATAGGAAGCTTGAGTATTCTCATAGTCCAGTATCTGGGAACCACCTTGCTTCAGTTCTTTAGAACCATAGGCTTTACTTCAGGTCTGACTACCCCAAGACTATCTTCCAGATTCAATTTATGAGCTGAAAGAAGGTGGAGGCAGTATGGACCCCAGAGTCCTAAATTGCAAAGTGAGTGCTATTAACACATATTTAAAATAGCATTTGTTTTATAAAACATGTAGAATGTATGAATGAATCACTTACCTAACTCTCTGGGTTTTTTTTCAATCTAAAAAATTAAACATTGAATAATTCTTTGTCAGTCAAGAAATTTTAACTATTAGAATATGTGACATGAAATTTTGTTGAGTAGGGAGTAACTTCCTTAGTTGCAGGAAGTTAGGTGTCTGGGGGCATGCTCTTGAGGGGGACATTGAGCCCCAGCCACTACCTGTCTCTCTTTGCTTCCTGACCGCCAGGAGATGAACAGACTTCCTTACTACATCTCCTGCCATGATGCAATGTGATGCCACAAGCCCAAAGCAATGACACAAAGCAACTGTGGACTGAAACCTCTGAAACTATAAGTCAAATTTAAATCCTTTCTCCTTATAAGTTAATTGCCACAGTGATGGAAAACTGACAACCACAGACTACTTGTACACAAAGAAGTAATTGCTTTTTTCTTATTCTCTTGGATTGCTTAATCGAGGCTATGTAAATGCCATTGGTGATGAGAGCCACCTGTGGAAATCTTCATATAGAGAAGAACTCTTGCTAAAAACCAGTTGAGTAAGGCATCCTATAAGTGAATTTTCTAACCTCTGTAAAACCTGCAGATGAATGTAGCCACTGAAAATAGGTACAACTGTGGGTGAGACATTGAACCAGAATACTGAGCAAGGCTGACTGTATACTGACCTGCAGAAACTGCAAAGTCATCAATGATTGTTGTTTATAGTCATTAATATTAAAATGATTTCTGATAGAAGAATAGATAACTGGAATTAATACATATGTCTACAGTCATTTTTTATATTAGTTTCTTTTCCTCTCATTCTAGAAAATGTATCCCTATATTCAAAGTTTCTGTAGATGTGCTTTTACTCCAGATCTTAGTACTTGCAGTTTCCGCATCTATAACTTACTTTCCTTCAGTAGTTTTAGATGATATACCATAGTTTTTTAGCTCCATTGTTTTATTCTTGAAAAAGTGACTGTCAGTCACTTTGTTGTTTTTTGAAGTGTGTATGCTTACCTTAAATGATTTACTATGTCTTCTTTCCTTGAGTTTAGTAATTTTATTCTAAATGTCTAAGTCCTTAGTATTCATATTTTGCTAAGTGGTAGTACTCTTTTTTTGTGAGTCAGTATCTGTCATAGGTTTTAGAAAATTCTGAGTTATTATCTCTTTGTTTTGATTCATTATTGTTATTTCTGATTTCAGCCCAGGATTCCTAAATTACTTTTATATACAATGATTTCTACTTATTTATACTTGTTTTGGAAATATTCTTCTATAATAGAGTTAATTATCATGATTCACATTTGTCATGTTCTATACATAGTCTCCAACTTATGATGAGTAATTTATAATTTTTCTACTTTACAATAATGCAAAAGCAATAAAGTGATACTGTACCTTAGAAAACCAACACTCTATAGTGTACTGGCTTGCTAAGCTATGATGTTCAGTAGGTTATGGTCATTCAATGCATTTTTAACATATATTTTCTTTTTAATTTTTTTTGGAGGGTACCAGGGATTGAACCCAGGAGTGCTTAGCCTCAGCCCATTTTATTTATTATTTTGAGACAGGGTCTCACTAAGTTGTTTAGGGCTTAAGTCACTGAAGCTGGCTTTGAACTTGTGATCATCCTGCCTCAGCCTCTGGAGCCACTGGGATTACAGGCATGCGCCACCACAACCAGCTTAAAAAGTTTTTATTCTATAAATTTTCTACAGTTTGTATACATCAATATTGTATTAAATTAACAATAAAATGACATTCTATTGTTTACAGTGGATTTCTTGACCCAGATATTCTCATCAAAGTTAATTCCACTGTTGACAATCATAGTTATTTAAATTTTGGTTAAGATTGCCTATTGAAAAACAAAGCTCAGCAACTAGGGTGATGATTTTGGCAGCAAACATTTTTAGTTTTGGCATGAACAGAGAAACAATGTTCACTTTTCCTTTTAGTTGCAATATTGAAAATTTCTTACTTTTAAACAAATGAACAATTGGCTGTTTTCAGAGCATGAATTTTTCTCATCACTTGCAGATAAGTCACATAAAATATTAATTCCAAGAGATATTTAACATAAGCCATACACATTCCTTTTGTAGCACTTGCAAAACATCTAGATGGTTGACTAAAATTTAAATTGTTATTGAAGGATTATGCATGTAACTAAAGTGCAGTCTAAATATTATGTCATTGAAAGAGAAAAGGAAGACAAAAGTTCTCTATATATTGTTAACTTGACAAAGCATAATGTATCATCATTCCTTTTGCTATATGATTGAAATAAAAAAGATAAAAAGCTAAGCTATTACTTTGCATTTCCTAGAATACCAAACAAAATCAAAGCAATTAAGTTGATTGAAGACTTCAATAAACTATACAATTACAAAAACTGATGAATTTACAATCACCAAATATTTCATAATTTTTATGATTTACAGCAGCGTTTAAATAAATGTACCTAATTATACTGAAACCTGCCATGTAATCATGGACTAATCCCATTTTCACGCTTAGAAAATGATAACAATAAGCTCCACTGGGCAATTAAGATTTAAATAAACAAATTGAGAAGTTTCTACATTAATCCTAGGGTTGGTGGGGTTTTTTGTTTTTTGTTTTTGTTTTGTTTTTTAATTTGGCTCCCTGCTTCCAAGAGATCATGTTTTTGATCTTAAACCAAAAGTAAGAAAGACAGTGCTCAACACTTTCCTACAAAGACTGGACCATCTGGACACTTTGTATTTGTAACAGGTGCTTCTAGGATTTAGAGCCTAATTCTGGCCCAGATTCTCTTCTGTATGGGTGACTATGTTGCTATGTGCAATTGTGCATTGCATTAATTGTAGAGAATAGAAAAGGCCAAGTACAGCAATTAGTCAGTTGGTCATGCAGAAAAGAGTTTGGTGGCTTCAGCCATGCAATGTTGAATGTACAGATGCACAGTACCAGCAGTTTTGCTCTCCATGGTATGCTTCTTGTCTATGACAGGTAAAATGTCTTTGTGACTTGACTCTAGTTTTCAGTACCCTTTGAAAATAAACTACATTTTGTAACCCAAGGAGAAAGAAAGTGCTTATGTTAGATACCCTAAAAATAGCTATATTACTATAATATTTTGAATATTTAATGGAACAATAAACAATAGGCATAGTTGACAGAAAAATAAAAAAAATTCATAAATAATGTTAATATGTGCTTTAGTCATGAAATATTTTAGATGTGGTATTTATTAAATAAACTTACTAATAATTCCCAATTTCCTCATTTATAAATTAGAATTATCACCAATGATCAAATGATATAATGAATGAAAACAATGACACATTATTCCATTTGAGAGGGATCAAACAAATACGCAAAGAAATAAATAATAAAACATCTATAAAAGGTTAAGATCATATTTAAATTCTGTTTTTTGAACTAATTTTTAGAAATCAATGCATAATGTTTGTCATGCTTTATGACATTTTTCATTGTATTTTAGAGTGTTTCCAATATTTAATTCTATGCTTTGATATGAAAGTTATCTACTTTTAGTTTAATAAATTCAACAATACTTTGAATACCTACTACATGTCAGACTAACTCTAGATTCTAGGCATAAAACATTGAACAAAATAGAAAACATCTCTATCCATGTGGAGCTTAATAGTGTGTAAGCAAGACACTATATATTTATTGCCTGTTTATATTGTGTTATATAATTATAATAAAATTGGTTCAAGTAAGAAAAGCAAAGAGAATAAGGTAAAATGAAAAAAAAAAAAAGAGGCTACTTAGGACGATAAATCCAAGAAAGAACTCTTACAGGAAGTGATATTTACACAGAGACTTAAATGAAATGAGAAAACATTGAAAATCAATGAAGGGAAAAAGCATCACAGGCCAAGGTTATAAGCCGAGGAATAGCAAGCAGCATATGCTTATCTACAGACTCATCAACTTGTGTATATTATATAGGCATTGCCTTTTGTACATCAATCATAGCTCAATAAAGTTATTTTTCAAGAAAAGAGTAAGAGCCTTAAGTGAAACAAGATTGCTTAGGATATAAAGTACCTGCTGTGACCCAGGCTCCTTAGGAAGCACTTGATCTATTTTATTTTATATTTGCTGAGAAGCTGAATAGTTTACTTATAAAATACTAAATCCCTGGATCCAGGGGAAATTATATTCAAATCCAGACTCAGCCACACATTAGATGTTTGCTCATTTGTGAAATAGAGATTATAATAGCAATATAGGGCACTGTTTAGCAGATATACATGAGATAATGTAAGCAAAGTACTTCCTGTAATACCAGATGCGTACTGTGCACTGTCTAAACACCAGCAGTCATCACCATTACCATCATCTTCTTCTACAAAGTGGAAATTGGCAGCCTCACCTCCTGATGGGAAAACTACATCTAAGATATGTTGAATCCTGGGTATTTTGCTGGCTCTGGGATATCTTAGATTTGCTTTTTAAAATTTAATTTTAAGGTCAGGCATGGTGGCACATGCCTGTAATCCTAGTGGCTAGGGAGGCTGAGGCAGTAGGATCATGAATTCAAAGCCAGCCTCAGCAAAAGTGAGGCACTAAGCAACTTAGTCAGATCCTGTCTCTAAATAAAAATGCAAAATAGGGCTGGGCACATGGTGGGCACATGGCTCATTGGTCATGTGTTCCTGAGTTTAATCCCCAGTACCAAAAAACACAAAATTAATCTTACCAATTTTTACAGTTGTTTTTAGTGAAATTATTGTGATACAATGTATTCCTTTAGAAGTAGAAGAAGCATCCCACAGTAAAAGATATTAATTTTTAAACAATAATATGTTTCCCATATTAATTTTAAAACATAACTGAATTAAAATAATCTGATATTGATACTTTTACTGCATTTCAAGAGTGAATATCTGAAATCATTTCTATCCGTCAATGTATCATAGTTCGTAAAATCTTAACTTTCTTAGACCATGCAGTCAATGCCAACTTCAAATCTTTAAGGTAGAAGAGGAGGAGGGGGAAAAGGGGGCGGAAGAAGAGAAGGAAAGGAAAAGGGATTGGGTGTGATGATGCATGCCTATAAATCCCAGTGGCTCAGGAGGCTGAGGCAGGAGAATCACAAGTTCAAAGCCAACCTCAGCAACTTAACAATGCCCTGTCTCAAAATTTAAAAAAATAAAAATAAATAAAGGGCTGAGGGTATGGATCAGTGGTTAAGCACCCCTGGTTCAATCCCTGGTACAAAAAAGAAGGGAGACAGAAAGGAAGGAAGGGAGGGAGGGAAAGAGGAGGAGGAGGAAAGAAAATCAACTTGAGTACTGCAGAATAAAAAGAAAAATGTTGTCCATCTCTTTGATGAGTTACTTTTTCCTTATTGTCAGAATGACAGAGATTTCTGAGCCATGATATCTACTAGCCAATGATGTTTCTGATTCCAGAGCTAACCCTCATGGGCATAGCTTTTTCCACATTCTGTTTGTTAATGAGTCCTGATGAGGCCTCAAGTAGAATCATCCAGGTGATAAAGGCCTCATGGTAGCAGCTCTGGAACCCAGTTGAGACTGCTGCTCCAAGTAGCTCTTAGAGGCACTTGGTATAAGCATCATTTAAAACTAGTCTCTTTTGCCAGGTCAGTTTAAAAGGTTGAAGTTTTGTTGACAGTATTTTCAGGGTCCTAGTCCCTGCTAAGTCTCCATTGTCACCTATAGAAGTGTAGAAAGTCATGTTAAAAGATCTCTGGAAATCTGTTGGGAAAGAAAATGTTTTATCTCATGTGTTGATGCAAATTCCTTAAATTTCATTTTGTCTTCAAATGAGAGAGACCACAGATAATTTGATTGCTTTGAATCAAGCAAAGTGTTTATTTTCATCCACTTTCACTAAGGTTGCAGCTTGCTTTGTTCTGTCACTCTGCTGGCCAAGCTCAAGTATGAAGAAAAGACAAACACTTTTAAACATATCATGAGTAGGGTAAAAGAACACTGAGGAAACTTCAGTTTCAGAATGGTAATAGATATCTCATATTCGTTCAAGGTAAATATTTAATGAAATTTTGTCACATAGAATTTTACTACTTATTTATATATAATTACACACATACACATTCTGACCATTGGGTTATTTTAGGCACACATTCAAGCATTTTTAATTTCAAACTCCAGTAACTTGCATATCTCTTTTTCCTTCCAGTGCTTAGCTGCTCAAGATAATTCTGTATGATTCTTGCTTCAACTTCTTAAGCTTTCTTTTTCAAAAAAATTCAATTATTGTTTTCATCCTATCCCATGGAAATTATTCTAACAAGTAGCAAAATAACCTCAATTTTCAAATTCTCACTTTACTCAATCATAACTTCTTTTTTCATGAACCTCTTTCCTGTTTTTCTGGAATATTACTCCTGATTCCATGGCCTTGCTTTTCAGTCTTGTTTTGAGGAATTGCCCTTTCTGGTTTTACCCTTTGCCTATTTGCACCAAATTGCTTTCCTATACCTGGGTCTATCCTCACTCTGGTCTATTTATTTACTGCAAGTTTTCCATATACTATTCCAAATAAATACATCTTTACCTTGAAATCCTACGTTTTCCTTTAGTGTTGATCCCGGGAAGCCAAATGACTCAAAACTCTTGTTTCTTATATCAACTAATCTTAATATTATAATAGATTTAAATGTCTTTATTTTCCAATAAAATAGATTGTTTTAGTCAGTGTTTTCACTGCTGTGACCCAACCAGAACAATTCTAGGGGAGGAAAAATTTAATTAGGGGATCACGGTTTCAGAGGTCTCAGTCCATAGAAGGCTGCCTCCAAGCTTTGAGGTGAGGCAGAACATGATGGGGAATAGTGTGGCAGAGGGAAGCAGCTCACATGATGATCAGAGAGCAGGGAGAGACTCCACTGGCCAGATTCAAAATATATACCCCAAATATATATATTCAAAATATATATATACCCACAATAACCCACCTCCTCCAAACACACCCTACCGCCTTCAGTTATCTCCCAGTTAATTCCATCAGAGGATTAATGAACTGATTGGATTAAGGCTCTCATAAGCTCATCAATTTTCCTCTGAACCTTCTTGCATTGTCTCACACAGAAGCTTTTGGGAGACATCTCACATCCAAATCATAACATAGATTTTGGAATAATCCTTTCAATCGAAATTTCTTTTAGTTGCTTTTTTAATATTTGGTTTATCCATTGGGTTTTAGGGTCCATAGATATGAAGATTTATTTTATTTTCCAATATATCTCCAAATACTGAAATATGGTAAACCCTAAAAAGCATTGACTAGTGGAATTAGTAAATACTTCTTCCCCAATTAAAAAAAGAGGTTTTATCTTAACCTAGGTTAAAATATTTGACTCACCATTAAAAGTAAATGTGAAAAAAAAGTAAATGTGAACAATTTTCAATATAACATAAATTTATCCTAATTTCTTTTCTTCTTTATTACTTTTCTTATTTTCAACCTGACCTTTATATACATGCTATACCTTGTTTAAATATGTGAGTTTAGTCATGCTATTATGATTTAGATATTAGGTGTCTCTCAAAAGCTCATGTGTAAGACAATGCCAGAAAGTTTAGAGATGAAATGATTGGGTTATAAGAGCCTTTATCTAATCTGTGCATTAATCCTCTGGTAGGGATTAATGATTGGTGGTAACTATAGTCAGGTAGGGTATGGCTGGAAGAGGTAGGTCCCTTGAGGTATGCTTATAGGCTATATATTTTATGAGCTGAGTTTAGTGCCCGCTTGCACTCTTAGCTCTCCTTCTTCTCTCTCCCCCACTCACTCACACTCTCTTTCTCCTGGTGTCATGTTCCCAGCTGCTTTCCTCTGCCACACACTTTAACCATGATATTCTGTCACCTCAACCCTAAGGAATGGAGTTGGAATAGACTGAGACCTCTGAAACCATGAGCCCCAAAAGAAACTTTTTCTCCTCTAATGGTTTTGTCAGGTCTTTTGGTCACGGCAGCAAAAAGACAGCTAAAACACTGAACTTTCACATGAATTTACCAATAATATTTTTTAAGTTTCCAGGTATGTTGTTGTTATGGGGTAGACTGCTCAGAAAATGCACAAAGTCCCAGTGTTGTCCAACTAGGGAAGTCTTTATTAGCCAGCCAGTCCCAGTGATGTCTTTATTAACTGGCCATTGACTGCTCCCTATAATACCCCCAGGGAACAGCACCAAGCCTGAGTGAGCGATTCAGGGTATTTAAATGCAAAAACCACATTCTGGTTGGCATAGCTGCAAGCAAGCAGGGGTCCAGAAGCTGAATTGAGCTGTTGGGGGGGGCGGGGTGCAAACAAGGCAATGCATGCATTCTGCACCATTCAGTACTTTGCATAATCATTTGTACCTGACAAATTCAGTACATTTGTAGTGTCTATATTGTTTTCTTGAATAACTTCAAGAGAGTTATTTGATATTGAAGTGTCAATATCAATTGAAATTCAATATTTGATATTGAATTTCATTAAATTTCCCATGATTATTTATAATTGACAAAGCTCTGGATTCAGCCCAGGGTCATAAGGAACTAAAATGGATGCTCTAGCTAAGATGGAGTCACTCATATTAACCTAGTCCACAACACAGTCTCATATCTTTTTTAGAACCCATTAAAACACAACCTTTCTCATGTAGCTTAACTGACTCACACCCATGTAGAATTCCTGGCTCCTGTCATTGTGATCCTACTGTAAATTTAATTCTCAGGACACACAGCACTGACCCTGCTTAGTTATAGGACTATAGTTAGTGGATGTAGGGAAAATGTCCCTTAGAGTCACAGCCCTTAGTTAACAACTAATACATAGTAGACACAGTAAATGTGGTTGAATGACTACCTTAAAGTGAATAATTTTTATTTAATTCAAAATATTTTAATTAATATGCACTAGGGAATGATAGTAAGGATTAAAGGATTTTAACTTAAGATATATTTCCTGCTCTGTAGAATTTGGTTGTTGCTGTTGTGGTTGTTAATACTAAGGATTAAATCCAAGGCTTTACATAGTGTAAGCAAGTGCTTTACCACTGAGCCACATTCATAGCTCTTTTATTTTATTTTGAGGCAAGGTCTAAATTGTACAGACAGCCCTTTAACTCAAGATCCTCTTGCTTCAGTCTCCTGAGTAGCTGGGATTGCCGACCTGCATCACTATACCTGGCTATAGAAAACTTTTAAATTAATCAAGTTTAGCAAAATTACCTTTATGAGTATAAAAACTTTATAAAATTATGATAATTAGAATATATCTCACATATTCATATTCATCTATAATTATAACACTGTATATCTAAAAGTACATTTATGGATATCCAATTTGTGTGTGTGTGTATGTGTGTGTGTATACAGATGCATAGGGATTTTTCTCAATATGTATAAAAATTTGTCAATTGACATTAACGTTTACTTACATATATGTATATGTAGTTTTATACAAATTTATAAGAGAAAGATAGTCTTAAGCAGAGCCTATAATTTTTTTTCATAAAAGGAACGCTTCAATATCAAATAACTGTCTTGAAATTATTCAAGAAAACAATATAGACACTATAAAATATTATAATCAACTGAAAGATGAAAAATAAGTCTGTCAATAATTTCTATTTCAAATGACAAGGTCATATGTAACTTTTGGATTCAAGACACTGTTTAAATTATATTGATGTTTTAGATCAGTTTCCAAGAAGTAACATCGTGCTGAGAGAGATTATTAATGTAAATTTTCTAAACAAAATTATATTCTGCTGATTTACTTACACAGTTTTCTGGAAATAAGGCTTAGACACAGAAAAAGCAACATCTATTGTTAGGTTGGGGTTTTTACTTTTTTTTTCTTTTTCATAACTGTTCTTAAGGCAATCTGTCTTTTGGAAGAAGGTGTTGATTTTCTTTGCTTATAATAAGCTTTCAAGCATTCACCAGGCTGTCATAAAGCACATGTGGGAATTTAGCATCATGATTAGTCTCTAAAGATATAAAGAACACAAATGTTGGTAAAATATATAGAATAAACACAAGAAATATGAAGAAAGCAAGCAAAAGTCATATAGGTATATAAATGTTACATTGTTAGGTATACATTATCAAAATAGCACAATTCTGAAAATAAAGCAATTTGAAAAAGAAACCAAAACTGACTAAAGAATCTGGGACAATTTATTGCTCACTTCAGGTAAGAGTTAACACACCTACATGCTTTACATGAGTGTTTATAATCACTGTGAAGGAACAGATCTCCAGAAATTCATTCATCTGGACTACTGAAATGCGTACTACTTTTTATACCTTGTTTTATTTTATTCACACTGCCTCCTTTATTTACTCATCCTGTTAAGTCATATTAGCTAAAGTGCTACTCATTTATTCAGGTCCTACTAAATTGCTTCCTTTCTTGTGTTAGCCTACAAGCATTATTACAGAGTTTATCACATTCCAATTTAATGTCTGACAATATCTGTTCAGTACTAATTAAATTCCCTGTACTAAACACTTTTTTAGAGAGCTCTCATCAGGTTTTTGCTGTTTGACAATCTGATACCCTCAATTAATTGCTCATAACTCAAAGGCATGCATCACATTTGTTCAATTAACAATATTGTTTTTCAAATTTCCTCCATTCTGTCTTCTCATTTCCTATAGCTGGCACTCTTACGTATGTCTGTTCAAAATTGCTACCTCTCTTTCTTCTCCACTTACCTCAGAAAAATGTAAAACTCTGTAAATCATACTGTGAGAAACACACTCACTTGTCCAAACCCAAAGAATGGACTAAGAGACACAAGGTACAGCAAAAAGTGAGGCTTTACTTTAATAAAGGTCTTGCAAGATTAGGTTCCTGGTGACCAGGAACATACAGATTAGATATAACCAGCATTTAACCCCTAGAGCACAAGGTTTCCTCCCCAGTTTCTCATTGGCTGAGTACTATGGGCTGTGCAATCTTTCCCAAGGTCACCTAGGTATTACTTTGTCCTGTTTGGAATATTTAGTTGTCCCCATCTTTGCTTTCTCCTGGCAGAAAAGATTCCTTAGATTGAGTGCCTTTTGGCAAGTACATTTATCTCTTTTGGTTAGGCAGGGTGGACTTTCTCCTCACCTCCTATTTATCAAGGGGCTGTGAATTTTTACACTCTGGAATCAACTGCTTGTAACTTTTCTTTCTGCTTTTCCCTCCACTGTCTTTCTTAAATTCCAAGTAATTTTACATTTAAATCTAAATACCATATTTTGGAAATGGACCACAGGAATTTTTACTGAGGATTAGAGAGGGATTATTAGAAACACAAACAAGGGCTTTGTGACCCTCAGTGCCACACATTACATAAAGATAAGAAAGGACCAACGGGTTTTCCGAGCAAATCAAATATGGATTCTCTTTTTCTGATTCACTGAAAACTAGGAACCAGAAAATGTTTCCTAAAAATCATAAAATACATCTTTTAGCAGAATTTTCACTATCTGAAAAGAAATAAAGTAGCAAAATAATGTCAACTAGACATAGCAAAGATGATCAGATCTTTACATCAAAGATCTTGGATACACTGCAGTTTCTCTTACTATCAGTAATATGCTCATAGGCAAAATGCTGGGTATTTTTCTCCATATCAGAATCTCCATCTGAAATACAAGTGTTGGATTGCAT
>CM053404.1:89166187-89226930 GCA_028644305.1 Xerus rutilus
AAGAGGCCCTGTGGAAGGAGGAGCGGGCCCTGCTTAAGGAGAACAAGGCTCTGAGAGAAGAACACAGTGCTCTTCAGGAGGAGGAGAGAGCCCTGCAGGAGGAGGCCTTGCTCCTTCAGTCGTGGTACAGCTTCCTTCAGAAAAATGAGCTCAATAGTTTTGCCCGGAAAAAGCACTACCATAAAAAACAACATAAGGGTGGCTTAAAGATGTAACCTGAGAACCATGAAGATCATTGACATTCCAGGAAAAAAAAATAGAATTTGAAAGTAAAATACTATTGTTGGGACTGGAGTGCAAAGCCTGGAAATTTACAGGGCTAACTATTTGGTCCTGGAAACTAAATAAAGTCCTTTAAAGAAAAAAAAATGAAATAATTGTGTATGTTTACTTAAATTTTAGACTTCTAATGGTAGTAAATACTATTTAAAAACATGCATCAAAATGTGACAACTGTAAAAGTTAAGTTTACACTTTATTTTCAGAGACATTGGATAACAGATTTTTCTTGTAAGAAATTAGGAGCAAATTTTATCTTAAAATTTGTTATTAAAATTATGAATAACATAGTGAAATACACAATTTCTTATGTTTATTCCACATGTGCTTTATTGAAGAGTATCTCTTCTGGCTCTTTTTCGCATTTATTCTAATAATCTAGTTCAGGAGGCCATTAAACTTGGTAAGGATTTGAAATATGTGATAATATAAGAATGAGTGTAGCCTTCTCTACTTTTTATTTTTCCTCTTATTTATTACATTCCTTGTGATTATTGAGAAGGATGCAACTCCATTGACTGAATGTATTAATGAGAGGGAAGAAGGAAGTCAGAAAACAAAGTTCTCCAAAACTAGAATAGAAATTTTACAGTTTGATATGTAAATCTGTTCAGTATTTTATGTTCAAAGGAAATTGGAGAAATTTTTGATTCTTAAAAGTTAATGTTGATAATCCATCTAATCAAGAACTCATTTTAAAAAAAATTCTGCAAAAAGGAAGTCATACAGATTCATTAGAAATATGAATATAGTTTCAGAACATTAGTTTAAAAGTTGGAGAATTTGTGCCATGGTTTTCAACAGTTTAAATTTTGAACACTTAAATCACAGAAAACAAGCATTTATTGGGTTTTATTGAATATACCTGAAATCATATCTCATCCTGATCCTTGCCTGGTGTTGGAGAATGGAAATATAGGAAAAGTATAGGAAGTCAACAAGTTTCTGTTGGTGCTGCTACCTCTACAAAATATCAACTTAGGCATGTTGAATGTCTCTCATTAGCACTCTACTAAAGTAATATGGATAAATTTAAGGAATGCACTACCTGCAAAGAAAGAATAACAGACACATTTTTACTTCACTCTTTAAAGGAATCCATCTACCTGATAGTTTACTGACCACTGTTCCACCATAGCTGGCACCAATTAAATAAAATGATTTAGTCTTGAAGAAGATTTTAAAAGCATATTTCACAACCAATTGCTTGACAAACTTGGAGTCCAATTTGGACAGAGAAAATAAGCAAAGCCTTTTTATCATTGTCCCTGCCTTAAATGATATTAGCAGAAGCCTGCAGCTCAACTCAGAGATCTAGAAATTTGTGGATATCCTGTTCTATACTCTATACATTCACTTTGACATGTTACTGTTCACAGAAAAGAGCTATTACTCGAAATTCTCTAATTTTGATAGGAGAAATAAACCTTTTTATTCTTTGTTGGTAAGGTCAGATGCCTTTGGAGTGGGAGGAATTATCAAGGGCTCCTTTCTGTAGGAAAATGGTTATTATTGCATCATAGTAAAAGTTGCAGTAATTCAGGTTCAAGTGACAGCATAGCACATACTGATCAAAATTTCTCTCTCCTTGAATTCAAATGTTAAGCTTAGGATCAGTACTACTACAAAGAAATTTTGTTTTTATAGCGTATTTTGAAAGTGAGAAATTAGGTAATTAAGGAATGGGTTTAAACAACTTACATAAATATAATTTATTATATTGCTGTTATTTCACTAGCCCTAATCAAAATCTTACACTAAAAATTCCAGTTATCACACTTATGAAATACCACGTAAAGAACTATATTTAACATGCCACATAAATTGGATGCATTTAAATGTACAACAAAAAGTCTTTGTATGTAGAGCTAAAATATTGTTAAAGCTTTGATAACAATTTTTGAATGAGAAAATGGTGGCATCTTGTTCCTCACAGTGGAAGATCTTTGGTGGGCATTTACTGTTATTCATCTAAAGCTTTAAATATTTCTCAGTAAACAAAAGAGTTATCCATAGAAGCTGTCTATACCCACAAAACAATCAATCCTATTTAACGAATAGTTTTATTCTCTTTCATTTACAATACATTCACTAGCAAGAATGTATAAAACAAGCAAGACTATTTTTCTAGAAAAGCTTCTATCATAGGGAAGTTATAGTAACAATATAAAACAGGAAGCATGAGGCACACTATAAAAATGGAAATATACACATAATGGTTATCAATATTTTGTATACAATTGAAAATTAGAAAAGGTTTCTTTGTAGTGTGGGTCTTAGTAAGTGAAGAAAAATGAGGAAAAATAAGATATCAGATAAAGTAGGGAGAAAATGTGTTATAAAACTGACTAACATTAAGATAAAAAAGATTACTAGCCTCAAAAAAGTATGCTGAGTACATACTTGAGAGGTCTTCAATAACAAGCAAAGGAATTTGAACTTTTTTTTCACAGACAAGTCAACAAAAATTAAAATTATCTAAAAAAGTGAGATAATCTTATGTAATTGAACAATATTACTCAAGAGAAACATATTCCCTGAACTTGTCCCCCTTTATTATTTCTCTGAATTTCACATTAATTAATTTATTCAATTATTATTATTCATTCATGACCTTCCATATGTTAAATGCTGGCTTATACTGGATACTCAGTGGAGACCAAATGAGAAAAGTCCCTTTATCTCATGATAACCAGAAAGGGAGACCATTTGAAGGTCATTTGTGTCTAAGTATCCTCACTGAGATTGCCCTTCCTTAAGGTCAGCAAGTTATCCTTACCTTCTGAAGAGAATAGTTACGTGGGTGCTATAAATATCTTGTTAGGAAAAATTGTTCATCTTCCTTTACACAACCATATAAATCTAAATTCAATTATTAAGCTCTTTTTATTTAAGGCCAACAAGTCATAGGATCCCAGATCTGTATTTCTCTACCTTTACTTATATCCTCTAATTTGTCCAATTCCACATCATTCTCCACCATCTGGAACATTTTATCAGAACTTCTGCCCCTCAACCTCTTTTCTGAAAGTTCTTAACTACTATTTCATATTTTATATTTTGTTTGTTTGAAAGTTCTACAATCCTTAAAGATGTTAAGGCATTTTTAGTCAAACTGAAGTATTACATTCTATTTTGTTCATTTATAGCATTAAGAAAATGCATGTACTTTTGAACATAAACTAATTACTTTCTATAAGTACATTTTGTTGAATCATCAGCAAAATAACATAATTAAAAACTTCATTGACAATACCTATGAAAAATTAATAGATTGTTAATTTTATATGAACAGAATATGTAAACTGTGAAATTACTAAATTATATTTCAGAATAACATTAATTACTTCAGATTAAAGATGACATGTATTACTAATTGCATATGAAAAGAAGCACAAATACTTTAAATTATATCAAAGTAAAAATACGTTTAAATCATATTTCTTATTAGTATTCAACTGAGGAAAATTTCTGACAAATATAATCTGAAAAATGATCTTCAAGTTCACTTAATATAAATATGACAATCAAAAGAAGTAAATATAATTTTAGGAAATTGGGTTATTTTAGAATAGCTTTGTTCCTTTTTCTAGTAGAGACAGTCAAGTATTTGTAGACAATAACAGCATATCCTTTGAGTGGCTTTACATCCTGCTAACTTGTGATAAACATTAGCACCCTGGAAAAGAAGGAAACCTGCTTAACTTGATCATTAATATCTATGAAAAGTCTACAAGTATACTTGATAATGGGAAATTCAATGTTGTCCTGCTAAGACTAGGAATAAGGATATCTCCCCTTACCACCACTTTTCAACATTATACAGAGTCCTAGATAATGCAGTAATACAATAAAAGGAAATAAAAAATATGCAAATAGGGTAGGAAAAATTAGAACTGTGTTTGTATGCAGATAACATGATTGTCTCTATACAAAGTACAAAAGGTTTTTTAGAACTCCTGAAACTAATAAAAATTACATAATGTAAGATTAAAATACATAAGTCAATCACTTTCCTTTAAACCAGTAGTGTAAAGTGGAATTGGAAATTAAAAGTACAATATCATTTATATCAGTGTCCTACAAAATTAGACATTTATGTATAAGCATAACAAAATTTATGTAATAAGACATTTAGATTTTGGCAATCCTACTGAGATTCAAAAATCTTAGTTTATTCCAACTTTATTTATAGATTTAATGAAATTAAAACCAGAATCTCAGTGTTATATTATTAATATTAAAAAACTTATTCTAAAGTTTATATTGAGAGGCAAAAATAAAGAATAGCATAATATTGACAGACATGAACACTGTTGGAGGACTGACACTATCTGACTTAAAGCTATTTATTTATTTTGTAAGATTTATTATATTGCTATAGTAAGTAACAATGTACAGTATTGGTGAAAGAAGATAAGACAGATCAATGGAGTAAAAATTGCTAGACCCTGAAATAGACTCATATAAATCCAGTTAATCGATCTCTGACAAAGGAGCAAAAGCAATACAGTGAAGAAAGGACAACCTCTTCCACAAATAGGGCAGGGACAACTGGATATCCTTATGCCATTGAGTGAATTTATATACATCCTTCATCAAAATCAACTCAAAATGGATTATAAACCTAAATGTAAAATGCAAAACTATTGAACTCCTACAACGTAGGAGAAAATATAGACAAATTTGGGTACAGATAGTACTTTTTAGACATAATACCAAAAAGGGAAATCAATCTCAGGAGGAACAGAAGATAGTGGGGAAGATAAAAATAGACTATTATAAGTTCCACTATGCTTTTTGATCTGGCATCATTGCCAAACACATTTATCTTCAGTGTCCTTGAATTTTAGCAGCCTGAGGCTTGGGGGTCACTTGTCTGAGGCTATGTAGCCCCCATGCTAGCAGGAAAAAGTGACATCCTACTCTCCCTGAAAGCTGTTTGGCCTGAAAGTGTCATATACTAAGTCATATGTCATTGTTGCCAAATCACTTTTTTGTGGACAGTGCTATAGCTCAACAAAAATAAGTGTTCGTTTTCTACCCTTTGGTATGTTTTCGGAATTTATACTCATCAGATTAATTTAAAGTATGTGAATCATCTTAAAATCCTTTACTTTCAGAGCTATATAGTAAAAATATAGGGTAAAAAATGTAAAGATTATTAAAGAATACACTAGGTTGTTGGCATTCTGTAGACGGTAACTATCAATGACAAGATTGGCCCAAAGAAGACACAAAGGCCTTCGTGAAGAACTCCAATGATACTGGATTCTTAGTTGAAATGATTATAGCTCTTTACATAAAGTCATATTCTTTAGCCTCTAGCAAATATCAATTTGTGTTTGTATGTTGTGTTTGTATGTTGTGTCTTCAAATTGTGTTTCTATGTTGAATTTTTTCTGTTTCTCCAAGACTGGTTTTATACTATGTTTCACAGGTTATGTAATTAGTTTAATTTATCAATAAATTTTCTTTTTATTGATAATATATAAAATAATTTTATAATTTATCCATCAAGGAATTAAGATGTCTTAATATAATGATAATTCTGTATCTTGCTTTTATTTAAAAAATAAAGTAGATATGATGGCTACATAACTACATAGAATTTTTTAAAAATCTAGTACCCTATTATCAACTTTCTTTATTTGGTAAATGAATATTAACTATGAAATTCCCAGTAGAGTTCAATTTTACTTGTAGTATAATCTTAGCCTTTAAAATTTACCTTTAAAATAAGGCCCATCTAGTAAAATAATGAAAAGGTTTAAAATGCAGTGGTATAGTAAATAGAAAAATGTATTATCTTGCTTTAAAGCTTTTCACTGTGGATAATTTGAAGATAGGAGGAAAAATACAGTTAATGCATGAACATCTATCTATAATGATATATATTTATGAATTGCCATTATTAGATAATTACCATATTCTGTCTCAGTGAGTCTGTCATAAATCGTATTTTTACTCTAAATAAAATAGATGGAATATAATAATCTCTTAGTAGTACCATATACAATGGATTTCTATAGGTTGTTTGGTTTAAATAATGTCTGCCTACATCTGTATGGTGTGATTATTCTCACATGTTATCTTTATGTTGCTGGAGAAAGAGAAGTATTACCTGGAGTGATAGAAGAATATTCTGCATAGATATATGACCAGACTGTTTCTTATGTTTGCTTTTCCCAGTACTGGAGGTGAGTTGTAAAAGAAAAGAAAGTAGAAGTTCATTGCTTACCTTTGAATATCTGCATGTCAGTTATGTCCATAAGAATTGAAATTATGGGAATAAAATTAGATTTCACTACTTTATTTAGCTATATTTAAATCAATAACTATATATTCAAATGCTTGAAAAAGGTTATAGAGATTTACAATGCCATCTGTTTCTTTTATCAGAGTGTCACAATGGCCTTTACCATCTTCGGTATATTTTCTAGTGCATAAAGCAAAAAAATGAGTTCCTTCCACTGCCCTGTGTCTATTTGAAAAAATATACAAACCATCTCACCTCAGCAATGGTGAGGCACTAAGCAACTCACTGAGACCCTATCTCTACATAAAACACAAAATAGGGCTGGGGATGTGGCTCAGTGGTTGAGTACCCCTGAGTTTAATCCCTGGTACAAAAAAAAAAAAAAATCTCACTTTCCTTTGCTCATTCCTGAAATGCAGCATAAATGTACGTATGTATACCCACTTTAAACAAATCAGCCAAATGAACCAGGCAACAGATGGGAAATTCAGAACCCATGTGTTCATATTTCTCCTTTGCCAGTAACTTGCTGGGTGATCTTGAACAAGCTACATATCTTCAGCTAATTGCCTTCTCTCTGAAAGAACAGAGCCATAGGGCCTGGCTATTAGATCTCAGAAGCCAAGTAATGAATTTATTCCATCATACTTCTTAATATGGAACATGTATTCAAATAATAAAGAGCTGATATTGATATTATGATTATTGCATATTCTCATTAGGTCTTCCCTGCTGTTGTGAAGACTATAACCAAATGCTTTGTAATATCCATTTTAAAAAACTAAAAAGAAATCTCTAAGACTGAGACAAGCAACAAAAGTAAAATAGATAAATCTAACTTCTCCAAAGAAGATACACAACAGATAATAAGTGCATGAAATAATTTTTAACATCATTAGTCATTAAGGAAACGGAAATCAAACCACCTTGAGACTCCTTCACATACACTAAGACAGTGATAATGAAATGAGCAGAAAATTATTATAAGAATTATTACAAAATTATTACAAAAATTAGAAATAATGTAGAAAAAATGGAACCCTCATCTGCTGCTAATGGGATGTTAAAATGATACTGCCACTCTGGAAAATAGTTTAGCTGTTCTTCAAAAGATAAACATAGAGTTAGCAGGAATTTAACTACTACTTACATATCCAAGATCATTGAAAACATATGTTCACAAAAACCACATGCACAAATATTCATAGAAACATTATTCAGAATGATCATGAAATGAAAATAATCTAAATGTCAAACAACCAATAAATAAGTAAAATATGATATATTTATGTAATGGGATAAATACTTAGCCATAAAAAGTAATCAAGTAATGGAAAAAGCTACAATATAGATTGCTATGGTTTGAATTTTGAATGTTCTCCAAAGACCTATGTAGAAAAAGCTGCTATTAGGGAGTTTAATTCACTTATGTTGCTATCCAAGTTATTTCTTACCCAGAGCTAATTTTTATGGTGTAAAGTGTGTAATTAAAGAAAGAAAATGAAGGGTGTGGCTAAAACGCAATTTGTATTATGTAATCTTGTTTCTATCATTTGTCTACATTGTAACCATCAGTTTTATGTTTACAACATTTGATTCACCAATGAAATCGGGAATTGTACACTTACTTCCTTCTTTATAAAACATTTAACATATACAGTGTAGAATTTTTAGAATTGATGAAAATATATATTTGCTTTAACCTTATCAATTCAAGAGATTATTAAAAATTTTTACAACCTTTAAATTTGCCTTTATGAAAAGTTGAAAGCCTTATATGCTGCTGCTACTGCTGTGATTATGATGTCTTCTATCAGGAAATTTCATTTTAATTTCCATAATTAAAATTTCCATTTTAATTTCCATAATCTTTCTTTGCTAATTTCTAAGGGCGTAACTAGCAAAGGTATATTCAAATGTATTAACATGAACTCATAGAATTGCATAGGTTCAATATTGGCCTAATAGTGAGATAAAGAGCCATGAGAAGAAAACAAAACTTCCCATCTTATGACTAGATTCTTCAGATTCTCCTGGAGATCCCTTTTTGAAGTCTTCCATTCACCTATTTCTAGTAGAATTTGGTATGTTTAATGACAATGTCCTGAATTTGTGTCTTAATCACCAGGTTCAGTGATAAAAGAGGATTTTGATAGTGCAATCATTATACAAATTTTGCACTGCATTACTTTACTATTCCCTGACATCTTAAATTTTCTATATATTAAATTTAAAATAAAATATTCAGGTAAAAGCAAAAGAATAAAAATGAAACCCAAACATGGCATTTTATTTCACAGATCTCTGGATTTTTTAAAATGGTTGTCTAAATAGAATCATAAGTGCTCTATTGAAACAATAAGTTTAAGTAGTGGACAATATTTAATCTATAGTAAATTATACCACCTTAGCAAAATTAAACATTCAGAGAAAACCAGCAGTGTTTCTTGGGTTTTGGTAACAGGAGAAGAAAAATTTGCACAGCTATTTTAAGTTATATTCACATTCACTGGGCCTTAAGAATGCACATACCTCTGTAAAAAATCATGGTAAATGCACAAGGTTTTGTCAATTTTACTTTATGTTTCCAATACTATATTAGCAATAACCACATTAGATATCTCTCAATATATGTTTCTATCTCTTTTTAATAAATAATGGTCTATATATCTCACTATATTTTTATTTATACAGGTACATCCATATGTGTGTATATGTACACTAAGATAAGTAATTATGAAGTTACTACATATGTATGAAAACACAGTACCTCACACATAAAATTATATATTTGATGATAATAACAAATGTAATGGTTATTCTATTAAAGTAATGAAATTTTTAAAGAAAATAATATAAATAATCTATAACTGGTTAAAAACATGATCTTTCTGGTATTTTCCTACCAAACATTTTTCAGTCTGAGGATTATGGATGAATTGTGAATGGTCAGATATTTATAGAATAACAGTGTTGTTTGAGGTTACCTAAGAGTATGCGTCTCCATATTTCCATTTTCTTGAGAACTGTCATCTTGTTCTTTGTAGTAAAGAAAGTAGGGGATAGAATGAATATATGTCATGGAGGGGAGAATTACTGTCTTCCATAACTGATCAGAACTGCATAACATCTAGACTACATAACACATGGGCGTGTGCCAGAAAAGAAATATGAAACAACTTGCTAAATCAAGACTTATTATTGCAGATGCATTAAATAATTCCTATTCATGTGGAATCACCTTAAGAGGAGTTTTCTCTTTGTTTTGTATCAAAATACTGGAAAAATAAACAGTTCTATAAAAGTAAAAATTTGAGAGCATTAAGTTAAAATCAAACGCTTGATACACTTTATGTTTGAAATAATATAATATTTTAAGTTAGGCTTTAATCATGTAATATTTAGTAAGGTTTCTTCAATTACCATAAGACATGTCTTACATTGCTTAAAATATTATGTTGCAATGAGAATCATCTTTAAAAAATACAAAATTTCATCTCATAGATATTTAGTTCACAAAAGCTACCACTCTAGGGGCTGGGATTGTAACTCAGCGGTAGAGCACTTGCCTCGCATGCGTGAGGCCCTGGGTTCGATCCTCAGCACCACATACAAAGCAATAAAATAAAGATATTGTGTCCATCTACAACTAAAAATATATTTTAAAAAAAGCTATCACTCTAGCTAGCAGAATTAGAAGGTAATTAATATATTAAATACATAAAGGATTATTAGATATTTGAAATTAAAGTCAAAGTTTCAAGCATTCATTTTATTTCCTTTACAAATAATATATAGCACCCAAAGTTACATATATATTATAGGATATATATATATATATATAGTTTGAGTGTTTTATGGGACAGTAGGGTACATAAAATATATATATATATATATATATATAATGATACAATAAACACATTCTTTTTAGAACCCTGAAAATTCTAATTGGCCTGCCCCATTCAAGAAGAGATGGGCTGGGGATATAGCTCAGTTGACAGAGTTCTTGCCTTGCATGCACAAGGCCCTGGGTTTAATCCCCAGCAACACACACACACACACACACACACACACACACACACACACACACAAAGAAGAAGGAGAAGGAGAGGAAGAGGAAGAGATAATGTGAGGAGTCGCAAAACAGGTTCATTGTTCACCAGTTACTATCACTTGCTCAGTGAGACACAACCTTCATACATATATGTTTATTGCTTACAATTAGGCAAAAAGGTCCAATAGAACCCTAAGATTCATTGTAAACCAACCCTCAAGGCTCAGAAAAGCTACACAGGGCAAATAGAAGTTCATCAGCATGTGCCTCTAATGTGCTACAGCTGAGGGACCCTGGAAAGCATCACCCTTGAGATTATTCCCTGGGATTACATGACATGCTCCACAAAAGCATTGAAAGACATCCAGTTTTGAGGAGAGACTGGAACAGAACCTGGGCTGTTGCAGCCAGGTCCCCCTTATGTCAGGATGTTGTGTTCCCACACATTCCACATTCCATTATTGTGCAGAAGGAGAGAAAACCCCCATCAGCCAAGGGCCACCCACAGAACTGTCCTGCAGGAGTTGACATTCTCATGGTTGTTAAATAAATACTTATTGTAAGTTGATCTCACAGAAGTTAAGAGTAGAATAGTGGTGGAAGGTGAATCAGGGAGGTCCATCAACAAGTACAATGTTACAATTAGGGGAAAATAGTTTTGATGTTCTATGGCACAGTAAGGTAAATATAATTAACAACATTGCTTTATATATCTCAAAAGAGAAGAGAGGATTTTAATATAGTCATCATAAAGAAATGATAAAAGTGTAAGATGATGGTATGCTAATAACCCTCTATTGATCACTATCCAAAATGCACATGAATGAAAACATCACACTGTACCTCATAAATATGTACAAATATTATGTAAATACAAATGAAATAAAATACGTTAAACAATTTGTTGAGTTCTAGTATGAGCTTTCTACTGTATTAGATTATATTAGACCATATTCAAAAAAGTAGAAATAGCCCCTGCTTTGTGTTTCTTATAGTCTAATAGGATGTTCATTGAACAAACAAGATATAATTCTAGAAAGTTACGATATATACGCTTAAAACAATATAGCTGATTCAAAAATCACAAGTACTATTGAAAAGTAGCAATAATTGAGCTCCAGTTTATATTTTGTCACAGCTAATGTGTAGCCATTGTTAATTTTTTTAATTTCAAAGAGTTTTAAATTATTTGTGAAATGAAAAAACTGATTTAATTCTCCCAAATTCACTCAATCTCTGAAATTATTGGTGTGCATTAATCTTTATTCATTTATATAGTAATCAGTCTACAGGAGTCAATAATTATGTTTTATAGTCATAAGAATATTGATAAATATGTATATATAATGAGCAATTATTTGATAATATACACATACAATACTGCTATTACATATATACACATATATTTTGTGAAACATGTATCATGTGTATATGAACATACACACACATATAATTATGATAAAAACAGACATTTTTTCCTGCTTACATGGAGTTTAAAATAATAGGTAAAATTAAATAAAAACAAATAGGTAAATACATACATGAATATATAATTAAATTTTAAGAAAATTGAAATGGAAATGTTTTAAAGAATCCTGAGTTTCTTTAATTTAGAAAAGGTACCACTGTTTATCGAGGTCAGCATGAAAGGTTTTTATATTTTTATTTTTATTTACTATTATTTATTTGTCCAATCCCAGGACCTCAAACATACTAGCCAGCACTATATACCACTAAACTACATCCCCAGCCCTTTTTAAAAATTTTATTTGGAGGCAGGATCTCACCAAGTCTCCCAGACTGTCCTGGGACTTCTGATCCTCCTGCTCCAGCCTCCAGAGTAACTAGAATTATAGCCTGCACCACCACATCCAACTTAAGTAGGTTTTTAGGGGGAATGAAGTGACAGTGATATTCTGTTCAATTAGAAAAAAAAATGATAAACTAATCAGTATTACAGTAGAAAGTATTACCAAATACATATATAGGGAATAAAACATTAAGATTTGTTTGCATTTCTTTAGTGAATTTGAAGGGAAACACACACACGCACACCAAATCCAAAGAAAAAGCAAAACAAAAGCCTCCTTAAAGTGTTTCAAAACACTTTATTAGGCCTCTAACAATCTAGCACTATACTCTGGTCAACAGGAGTACAGAAAGATGTTAGAATAGGTAAAGAGAGAGAAAGAGATCTAAGAAGAGCTAAAGAAAAGAATATTAAAACAGATTGTAATATTAAAATTTTATTTAAAAGGGAAAAATTAATTGTAATTAAGCAACTAATTAACTCTTAAAGATAAATCTCTAGTAAAATTCCTTTCAGCATAGTTATTTATAAAGAATATTAAATAAGTAAAAAATAATGCTACTAAAATATAGTTGCAAAGGAAAACTTGTTTTGACATTCAATTCAGCTTGTTTTGTTTTGGAAAGAGTTTCCTGAATTTCTTTGAGCAAATCCTAAGTGGATTTGGTTAAACAACCCATCTCTAGTTCAGAGTGTGAATGTACAACCTAAACTTAAAAAAAAAATCCCATTTTCTTTACTTTGAAAACAATAAACTCTTAGGGATGAACACAGGACACAGTTTGTACATATGAGTCAAGAGTCATGGACTTTTGCTCTTGTTACTGAAAAAGAGAAGTAATTTAAAATGAAGCAATGTAAATGACTCAAAACAAATACAGTGTCTAAACTCTTTAGTAAACACAGGAATAAATTTTAAAAATTAACAAAAATTAAACTACTTAAGTTTTCTCTTTGTGTATACCAAACTTTAAATGGTAGACTGGAGGAACCAACAGTATGTTAGCCACAGAAGCAAATCTATGTCTCACCAAGGTGCAAGGCACACCAGAACAATAAATGGCTCCCAGTCGCTGAACTCTGCTAAGGAGCTACACCTGTCTTAGAGCCATTCTGTCCACAATTCATCTGATGGTCTTCAAGGATTGACTGTAGTTTTAACATGTGTTAGTTCTTGTGTGTTATCTTCACATTCTCTATTTTGCATGGGTGGTTATTTCAATTTCTGTTGGCATAGCTCCAATTGATACTCTTCCAATTCCCTGATTCATATATCATCATCTTCAATAATTCATTATAATTAGTTTACTATATACTAAATATGTATGCAGCAAACTACATACATATATACTTTGTACTCTATACCATGTGTACAATACATACTTACTTGTAGCATTGAAAGCTTTTTTTTCTCTACAAGCCTTACAGTTTTGACTGGTGTTGAGGTTCTCTTTAAAACTTACCCATAACTAGCCGGGCGTGGTGGTGTACACCTGTAATCCTAGCACTTTGGGAGGCTGAGACAGGAGGATCGCGAGTTCAAAGCCAGCCTCAGCAACGGCAATGCACTAAGCAACTCAGTGAGACCCTGTCTCTACATAAAACACAAAATAGGGCTGGGGATGTGGTTCAGTGGTCAAGTGCCCCCAAGTTCAATCCTCAGTACCAAAAAAAAAAAAAACTTACCCATAACTCAAAATTATACCACAGTGACTGACAATACTGTATTTGATAGAGGTTGTTGTAAGAATAATTATTCAATTGAATCATTAGTCATAGCACTTTAACGTATTTCTTTGGTACCAAATTGTCAGTACCTTTCTTTCAGAAGCAAATCTCAGTAGGGAAAATTGGAGTACTTTACGAGATATATTTTCTAAGTCATTCTTATAAGTGATACTATGTGGGCAAACAAAGTCAGAGGATAGCGGAGTCTATGTTTTTCTGTTTTGCTTTGTTTTTTAATGAATGAAGATAGAGTTCAAAGGGTGGTAGGGAAGGTAGAACCTTCATGGGGGTGGGTGGAGGTGGCCAATGGTCTCTGTGTCCCCTTGACCTTCAAGACACAGAGGCTCTGAGGCCACAGCAAGCAACTAAGTAGGAAAAGAACAAAAGGAAAACAAAATTCAAGGAACTTGAAAATAGTATGGTACAATGAAAGACCTGAGGAAGTAAGATATAGGTTTATTATTTAGTACATAGAAGTTACTAAGTAACTTGTCACATGGAAATACTGATAGTTGCCTCCAAATGCTGAGTATATTTTTTTCTTTCTGAGTAATAGACTCTCAGGCTTTTTCTACTCTGAATTAAGGTTACATCTCCCCTTGACCTACAAGCAAGTTTCTGGGCAGCTTCTGGTAACCTCCCTGTCAAAGACAAACTGTAATGAACAGAGTTAAACAGGAAAAAGACTTTGTTCAGAACTACTGCAACAAGGAAAAGAAACTGAACTTAAATAAAACAAAAAGTAGGTAAAGGGGTAGTTAAATACTTGTGTGAATGGTGGAAAAGTGCTGGAGGAAAGGATATTACTAGCAGGCGGAGTTCAATTATTGAATGCCTTCAGTACATTGAATTATTCTTGAGTGTGTAAATGTTTTTCTCTGATGACACTGCTCTCATTTCCTAATTGTTACCCATCAAAGTTAGACCTCTGTCCTTCCAAAGAAAGTGGAAGATATGGGAACTATCTCTCTTGATGGATTAATTCCCAAAGAATTACTGCCAGTACTTGAGGAATATATTTCTCAGACTGATATAAATCCTAGTCTCTTGCCAGTTTTATACCAAAGGGGTAAGGAAAGTATTTGTAATGACAAGGTTCTAAAGTAGATGATCTCATAAAATGAGGTCTGAGGCCCGCACTCAGGAATAAATCTGTCTAAATTTTAGTTAAGCTCAGAGGAACATGAAAGTCATCCTGTTCAGCTGTTAACAACAACAGTATGTGCCTTTTGGTCTTTATTCATTCCTTGCTCTTCTCTAATATACTGTTTTTGGACAATGAGGATAAGAACTATACTCTGGGTTTGTGAGAACAGTGAACTAAGAAAATTCTGAGTCTGTGAGGACTTAGCACAGATGAGTGTTGCTACATCAGCCCTGAACTGCACACCTCAAGACCTGAGTGTTTAAAACACAAGGACTATTTAATCTCTATTACTAGGAGTGAACATAATCCTAACTGGTAGTATTTGTTTGTGGAATTGAAATGAACCAAAAGTATTCCAAAATAGCTCCTGGGACCTTTATTAATATATATGAGTCCATTTGACCTTGAAATTTCTACATTTGTTAATTCTCCACTCACATTTATTGTACTTTATCTATAAATATATTACTTTCCCAAATTAATTCAAAGTTGGTATATATCATTTATATACCTCTTAAATGACAACATAACTATTACAAAATTTACTAATATTTGATTAATTCTTTTTTAATAGCATCTCTAAGAATTATGTAGAATTTCTAATATATGTTTTGTACATTACATATGTGACTATATCAAAGAATGTGGAGGCTGTGAATATGTTATTTGTTACATAGTGTTCTAAGCAATGAAACCAAAATGTAGAATCTAGCATGGGAGAATGAAGGACAATATCTATTGATTTGGGGTTTGATTATTGATTGATTTGGAAAATACCAAAATTAAAGTAACTATATGTATGGGAATTTTTTAATACTTCAGAAGACTTTAAAATTACTTAGCTTAACTTTTTCAGCCCCTTTTGTGCAAATAAAATTTCAGCTATTTCAGAATATAGAAAAGTTCAGGTTTAAAATTAAGGACCATTCAAGCTTGTACAAATAGGACATTTTCTTATTTTTGATATAGAGATTTTGAGACTTACATAACCAACATAAATAATATCAAAGCTTACTGAAGAAATGTGTTCCACAATAAATACTAAACAAGATGATAATGGTAATGACTTTTTTCATTGAGGACAGCTTTTGAATTTTTGATTCATAAAAACTATTAAGGCCAGGCCTTAATAGATTATTGATTGCATGCAGGGGTTCTAAATAACAATGAAGTGATCCTCATAAAGGAAAAACATCACATGAGAGCTTCTAATTAAAGTTATAATTTATTATCATAAAATAAGTGTTGCTGCTATTACTTATTACCACCATAGGTGAATGACTGACTCTGATAATTATCAATACCTACTAACAGAACTGAGTTGGCTGCATTTTATTCCAAGTGCATTTTATTTTTTAAGGAATGCATTATGTTAAAAAAGAAGTATAAATGTGAAATAAAAAGAATGTAATTTTATTAAATTAAATTATTTGTTTTAAATTACATTTGCTTGATAGAAAGTCAATTTGTATTTTCAAATAAGCTTAAAGGAGAGGAGAAGATAAAATAGTCTTAGAAAAATATGTTTCAAGAGAAAAAGTACATTTTAAAATGCTTGCTTTTTTGCAGTGGGTTTGCCACCAGAACACCAGTGTCATAAAAACCACTGCTAAATCAAAGCCAAAATAGGAAAGAAAAAAATGTCAACATTGTCATCAGACACAAAGATTCAGGCAAGTACACTGCTATTGGATATCTGATCTACAAATGTGGTGCGATGGACAAAAGAACCATTGAAAATTTTGAGAAGGAAGTTGCTGAGATGAGAAAGGGCTCCTTCAAGTATGCCTGGATCTTGGATAAACTTAAAGCTGAGCATGAGCATGATATCACCATTGATATCTCTCTGTGGAAATTTGAGGCCAGCAAGTATTATATGACTATCACTGATGCCCCAGGACACACAGACTTTATCAAAAACATGATTGCAGGCACATCTCAGGCTGACTGTGCTGTCCTGATTGTTGCTGCTGGTATTGGTAAATTTGAACCTGGTATCTCCAAGAATGGGCAGACCCATGAGCATGCCCTTCTTGCTTACACACTGTGTGTGAAACAACTAATTGTTGGTGTTAACAAAATGGATTCCACTGAGCCACTCTACAGTCAGAAGAGATATGAGGAAATCGTTAAGGAAATCAGCACCTACATTAAGAAAATTGGCTACAAACCTGACACAGTAGCATTTATGCCAATTTCTGGTTGGAATGGTGACAACATATTGGAGCCAAGTGCTAATATGCCTTGGTTCAAGGGATGGAAAATCACCTATAAAGATGACAGTGCCAGTGGAACCAAACTTCTCAAAGCTTTAGGTTGCAACCTGCCACCAACTCATCCAACTGACAAGCCTTTGTGTCTGCCCCGGCAGGATGTTTACAAAATTGGTGGTACTGGTACTGTCCCTGTGGGCCAAGTGAAGACTGGTGTTCTCAAATCTGACATGGTGGTCACCTTTGCTCCGGTCAATGTTAGAACTGAAGTACACTCTGTTGAAATGCACCATGAAACTCTGAGTGAATCTCTTCCTGAAGACAATGGAGGCTTAAATGTCAAGAGTGTGTCTGTCAAAGACATTCATTGTGGCAATATTGCTGGTGATAGCCAAAATGACCCACCAATGGAAGCAGCTAATTTCACTGCTCAGGTGATTATCCTGAACCATCCAGGCCAAATCAGTTCTGGCTACGCCCTTGTACTGGATTGTCACACAGCTCACATTGATCAGCTTGATGAGATAAAGGAAAAGATTGATCACCATTTTGGTAAAAAACTGGAAGATGGCTCTAAATTCTTGAAATCTGGTGATGCGCCATCATTGATAGGGTTCCAGAAAAGCCCATGTGTATTGAGAGTTTCTCAGACTATCCTCCTCTGGGTCTTTCCTGCTATTCATGATATGAGGCAGATAGTTGCTGTGGGTGTCATCAAAGCAGTGGACAAGAAGGTTGCTGAAGCTGGCAAGGTCACCAAGTCTGCCCAGAAAGTTCAGAAGGCTAAATGAATATTACCCTTAACACCTGCCACCCCAGTCTTAATCAGTAGTGGAAGAACAGTCTCAGAACTGTTTGTCTCAATTGGCCATTTAAGCTTAATAGTAAAAGATTGGTTAATGATAACAATGAACTTAAAACCTTAAGAAGGAAAGGAGAATATTTTGTGGACCATTTTTTTTGTGTGTGTGGCAGTTTTAAGTTATTAATTTTTAAAATTATTTTTTAATGAAAATGACCAAAAATCTGTCACAGAATTTTATGACCCATAATAACAAAAGTTTAATGAGAAAACAAATGAATGAATAAATGAATGAATGCATAAATAAATAAATAAATAAATAAATAAATGTTCTTGTTTGTTAAAGGGGAAAAATTCAGCCTCTACTTGTTGCTAGTTAATCATCAGAGTTGAGACAATCACCTTTATGTTCAATCTTACTTTAGAATTTTGCATTTATAAGTGAGAATAAAGGCTATCCAAGTCTTTCATATTGATAACATTTTATCTATATATTTGTTGGGTATTTCCCATGTGCTGGCACTGTCCTGTGTTTAGGACGCTATGTGTATCACTGTCTTGTGCATGACCAGGTGCTAAGGAAAAAGTAGAGAATAGTAGAGACAGTTCTGCTTTGGCCTCTGATAGACCAGGTTTCAAATATCTTTGCTACAGTGTGAACTTTATCTATTTAAATTTGAGGAATCTGTTTCTTCTGCAAGATTAAGACAACAATGGCTAATATGCTGTGTTATTCTAAGAGATAAATGAGATAATATGAAAAGTACTGGTACATTATAGACCTCAGCAGATGGCAGCTTCTAAACTTAAAAAGTTTAGCTTACAAAATCATGAACAGTAGATTAAGTAGTTTAACTTAAACTGCCACAAACATTTGTAAGCATTAACCAGTATGTTATTGGTGGTTGAAATTTCAAGTGATCAAAATAAGTGAAGACTCACCTTAATGATTCTTGTCTCATTTTAATATAAAACTTAAAGCACATTTGACATTCATGTAAAAATGCATGTGTTAGATGTCATGAGTTCAGCACTATTTCCACATCAGACTTCTCATGATAACTTCAAGATGCTGCCACTTGGTAAGCCACTGTACACAACCTTATTCCCAGGGCTGGTCATATTTGGGGGAACAACAGGGTGGCTTGTGTGAGTATCACTGTATTAACAAGACTTTGCCACTCCTCTGAATACTACATAGAAGTAATGCTTTTTTCTCTAAAGAAATATTTTATGTCTGATGTTGAAACTTGCTGTTAATACACATCACAATATTATCGATATTCTTCTGGATTAAGAGCATATACTATTCTTTTTAGTGATTGTGTGTATAGTATAAATATACTAATTTATTTAAGCATTCCTCTATTAATGGATTATTTCTTATCTTCAATATTAATATTGAGGCTGCCTTAACATCTTTGTATTTTCAATCATATATTTTTATTTTAAAAAGAATTATTTAATTAGAGGTATGTAAATGATATCTTTCATTTGTACTGACAAATCAAACTCACAAATATTTGTACAATAGTTTCTAGTATTTTAAATTATATATAAATGTATGTGAATGTATAAAGATAAATGTTAGAACCAGGTAGGTATTTTCTCATGCATAATTTAATGGATTAATTTTTACATAGCTCAAATTACATAAGGTCTTCATATTTAGTAATATATTTTAAATTATTAGTTTTGTGTAGGTGTTCAGAATGCCAAATCAGTTTTCATGATATGTTCAATCACACATTTTTCTCACTCTGAAATCTCAGTATTTTACATGGATAATGTGAGTTGCTTCTTTTTGACTTTTTTCCTATCATCCATTCTTTAAACTGACAAGCTAATCAGAATTTCATACTTCTGACTCTAAGTCATTTATTCAGAAATGATTGCCTAATTTTGTTTTTCCTTTACCTTTTTCTTTTCCCACAGAGGTCCATTAATGTTCATTTAATTCTCAGTTTGCAAAAGGCTACTCCTCTGCTTATTGCCCTTAGAACAGGCACATAACACACTTTCCTTCTGAAACATTATTTTAAAAGCATCTTTGCCATCATTAGAAGAATGGGTTAAGAAATTTTGGCATATATACCCAATGAAGTTCTACTGAGCCATAAAGAAAAATGAACTTATGGCCTTTACTGGTAAATAGATGGAAATATAGAACATCATACTAAATGAAACAAGCCAGACTAGGAAACTCAAAGATTGAATATTTTCTTTCATGTGGAAGCTAGAGTAAAATAAAGAAAAGGGGGAAGAAATGATAGGATATTATAAAGATATAGAGAAAGTTAGTAACAGAGAAGAAGGATATGAAGAAGCACAGTGGAAGTGTTAGGGAACAGACAGGTGTGAATGGTGGGAACATGAAGTTAAGAGAATGATTCTATAAAATGGGTTCATTGTGCTGACCCCCACATACATTCCTTTCTAAGAAGAAATTTACCTGCAGCCCTGCCTGGCCTAAGTGCACAGGCTATGCCACATTCCTCAGCAAACTACTTGTCACCTGTAGGAGAAAGGCAGGCCCAAAATAATGTTGATAAGAAGAACCCAACTTACTCTAAAGAGGGAGATTTTGTGACCAGATCCTGAAATTCAGAGAGATAGAATAATTCCTCCTAACCACTCCTCAGCATGGGCCAAGGTGATCTAGAGCTGTCATGGCAGTAGGAACTTGAAAGTCTGATGTCATCTTGCTGTCAGCAAAAGTCAAGTGATGAAATTGGGCAGGATTCTGGAAACTTCTCTGGGATCCCCAATAAAATGGAGATCACATTGTGCAGGAGAGGCACATTGTCTCTCTCTTCTCTAAGAGGACCCACTTTTTCTATTGAGAGTGTCTCCTTTCCCTTTCCTGTCTCTTTAATAAACTCATGCTTCTTACTCTGAGAGTAAGCTAGGAAGGCCCTAGCTCTGTAACAGAAGAATGGGAAAAAGGCAGCAATGCAAAATGAATTCTTTAAAAATCATGTTATGTGCATGTCTAAATATACTACAAGGAATTCCACCTTTGTGTATAAGTAAAAAGAACCAATCAAACATAAATAAGTAGATGAGGGAAAGAAAATCTAACAGAATAAAGGAAGGAGAATGGGGGATGGAAGGGAGAATGGTAGGGAAAAGGGGAAGGGAAAATGGGAGTATTGTGAACTGACATTCAATTCCATGCATGCATGATTTTGTCGAGATGAATCTAACTACTATGTATAACTATAAAACTCTAACATTATTTTTTTGTTGTCATGCACCTTTACTTATTTTTATGTGGTGCTGAGAATTGAACACAGTGCTTCACACATGCTAGGCAAGCACTCTACCACCGAGCTAGAACCCCAGCCCCCAAAAAGCAGTTTTGGCCCTAATTTCCATGCTACTCCTCCCTTTTCTTATTCCTGGGGACCTAACTACAAGCATTACATGCAAATTGACATTGACTGGCTACTTCATTAGACTTTATAATGGCCTATGAAAGAGAGGCACCATCTCTAATTCAACTGTTTCTACTTAGAAAAAAAAGGGAGATTGGATGATTCTATGAAAGTAAAACATCAAGAACTCAGAAAACCCAATCCACTTTAAAAATTATGATGGGGGGCTGGGGTGGTGTCTCAGTGGTAGAGCACTTGCCTACCATGTGTAAGGCACTGGGTTCAATCCTCAGCACCACATAAAAATAAATAAAATAAAGGTATTGTGTCCATCTACAACAACAAAAAAAAATTTTTTAAATATGACAGGATTGTTTTTCATTGAAATCTTTTTATTCTGAGTGAAGACTTAGTATTTTACAACTGCTTTGCCAGAAATTGACTATAGGGAAAAGATTTGACATTGACAAATTAAGTAATGCTTCCTTTTCCTATTTTCTTTGTGTTCCTTTCATTCAGTGTCTTAATAAAAGTTGTAATAAAATAATAAACACAGCTGGAGGCTAGTGTTTTACCTCAACAATTTATACCATATTTCAAAAGTCAAACAAAACATATTTTTTAAATAAAAATATTTTCCTCAGTAATATTTTCAATATTTTTCTCACAGGTCAAAAGTTTAAGTGCCTTGATCATGTGGGCTACTGTCTTTGTCTATTCCAACTTCTATAATACAAATTCCATCAAGTTTGTGGCTTCAACCACATATTTCTAACAGTTAGGAAGCATAAGTACAGGAGCAAGGTTACAACAGGTTGGGTTTCTGAGGACCCACTTCCTAGATGAAGATCTTTTCACTATGTCATTGTTAGGTCGGTTCAGCGTGTCCAGTTAGGGGTGGCCAGCCAGACGCTAATGTCAGCAGTAGAGGTGCCTCCTGTCAATCAGCGGGCTTTTCCTGACTCATCTAGGAAGGACTCTGACCTTCTCTTCCTGCCTTAAGCCCGCCCCTTCCTGACCGGGCTTTTTAAAAGTTTGTGTACCCCGGAATACGTGTGCAATTCTCCCTTACACACTCTGATGGATGGGAGAGTTCAGCCCGTGTCCATATTTCCAATAAAGTCTTGCACAGGGGTTTTAATTCACCTCCTTTTGGTCATGTGGCTTTACAATGCTCACATGGTAGAGAGTGTGAGAAAGCTGTCTGGGGTCTCTTTCATAAAGGCCTCAATATCCTTCACAAGAGCCCCATCCTGTCATTCAGTCATCCTCTCAAAGTTCCCACCCACAAACACCATTACATTGAGGGTTAAGATTTTAACATATGAATTCAGGACAGCTAATGTTGGAACCACAATAGCTGCTTTGTAGGTAGGATGGTTTCAAGAAATAAGACTTGAGTATGAGCATATTTAGCTGTGTATTGCCTTTGTTACGTGGTGAAAATACACTCCAAAATTTGGTTTGCGTAGAGAAAAGGGAATGTTGAATTTTTTATAGAGCAAATAAAAGGATTATGCTATTTTAACTTGTGTGTGTTCTTTGCTTGTTTTATTTTAACAGAGTTTTGTGATAATTTCTATGGTTCACGGCATATATCTTATAATAAAATAATGTTTATTAAATTGCAACATACTGGTAGCAAAGTAATGTAATAAGTTAATAAATCCAACCAATATATTTGTCTTTACCATTAAATAATATCCTTCATTGTTTCTCTGAACCATTATTTATACAACATAGAATGTATCTAAAACAAGCAGAATGAGTTATATCAATATTTTCTATCATACAATCAATAATAAAATATATAACCTAACCAAATACTGTACCTCCATTCTGTTTCTCAGTATAGTAGCAAATGTATATAGTAATAATCTTAAGAGGATTCCCTGAAAAGCAGTTTTAGTTTTCCCTGCTTTCCTTCAAACTTTGACTTCATTTGATCCCAGCTGCCTTTAGCCTCCCAAATCACCTGGGCCACTCTCCTTTCTTAGATTATCTTCCCTTCCTTGTTCTCCTAGGAAAATCTTGTTCATTCTTCATTAGGTAGCTTCAGTGCCTCAGAGAAAATTTCTCTGAATTCTGTAATTGCCAAATTTTACTGGTAGTCCTCTGCAGTTACAATTCTTTTTGTGTATTCACATATTCTTTCACAACTAGATCTTGATTTCCATTAGGGAGGTGACCTGCTTTCACTCTGTTCATTGTACCATTAGAGCTTAAAAATATTTTAAGTGAATAAAAGAAAGAAATGAAAGAAATAATAAACAAAGTTGAGAAATCCCCCCAAAAAATCTTAAAACATGAAAATTCATCCCTGAAAAACTTTTAAGTGGTCAATTTTATAATAACCTTTAACTTATTCTAATATAACCGTAACATTGAGAGGCAATTCTTTTGAATATCTATTTTTCTTCACATTCCAGGTCTAATCTGGAAAAGATTAGAAATTACAATATGGAGAAGATATCACTCCCTGGACATATTCCAGGATGGTAGACATTCTCCTACTCTTCCTAAAGATTGGCTTATGTTCTAGAATAAAAATCCTAGATATACCTTCCCCTTTGTCTGACATACATATAACACATCTCCTGGGTGTGCAGTAGGAAATAGTATCTGGGTGTGTATGCCATCACTCTGATGTTCACACATTGACAGAATCACCTAATAACAAATATCTCAGAATTCATTTGTGGTTAAGCGATGCATGACTGTACTTTGTTAGAGTGACTCACAAGATTCAGGAAAGTACCTTACTTAAGATTTCTGTTCTGTTATACTAAAATGATACAAATCAGAGCCAAACAATGGTGAGAATCTACCAGGTAAGGTCTGGGAGGGAGCCAAACACAAAACTTCCATCCTTCACAAGACCATTTCCATCTTGACACACTAATAAGTGAAAGCATGCAGAGTACTGCCAACTAGGTAAGCTCCTTCAGTCATCAATAGCCAATGTTTTATTGGAGTTTCATTATGTTATGTGGGCATGATTGATTGAACCCTTGACCAAATAATGATCAAAGTCAATCTCCAGCTCTCTCCCACCAAGAAATCAGGCTGATCATCCAATTTCACAGTTGGTCTTTCTGCCAGGGTCAGGACACTCATTTTGTTGGCCTAAATGATGTAGGGCCCACCATGAGTCACCTCATTAGCAGAATGGACTGAAGGGCTTAGTGTGAACAATAAAGACATTGCCATCACTTAAGAAATTCCAAGGTGTCTTAGAGGCTTTTAGGAACTGAGTGAAAAGGCCAACCAAATTTTTTGTTACACAGTATATCCTTATTTAAATTTTTAATAAGAAGTGAATATATGAAATAAATAGCTGCTTTTATAGTTTATATTTAATAAATATTTTATTAAGAAATGTCATGATCTTCTTGAATAGGTAATGTGACTATTATATAGAATTCTCATTCCAAAATTGAGGGAGACATTGTCCTATTACAAGCAGACTATCAAAAGCTATGCCTATTTTCAAAAGTATTGTTCTGTGTTTGTAAGGTTAAGAGAATATTATTATCTCAACCACTCAAGCAGAAAGAGCATAGTTATCATTAGCTGAAATCATGAATTATATAATTTCTGTTACTTATTCTAAGAATGTATTTTTTTTGGAATTTTGTGCTATAATATTGTTGAGTGTTATATCTACTCTGAAAATGTGTGCAACATTCATTTCAAAATGTAATCCTGTTCAGTTCACCCTGTCTCAATGGATGACAGAAATATATGCTTCATTTCAGAAACATAGAAATGCAAGAACCTTTTCAACTCCTCCTCCATATTCAATCTATCACCAAGCTCTACAAGGTATACTCAAAGAACAAATAACAAATTGTTTACATTTGTTCAGTATTATTCTCAGAGTCCTCATCCAAGATATAAACATCATCTGCCTGGAATACTGAATGAAATCATTTTGGACCCCAAAAGGAACTCAGCTCTTAAGGCCACAATATGAGAAAATGCATATTTAAAGCAATAACACCAATATTAGATTAAAGTGTAATTGATTCATACTTCTAGCACATGAGTATTTATGCCATCACATGACCAATCCTAATATATTTAATCAAAATAGTGCCCTTAAATGTATCCTAAGGCAGACCATTGTTTATATTGTTGTTGTTGTTTTGTTTTTTTCTTTTTCTTTCTTTTCCCTATCCCTTAATCTGGACACTGAAGAAGAAAGAGAAGTATTGGGAAGGAAGCAGAAACAATTGAGTGACCTTCTTAACAAAAACTCAAAAGAATGAAATTATTATTTTTTAGTAATTGTAATCATTATATATTTCAAAATAAATATAAGTTTTCTGTTCATCTCAATATCCCATTTGTATTAGTAAAGTCCACTGAAAATGACCTTAGGAAATGCAACTTCATAAATTTTATTAGTCTATTTCAGCTCTCCCCTTCATTGGAGCCACACTGTTTATAAATCTGGCCACAGTTCTGCCCTCTTTCATGGAAGTCATCTTACTGCTAACACATGGCATGCAACAGCACAGTTGTGGGACACAGGCAGCAATTCTCCTTAGTCAGTCCCTTCCAATGTTTTCTTTTGGCATGAAGTAGCCCAGAGTCAGGCTGAGAGGCTGACTCTGGGGTGGGGGTCCTTGCAGGCAGGAAACAGAGATGAATGGCAAGCAGCATGGCCCTTCTGATGGCCTTCTGCCATAACTATTTGGCCTCCTCAGGCAGCTGATGCTCACAGAGCAAGGAGAAGTTGTGAAGGACAGATTCACTAGGACTCCTCTTCAGGAGGACAGGGAAATTGGAAAGATCCATGGGGCATGGATGAGGTTTAACCCTCAGTGGCACAGACTTCCCCTGGAATATGCATCCTGCCCCTGGCTTTTTTGGTGCCAGAGAATCAGGTACATAGCCATGGCCATATTAAACTTCCTCTTGTCAGAGACACCCAGGTCTTATATGTATCATAACCCATATCAAACAGAATTGCCATTATTTGGGGGTCTGGTTGTTTGAGGAGTACCTCAGTACAATGATGGAGTAAATACTGCTCACCCTGCTTCAGTCATGGGTGCTGAAGTATTTGTTTGGCTCTGGGCCATTTCCTGGGGTCCAGAGTCAGTATTTGGTGGATGAGCCTTTATGCGTCAACAGGAACATGATGAGTGACATGGTAAATTTCAAGCACCATCTCCCTCAGCAACTCCTGAACAGTGGGCCATATAAATGGGCACCTCCCTGTCAACATAAAATACAGAATAAGACCCAAGTTCCAGACATCCACTAGGGAGCTCTCATGCACTTGCCTCAGGACCAGTTCAGGGGCAAGGTATGAGAGAGTGCCCTAGAAGTCATTCAGATTATGCCCAGATATAAACCTGACGCTTTAGTCCATTATGAGGACTGATATTATTTTTTTGGAAATTAAAATTTCTATGAAACTTCATTGTATTTTTCATTTTCAGTCAGTCCAAAAATCTGTAATAACTTTTTGCTTTGAAAGACCACAACATGTCCACACTCAAGGTATTCCCTTCCTTCATCTTCCAACTTTGAATAACTGGTGTGAAAGGGATGGTAGCATCTCACTCAAATAACAAAATGCTGTTCCCTAAGACACTGTAGAGCATGATATTAACACCTGTGGATGTGAAATGGAGGAACACACCTTAATTTCCCATACTGTCTTACACACAATGCATATAAGTTATATTGTGACACCATTAACTGAAGGGGACAGAGCTAGAGATGTGCAAGAACAGCATTCTCTGTTACCAAAGCTGTGCTGCTATAGGTTCACACAGAATTTTTTTCCCTATCTCATGATAAAAGGAATGCCCAGGGAAATGGCACAGAAATGCCTTTAGGACATCCCTAAAATGAAAGGGATGGAAATTCAAACATTTTACAGAAAAAATCAATTAGAAAGGAGAGAAGATAATCATTAATGGATACAAGGCACAGTGAATCAGAAGCTTTCCCTGCTCTCCTTATAAGGACACAAGTCCCACTGAATGAGCAGCCCACATTCTTTCCTTATAATGGCAAAAATACTACTGAACAGCAGCCCACCATGCTCTTCTTATATAATGTAACAAGTTTCACTGACCCAGCAGTTGACCCTATTCTGCTTATTAGGACGTAAGTCTATGTGTTCCTTCATGGATGTTATAAATTTGTAAAGTTATTAATCATTTCAAATGAGCAGCTCTGTGTCTCATTAAACGCTTCCATTGTTCCTATTTTTAATATAATTAATCTCAGCTTTTATCTTCATTCTTTTTTTCTACTTGAATTTGGTTTATTTGCACCTCAACAATCCTGCCACCACCAACCAAGACTTCCCAGGTGGTCAAAATGATTACTAACTTGTGCCTTTTCCTCATTTCTAGTGTGCTTTTAATGCTATCAATTTTTAAGTACTGTATTAGATGTATTCTACCAACTTTTAAATGTCATTATTCACTGGTTCAGTGTCCATTTTATTTCCCTTTATAATTCCTAGAATCATAAATTGTTTAGTATTGTGCTTTGTATATTCTTAGGTTTAGAGGATTTTCTTTTATGTTACTGCTTTCTACTTTGTTAGTGGTAAAAGAACACATTGAGCATAATTTCAACTCTTTTAAATTTGGTAACTTTGCTTTATGCCATGAAATATGGTTTATATGAACACTTTTTGTTTCAGTGGGTATGGAGACTGATATTTACTTCTTTAAAAATTGAAAGTCAATGAACTTGTCACTTAAAGTCTAAAAGGTTAATAGTTTTGGCCTATGAAGACTTCATCATATCTACATAAAAGCTATTAAGTTCCTTTTTCTTTCAAAAAACTGGTGTGAAAATGATGGTAGCACCTCACTCATATCATGATACTATACAAAAATGGTCTGTTCCTTAAGACATGGCAGCACAGCCTTAAAACCTATGGGATTGAGCTAGATGGATGCTGCATTCCTAGTCTCTCCAGAACTGGAAATTAAAGTAGTGGAAATACTGTTTCTCTGAAAGTTATTAGAGGACCTCTGACAGCTGCCTCCATGCAGGAATTCCAGTCGTGTGCCTGTGCGGGTCGCCAGGCTCCAATGTTTGCACAGGACCCCAGCTGCTTTCCCATGTAGGATCCTGGCCAATCACCCACATAGGACCTACCCCAGTGCCCACACACTGTGCAGGACCTTGGATCACCCATTCACATAAAACCTCTAGCTGTAGCTCCCACATGGGACCCTGGATCCTGCTCAGAACCCCTGGTTGTTGCTCCTGTGTGGACCTCCATCTACCAACCTAGAATTGCCCCCCACATTCATCTACACCTGGGGAAACTGGACAGAATCTGAAGTCAACCTTCTACCTCTGCACAGCATGCCACAGAGCGGCATCTCCAAACATGTTGCTCAACACCACATATTGCCCAACTCCACTGCCTGACCCAGCCCTACACCCTCTCTGAAAGCACACACCTCCATTTTGGGACTCCTTCATTACCATCTTGGACCTGAGAGATACCAGTAAACAATAGACAATGCCACCTACAAGATAAGAAGGAAAGCAAGCCTTTTTATTCACCTTGAGACTATTTTTTTCTCTCTATTATCCTTTTTTCTTTTTTCTTTTCTTTCTTTTTCTTCTTTTCCCTCTATCTTTTTCTGCCCTCACATCCCCAACATTTTTGAAACCAAGTATTTTCTATGCAGTAGGCTACTGATGCCTGGGATATCTGATTATTGTACTACAATTGTATTACATAGTCGCATATCTTCTATCTTTTCATGTTTTATTTTTCTTAAATTTTATGTTTCCTTGTTTGTTATACTCTGTTTTCTTCCTACTTACCTATCTTCCCCAAATCTCTTTCTCTCTTTTCTACTACTAGCCAACTTCTTTTGGATTTCTCTTTCACATTTTCTAGGATCTAATAACCCTATATCTTCACTTTCTACCTCCCTAACTTCTCATCCTACACCCCACCTCTGGTTCTCTTTATGCCACCAGCACAAACTGCAGACCCTTTTGCAAACCTATTGTTTATATAGAAGATACTAATTGAACTCATAATTTCTGTATATTTTGACAAAGCCATAAATGTCCTATTAGGAGCTACATGATCTAAAATTATATATAGATTATATTGAGATCTGTTAATATCAGTTTCTCCCTTAAGGAGAGGTATTGGAACCCTGTAGGAAATCTATAAGCCTATAAGATAAAGATTGTGGGCTGACTGTGCACACACAGAGGAGACCAACCAAGCACTGTGCTGACACCCACCATCTACCAACTGGGAGCTGTCCTTGTCTACTTCCATCTAGAGTCAACAGCCAGGACCAGGAAGATAATCTCCAAGATCCCTGAAGACCTAGCTATACCAGAGGTGAGGTATTGGTAACTGGCAATAACACCATAAGATTATAGGGTAGAAACTGTAATACCTCATATTGGTACTGCTAGAGAGGAAAACACATGAACAACATGAAAAAACAAGGTAAGAAAATGCCCCCAAACAAACCAAGATGCTACAATAATAGAATCCATTGACAGCACAGTAGATGAAATGTCAGAGAAGGAGTTCAGAATGTACATAATTAAAATGATCTGTGAAACACAGAATAATATAAGAGAGCAATTATAGGCAACAATTAATCACTCCAACAAAGAGATAAGAGAGCAAATACAGGGAGCAAAAGATTACTTCAAGAAAGTGATAGAGACATTTTTAAAAAATACAAGCAGAAATCCTTGAAGTAAAGGAAACAATAAACCAAATAAAAAATTCTGCAGAAAGCATCACCAACAGACTAGATAAATTGGAAGATAAAACCTCAGTCAGTGAAGACAAAATACATAATCTTGAAAATAAAGTTGATTGCACAATGAAGATTTTAAGAAACCCTAAATAAAACATCCAAGAATTATGGAATAACATCAAAAGACCAAACCTAAGAATTATTGGATAGATGAAGGAACAGAGATACCTACCAAAGGAATGCACAATCTTTTCAATGAAATAATATCAGAAAATTTCCCAAACATGAAGAATGAGTTGGAAAATCAAATACAAGAGGTTTACAGGACACCAAATGTACAAAACTACAACAGATACACACCAAGACACATTATAATGAAAATGCATACCATACACAATAAGAATAGAATTTTAAAAGCTGCAAGAGAGAAGGTACAGATTACGTACAGGGGAAAACCAATTCGGATTTCAGCAGATGTCTCAACCCAGACCCTAAAAGCCAGGAGATCATGGAACAACATATACCAAACTCTAAAAGAAAATGGATGCCAACCAAAAATCTTATATCCAGAAAAATTAAGCTTCCAATTTGATGATGAAATAAAAAATTTTCATGATAAACAAAAGTTAAAAGCATTTACAAAGAGAAAGCCTGTACTAGAGAACATTCTTGGCAAAATATTTCATGAGGAGGAAATGAAAACCAACAATGACAATCAGCAAAGAGAGGAACTACACTAAAGGAAAAGTCAATAAAAGGAGAAACCAAATCAAGTTAAAAACCAAAAATAAACCAAAATGAATGAGAATACAAACCATATTTCTAAAATAACCCTGAATGTGAATGGCCTAAACTCATAAATCAAAAGACATAGACTGGAAGATTGGATTAACAAACAAGACCCAACAATATGTTGTCTTCAAGAGACTCATCTCATAGAAAAGACATCCACAGACTGAAGGTGAAAGGATGGGAAAATCATACCTCTCAAATAGACCATGTAAACAAGCAGGGGTCTCCATCTTCATATCAGATAAAGTAGACTTCAAACCAAAAATAGAAGGGATAAAGAAGGACATTTCAGGGCTGAGATTGTAGCTCAGTGGTAGAGCGCTTGCCTCGCATGCGTGAGACCCTGGATTCGAACCTCAGCACCACATACAAAACAATGAAATAAAGACATTGTGTCCATCTACAACTAAAAAAAAAAATTTAAAAAAAAAAGAAGGACATTTCATACTACTTAAGGGAACCATACATCAGGAAAAAATCATAAATATCTATACCCCAAACAATGGAGCATCCACGTATATTAAACAAATCCTTCTCAATTTTGAGGATTGAATAGACCACAACACAATAATACTGGGTGACTTTAACACACCTCTCTCATCACTGGACAGATCTTCCAAACAAAAATAAGCAAAGAATCTATAGAACTCAACAATACAATCAATAATATAGAATTAACAGATTATACAGAATATTTCATTCATCAACAAGTAAATACACTTTTTTTCTCAGCAGCACATTGATCCTTCTCTAAAATAGACTATATAGTATGCCACAAAGCAACTCTTAGCAAATACAAAAAAATAGAGATACTACCCTGCATTCTATCAGACCATAATGGAATTAAATTAGAAACCAATGATAAAATAAAAAAAATAGAAGCTACTTCATCACCTGGAAACTAAATAATACAATATTGAATGATGCATGGATAACAGAAAACATCAAGGAAGATATTCAAAAATTCTAAGGGGTAAATGAGAACTCTGATACAACATATCAAAATCTCTGGGACACTATGAAGACCGTGTTAAGAGCCTTCATTGCATTGAGCTCATTCATTAAAAAAAAATAAAAAGTCAACAAACAAATGACCTGACATCCCAAAACTCTAGAAGAAAAAGAACAAATCAACACCCAAAGAAGTAGAAGACAGTAAATAATTAAAATCAGGGCTGAAATTAATGAAATTGAAACAAAGGAAGCAATTCAAAAAAGTTGACAAAACAAAAAGCTGGTTCTTTGAAAAAATGAATAAAATTGATAAACCCTTGGCTACCCTAATGAAAAGAGGAGAGAGAAAACTCAAATTACTAAAATTCGAGATGAAAAGGGAAATGTCATGACATTACAAAGCTATAATAACAAAAACAGCATGGTATTGCCACCAAAATAGACATGTAGATCAATGGTATAGAAGACACAGAGACAAACCCGCATAAATACAGTTATCTCATACTAGACAAAGGTGCCAAAAACATGCACTGGAGAAAAGATAGCCTCTTCAATAAATGGTGCTGGGAAAACTGGAAATCCATATGCAGCAAAATGAAACTAAACCTCTATCTCTCACCATGCACAAAACTCAACTCAAAGTGGATCAAAGACCTGGGAATTAGACCAGAGACCCTGTGCCTAATTGAGAAGAAAGTAGGCCCAAATCTTCATCATGTTGGATTAGGCCCCGAATTCCTTAGCAAGACTCCTAAAGCACATCGTGTACAACCAGAGAAATGAAAAGCTGTGCTGCATTTGTGTACAATAAATCAAAATGCATTCTGTTGTCATATATACCTAATTATAATTAATTAATTAATTAATAATTTTTAAAGATCCCTGCCTTTGATGTACTTCCCCTTACACAAAGGATTGGAGCCTTGTTCAGTTGTTCAATTCCTGTTCCTATCAGGGTTGGAAGGCCCATCAGGCATACTCCTTTTAAATCTAATTTCTGGCTTTGTCTCTTATTCCTTACTGGTTATTTCAGACTTTTTATTTTCCCAAATGGCTCACACACAGGAATCTGCTCTATCTGGGTGCTGGTAATCCTGGCATAAATGGCGCCTGAACAGTTACTGCTTAGGAGGAATTCTAAGGAAAACTTTCAGGTTAGTTGACCCTCCCCAGAGAAAATGTGCAATTTAGAGAGAGAGTGGAGGGAGAAAGTGAAATTTAGTCAGCCTCATGTTAAATTGGGGCAAACTCTAAAAAGAGAAATCCATCTAGCTATACTTAAGACCATAATCACAGTGGGAATTTAGTAAAGAGAATGCAACTTGTGCAATTAAAAATACAAAAAGGATATAAATTTTGATATAAACTTGTTTGAATTCAGATTAAGATAATACAGGATAGACAACAGAAGATCTACTTGCTAGCTTTGGTAACTGGTCCTGCCCACGTCCCAGGGCTTCTTTGTTTGCAGAGAATGCAACACCTGGGAAATGCCTGCGGATCCTAACCTGAAAGCAGAGCCAAAGCTAGCTAAATTAGATGAAGGAATGATGCTGGGAGAGGAGAACCTAAACAGAAATTCGGCAAAACTTCAAACCAGAAAAAGGTGAACTAGCTAGCAAGCTTCCTAATTTTAGATATGAATGTTCCACCATAGATCTTCCAGCTGCAAAAGAGGCAGGAGAAAACTTAATCAGATTATATATAGTCCATCCTTAAACAATCAGATCCTTAGAATCAGATCCTTAGACATCCTTAAACAATCAGATCCTTAGAATCCAGGGCAACAAGCAAGGGCACATTTGCCTATACCTTTCAGAACATTAAAAAAGTTAAAATCAGCATGCACTGATTATTGAGCAACTTCTCCATTCGTGCAAAGTTTGTTAAAATTAATGACTAATAAGATTTTGCCGCTCAGTGATTGATTTACACTGGTTAGAGCCTGATTTTAGGGCGGGGATTATTTGCTATGGAAATCAAATTGGATAAAATATTGTGCCAAACAGGTGGAAACTAACCAATTACATGGAGTAAATATTACCTTGAAAATGCTGATTGAAGCAAGACAATTTGCTAATTTATAACAGCTAAATTTTGATTTACAAACTTACTTGCAAATAAGTATGTGTAGTAAAAGGGCATGGAAAGAATTACCTACTAAGGGAGAAATAACTTTGGATCTCTCTTATATTTGACAGGGACCAAATAAAACATATTCACATTTCATGACATGTTTATACCAAGCCGCAAACCATATGACCTGTGATCCAAATGCCTCTGAAATTTTAAACTGGTCTGTATTAATTCTGTGACCAAAAGACCGAACAAAATTCCCATAGGAATTTTTTTTTCTTTTGATCTTTTATAAGAAATTAAATCCACCCTGCAAAAACAGAAAATGTTCAGCTTTTGACCTGGCTCCTGGCTCTGAAATCTTAACAAAGAACTCTAAGGTTTTGAGAGCTTTTTTCCAGCCCCTTACCCCTACTCCTCTGCAGCCTCCATCTATTAAGGAAGGAGGAAGGAAGAGCTAAAACTCAAACTATTTCTTATTTAATCATGCTTCTTTGTTAATAACCTCCTTTTCTAATTCTACAGCACTTGGAGAGAGGGAAAATAAAATCTCAGCTGCGGTTTTTGCTTCCTTGATTAAAAACTCATGAGAAAAAGGTATCTTTACAGGTTGATTTTGAAGGTAACTCAGGTTGAGATAAAAGTGGTAACCATTATACTATGGATGCTTTTACTTGAAACCTGAATCCCCTTAACCCTAGGTGAACAAGCTCCAATTCTCTGCTTCTGTCAACAGGCTTCATCCCAGTCCTACAACATAGGAACTCACTGGATCTCTCTCATTCTCTCAATAACTAAACTATGTGTAACGAAAGTTGAATGAAAAATTCTAAAGTTTATAAAAAGTGTTCTAATTATGCTTTTTAATGGCTTATTTTTTGTTTTTTAGGAATAATATTGAGGGTAAATCTGGCAATTATTAGGACAAAAAAAGCCTGCAATCTGAAATATTTTCAGTGCCCTCATAATTGTCAGATTTCAAACGTGGCTCATCCATCAAAGCAAGTCTGCCTTATAATTAAATCATATAAAAGTCTGATTGGCTCAATCTTAATTTCTAAACAGGTTAAATCATATACAAGTTTTGGTAAGTATTTGTACCATTACTTTTAAACTTGGGAGCTCCACATACAAAAAGTTAAGACTTTTTTTTATTTGTCTGATTTATGAATTTGTGTACACAATGCCTTGCATTTGTGTTGTCTGCATTATGTGATATCAAATTGACTTATAAATCAATGAGCACACTCATAATTTATAATTAAAATTAAAAACGGTCCAAAAACCTTTGATTCATGTAATTAATTTAAAAAGGTTCAAAGCTGGGCGCGGTGGCTCAAGCCTGTAATCCCAGCACTTAGGGAGGCTGAGACAGGAGAATCGCGAGTTCAAAACCACCCTCAGCAAAGGCGAGGTGCTAAGCAACTCAGTGAGACCCTGCTACATTAAACACAAAATAGGGCTGGGGATGTGGCTCAGTGGTTGAGTACCCCTGAGTTCAATCCCCAGTACCAAAAAAAAAAAGGTTCAATGTTAAATTAGGTAAGCTGATAAAAATGAAGATGTCTTTGAAATTATTAAATCAAAATTTTCCAGCTGGTCAGATAATTAATGAAGTTGCTGATTCCTATAGTATTTAAAATATACATCCATTTGCTTCTAAGAATTTTCTTCAGCAGGAAAGATAATTAATATTGTTATCTACATTTGTTTGATGTCTTGGCTTTTACAATTAAGAATAAGTGAGTTAAATTTAAGATAAATGGGATTGATTGTGTAGGTCTTTGTTAAAGGAGATACTTATTAATCTCCATGGTTGGAGCGCTACAATGTCATCTACTGGGTGTGAAAACATCAAGCACTCTTAATATAAAAAAAATCTAAAATTCCTTATTCTGTTTTCTTACTGAGAACAGAATTGCTGGGATTAAGATTCTCTCAGGTATGATCTACATGCAAACAGCCTAAGAGCTTCTTTGTCTGGTAAAGTAAATTAAGACAAAATTTATACAAAATGAATTTTGAAGAGTTTATATGTAATTAAATTTGTTATATGTAATTAACACAATCAGCTAAAGTTATTTAAAGATTTTTACTCTTAAAAAGAAAAACTTAGTCTTATGTTAAGTTTCTGACATGAGGCCTACTTACAAATATAGATAACATCTTTTCACAGACTCTTGTTAATTGGGTCTTCTAAGTAAAGAATGAAAGAAAAAATAAACACTTAAAACATTAATATACTCTCATTTCAATAAAATCATTAATTATGTCTATTGAGTTTTATTATTTAGAAAAAAACTAATTTTAAAGGCATTGTTTTATACAATTTTCATTAAACAATAACTATTATTTTGAAGTACCACATTACCTTCCAGATTTTAAATTTTTCTTTAAAAGCTAAACTTGATTAATATAAAAACATCAGTGTAACTGTGATACTGTTATTGATTTCTACATTTACTAAATATTTATTTCCCAAATATACAAATCTTTAAAGTATAAGATCTAAAAGAACATTTTGTTAAGCTGATGTTTTCCAAAGGGTAATGTGTGGGAAGGTTTTATGCCCAGTGCTTTTGGGAAGTGATTGGATCATACTTCTTCAATCCTCTTCATTGAACCAATTCAATAAAACCTGAACAAAGTTCTGGGAAGCAGTAGAAACTATCAGTAGTACAGCATGGCTGAAAGAACTAGATCATTAAAAGATGCCCCATACAGGTGTCCACTGTACCTAGCCCCTTCCTTCGTTTCTATGTCTCTCCTTCCTGGCTTCCATGAAGGGAGCCATGCACTTCCTCAATGACATTCTGCCTAGAATACCACCTCTACCATAATGTTGTGCCTTGCCACAGGCCCAAAGCAGAGCCAAGCCAGCCAATGCTGACCTGAAATTGTCAGCCAAAATAAATAGTTCCTTCTTTGTACTGTTTTTCTCAGGTATTTGTCACAGCAACAAAAAGTTGATGCACACATAGATCATCAGAGAAAACCTCTATTCCACTTGCCCATCTTGAAAACCATCACTACTAATATCATAAATATTTACATATTGTTAAATGATTTTTTAAACTAAGGCTAACTTTTTTAAAAGTTTGATATCTCATGTCTTAATTTAAAATTTCAAAGCATGTCATGAGAATAAAAATAGTCTGACCACACTATTAAAAACTAGCAAAAACGGAAGGAAGGAGGGAAGGAAGGAAGGAAGAAAGGAAGGAAGGAAGGAAGGGAGGGAGGGAAGGAGGGAGGAAGGGGGAAGAGAGGAGAAGGGAAAGGAAGGGAAAAGCAAATGGGAACATAACATACCCATTAAGTTTTGGGGGGCAAAAACACGCAGGCAACAACTAAAGGACACCAAGCACTACGCTTACAATTAAGTAACTAAAATATCTTTCATTTTTCTCTTTATATTCTTCTGAGAAATGGATTTTTGACATTATATACTATTTTCAAAATTTAAAATTTCTCATTCAATATTGTTTCTAGTATTAAGGTATCTGCAACCACTCTCCCAACACTAAAAAGATTCCAGATTTTTATAGGAGGTGTCAAGAAAATAAGGTCTCTAGCAAAACTTAAATACAAAGAAAGATTTAGAAAGGCAAACCAGCCTCAAGTTCCTTTTGCTTTATGTCTCAGGTGCAAAGACCTAGAAATCCAGTATTTCCTTTGTGATCGCTGTATCAAACACAAGGAAAAGGAAATGTGGCCTTCAGCCTTCATCCAGCCTAGAACACAGTGGAAAAAGCAAGAGTCTCAAGGACCACACCTACAGGAAGAATGTAAACTGGAAATCACACTGTCCAGTAAATGCAGGATACAAGAAAAACTTGTTCTGAGAACTCACAGTATAAGAAAGAAAAGAAGGAAGAGGAGGAGCAGCGGACATGTGCAGTGCCTGTGTGGCAAAGAAAATAAATAAACCTGAAAATGGTAATTTTGGTTTGAAGCGGTCCTAGATCAACAGTGTTTCTACACTCCCAATTGAAAAACATTAATTCATTCTAGCAGAATGAATGTTCAAAATATATCTCAAGGAAAAAAATTCCAAAAAACATGGGGCACAGTCTAAAATCAAACTCACCACAAGTACCATGAATAAAACAAAAAGAAATGATCAGTTCCAACTTTCAATCTGGGAAGCCTTTAATAGTTTGATTTATAAACATAGAATATAAAATATGAATATCTAAAGAATATTTAAAAGGGAAATGATGAAGAAAATATGTGAAGAGTAAAAAGTCATAAAAATTTGCAGAGTTCTAAAAGAGAGCCAAAGAAAGTTATAAGGAGGAAAGTATAATGGAAACTGAAAATAAATGATGAACTTTACATGCAGAATAGAGGTGAAGACAATTAGGAAACTAGAAGATATAATATATGTGTGTGAGTGTGTATCAAGAATGTAGTAGAGAAGGATAAAAAATAAAAAGTGTGAATCACAAGACTGAAAATAACAATTTATATAGGAAAACATTTTAACATACATGAAATTAGACAAAGGCAGTTTTCAAGGAGATCATGGCTAAAATTTTCATAGAATTTCAAGACACCAATTATATTCAATAAGAAAAAAAATCTAGCAAGATACATAAGAATTCCTATCCCGTCATGTAACAGAAATGCTAGAACATCAAAAGAAAATAAATATAACAAAACAAGGTAGAGATAAAGGTAGATTAACTGTAAAGGAAAAAGTGTTAGATAAACAGCAATAAACAATCAGAAAATATCATCAATGTGCTAAGAAAAGATAAGGTCTTCAATGTCGTGCCCAGGGAAGGCTATCCTTCAAAAGTAATGACAAATAAAGATAGTATCAGATGAAAAAGAATTTAGACAACAGATTCTAAGAGACAATGATAATACACTTGAAGCAAAAATAATCAGATGGCCACATCAACAAGGATAAATATGTGAAATATAATATCAAGAGGAAACAAGTCTCAGAATCATATTCCAAGGATAATTCTATTCACACAAAATTCAAAAGGATATGAAACCACATGATACATTAATAAGGAATACATATATGATAAAACTAGAATGAAATGAAAAGGAAGGAAACATTCAAAATTCAGGACCATCATGAATCACAGGATGATGAGTGATGGGTAAGGGTGAGGGGATAGAATTTAAAGAGGGATGCAATTGAGTTTCAAAGTCAGGCAATATTTTGTGACTCAGTCTCAATGCTAGGCAAAAGAGTACTTATTTTATGTTATACACAAACGTGTGTTTAATAGGTCATAAAAATGTTTTTAAATAAATCAAAGATTAGTAACACCAACATTTTTTGTCTTCACTTTTTTTCAGATCATGTTGCTACAAATGAGTACACCACACATAGCCAAACTCTTCCACCATTTTAAGTTTTCAATTCCATAAATGTATAAAGAGTAGTTTACAAACTGGCACCAATTATATGTTTGAGGATATTCAAAGGCTGTTCTGACTACTTGTTTGCATGTAAAAAAATTTTCTTGCAAAATTTTCCAAAATGATTTTCTTGAAGTTACATTGATCCACCTCACCAAACTTGCATTCAGAGTATCCTTAGAAAATATCCAACAAAACAGTAACTTTAGTGAGAAAGTATTTCTAGTAAATTTAAAAAATGCAAAATTTAACTGTTAACTTTGTAGAAATATTTCTTCAGGAATGGACAATTCAAGAATATATTAAGAATTAATCAAGTTTTCTATGAAATACTCCTTTAAAATGAAAAGAATGTAAGCTCTTGGAAATATTTTTCTGAAACTGTACCCCTTAATATGTAGAAAGAAAATTGACCTGCTACTTGAATATTTCTTTCTGTACTTTTTCACTTAGAAGAGTGACTTGGCTGGGTGTGTAAAACTTGGAAGTTCTGCCTATGATACAGTCTTTGACTTTCCTTGTAGTTAATGATATGCCTCCTGATATAGTCAGTTTTACATTTTTTGTTGTCTATAGACAGTATATGACTAAATTCCCAGAGTGAATTCTAATTTTTGTAAGTTTTCAAAATCATTGTTCAACTTGATGTGTCAGTAAGTGTTAAAACACTGTAATACTGTGAACAGTGTAACAACCAAGTGAACTGAGTAATAATCATTATTTGGTTCTGGTTTCAGATCAGTATTTATCTAAACTAAAAATCAAGAAAAAAGTGGACTCTTTCCCCTCAAATTACCTTTGCCTTCCTCCTCTTGATTGGTAATATTTTTAGAGCCATTCATCAATTTTTAGACCTCTTCTTAGTGATTATGAGCCCTGCCAGCCTTTGACTATCCACATAGTGAATTGTATAAAAACTGGCATGTTAAATACAAATATTTTCTTTGCTTTATGAAGGTTTGATGGAGAACCACAGTGTTCTGTTTGAGGTTTATCAATTATATAATGTTCTTGGTGACAGAAAGTTTTCAGGTGGTTTGAACACTAGGGAAAAGGGCAACACTCTCAATTTACCAAATATAAATTTTAGTAAGTATTGACATATAGTCAATAATTGTATTTTAATAACTGAATCCATAACAAAAAATGGTAGACAATAGCATGAAGACTGATATCAAGCATTGATAGTTCATATGTATTTAAGCATATACTGAATTATAGAATGTATATTCATTTTATCCATGTGATGTGCTTGTCAAGGGCAAAATTTCTGTTTTAGTAAAATCCAGTCTAGTGAAGTCTCTGACTATTAATATGTAGGAAAATACCTGGTGTTCAATAACTTTTTCCAAATGAATATATTTTACAGGTACAGATTAAGCTCTAAAGACCTTTATTTACAAATATACCTGTTAAATTATCTAATTCAACCTCAGTTCTAGCACTACACAAGTTAAGACTGAACAAGATCAAAATTAAAACAGCGTTGTTTCTGTCAAGAAATCTTTATTGAGCAATTTCTACATGGTAAACACTGCCTAATAAGAAGTAACTAAAACATACGAAGGTCCTAGCTTCATGCCATTTGTTTACAGTCTGAAGATCAGATTGGAGAAGGTAAATGTAGAAATATAAAGACAATGGAAATATACTAAAGATTCTTTGGTTACTCTTCATATTCTTAGATAAACCTCACTCATTCTCATGTCTTAAAAACCAGGGTCTTTTTTGTTTTAATTGCTTATATGGTCAGGTACTTGCCACAATATATCCAAACTCTAGAAATGTCAAAAACAATACTTCTTAGATTATGAATGAAGTATTTTTATATCACTAACCTGCAACTTTAGTATACCATGTAAGCCTTCAGAATACATATGCATGAAAATATAGATATATTTTTATCAAGAAATATTCATTTTTATACAATAAAAAGCCAAAATTGATTGATCTTCCTCAGACCTTTGTGGCACCACAATCTTCTAACTGCTCAAACATTTCATAACAACTTCGGCTTAAACTTTTGCAAAACCACTCTGGATCAGTCACCAACCTAATTCAGCATTAGCATACAGCCTCTATATGAATTGCCATCTCTCCTTAAAGGCATTAAAATTAGCACAAATAATACACAACAGGAGCACTTCCCTTTTTTTGTTCTGTTTTTTAAAAAGTTTGTCTCCTTTCCACTAATTATCTGACAATTTTCAATATGCCCAGATTATCAAAATTACACTGATTTTTAAATTTTCTACATAATTATTTTTCAAAGACACCAAAAATTAGTCCCACTTCACAAAACTGCAAAAGTTCATTTGTAGCAGCAATACCTGTATGGTGCCAGGAGCAGTGGCACACACCTTTAAACCTAGCAGCTCAGGAGGCTGAGGTAAGAGGATCCTGTTCAAAGAAGGCCTGCCATCCTCAACAATTTAGCGTGGCCCCAGGTAATTTAGCATGATATTTCTCAAAAAAGAAAAGAAAAAATACATAAAAAGGGCTGATGATGAGTCTCAGTGGTTAAGCACCCCTGGTTTTAATCCTGGTACAACAACCACAAAAAAAAAAAAAAAAAAAAAAAGAGGAAGAGAGAGAGAGAGGAAAAAAAAAGAAAGACCTATGTAGTGGTGCCTAACAAAATACAAGATACAGCTTATATTTGGAATTCACATAAACCGATCTTTTCAGTATGCCTGAAATTCAAATTTTATAGTGTGTCTAATATTTTTGTTTGTGGAATGCAGCAACACTAAACTTATGGGCCCCTACAAAGACATCATTTCAAATAAAAAGATTCTTTCTTCATGCATATAAATACTATGTATTCTATTTTTATCTTGTCAGGTGTACCAGCTCCTTCTTTGAAAGCACCATGAGGAAAGTATTAAACATATGTCATTATTTTTTCATGTGTATTTAATTTGGTAATATGCCAGGAAGATGTTGAGACAGATGACTTACCGCACAGGATTGTTGGTCAAAGACACCCAGAGGGACTCCAGGTCTGTCAGAAGTCCCTCATCTGTAGAAACCATTTTTGGTTTATAGATGAATTATTCCTGAGGTGAAATCTGTCAGCTTCTCTTAATAATTCCCTGTAAAATAAATCAAACAATTTTAATTTGTGCTGCAAAAAGATTATATACACAATAACAAATTAATTCTACCTCTCCAATTAATACCTGCACACTATTACTATAATTACAATTATTTGGGAGAAACAATTCCCTTATTTCTGATATAAATCTATATATTCTTAATCCATGGTATTTACAAAAAATAGTAACATACCAAAAGTTTTGTGAGTTAAAATAATTACTTTTTCACATGAAAATGTCATGGAAAACTATTAAGTGTGTATCAGAAAATCTCATAAAATAGTCTAATTTTAGTGTCTTTCAAAATAAATATAAAAACTCAATACAGGAAATACCCTATTAAAATGAACACCCTAAGTAACAGAAAAAGATTTGGTCTTTGATTCCTTCAGTTACCATTGAGAGTCTAGTTCTCAGCAGTGTTGACACAGGGATTATTCAAAACTGCATGCTGAAGGAGAAACACAGCAAGGGAATGATGTTTTTCACTGCAGTATAATTCCTACCTGAGAACCAAGAGACTCAAATTAAGAACACTTAATTTGGGAGAGCAGATCAGGGAAGTATGAGTGACATGGGAAAGGGAAGTAACAGATTAAGAAGCCAAAGAATTAGAAAGGAATTCAGCCCAGAATGAGAAACATACAAGACAAAATATAAAGTCCGCGTCATGCAGTGGTAGAGCACCTTTATCTTCCCAGGAGAATTTTGAAAGATTTAGTTGCAGTGTGAAATTTGGGTTGGAAGAAGTGGAGTTCAATCAGTGTCTGACAAGCATTAAGTGCCTACTAAAAGCCACACACTTTTCTAATTGCGGAGAATAGAGCAGTGAATGAAAGATAAAATTCCTCCCCTGAGGAACATTTATTCTAATGGGAAAAAGCATGCAATAAATAATTAAAATGTATTGTAAATAGTAACAACTTATAGAAAAAAAGAAAAAGAAAGGAGAATACAATGAAGCACACAATTCACATAGGGTGGTCAATGAAATCCTCACAGACATGAATTGAAAGGTCTCTAACTTAAGTGTAAAGAAAACTAGTATTTTTTTTAAATGAGGACTCAAAATATAGAGCCTCTAAAGATTGAAAGCTCAATAGGAGTTTACTAGGAGATAAGTAAAAGAGTTTGAAATCTTAATTTTTATGTGTAGTTAATTATTAAATTCTAGATCTTTGTCCATGACATTTATTCATAATTCTCATCAATATAATAAAACAATGCCTTCAATGTAAAGCCTTACTTTTCATAATAAGTGTGTGCTCATTTTTCCAAACCTCACATAGGGGTATGTGTCCATGTTTAAGCCTTTTAGTCAGCAATTATATATAAATTACAACAGTTTCTCTTTGTTATTTCCCTCATAACTTCATTATACCTGTGCAGGTGCTCATACAAAATGCCAAGAATATTTAAAGAAATAATTTGCACTGATAACAATATTTGTAAAAATAAGGGAGACAGCCCAGTACAAACAAAGGTAAACACAGTTGCTGCTAAGAGGATAATTATAATCTAAATTAGTATTATGATTTTTACAGTTTAAACACATGAGAACAATTTCCTTGCATATTCTAAATGATTTCAAGCATATAACATAGCCAATCAACAGAACACTAAGCTGTCACTGCAACATGAACTTCTTGTTTTCAATAAATTTACCACTTAGCATATAGGAATAGGCAACAACAAATCCCACCATTATGTATAATTACAATGCACCAATAAAAATATGGAAAATTAAATAATAATGAAACTCTAACAAAAGACTCAATGGTACTAAAAAAACAAGATTGTAATGCAAACTGGTCTCTAGTGTCAATAAAATCTGTTATTCACATATGATTTTATACAAACTCATAGCAAAAACATGAAAGGTAAAAAGCACTGTAAATAAGTGCATCCAACAAAATAAAGTTTAGCAAGGAATTCCATCATGTTTTTCAGTAAACATTTATTGAGCACTGTTTTATACCATAAATCCTGCTTAATTTTGTAAAATTGGTATGGCTTACCCTAAAAATAATATCTATAAACATTTTTAGAATTACCAAGTACATTTTACAAGTAGTACAAAAAAAAAACCAAAAAACTCTAGTGCTATTTTTAGTCTCTAAAACATTTCTTCAAAAAATTTATGTCAACATGAAATAGTAAAAAATTCACAAAGTACATTCTATAATTATCTATCCACAACTAAATAGTTTCAACCTCCCTTCCATTGGAAGAGTACCCTGCATTGGCCCATTGTCTTTAATAAGACACTTTATTTATACTTTTTACAAATTTAAGATGAGTTGTTCAGCTGCTCAAGCAAAACTTTGAAGTATAAAACATAAATGATATATTTATGAAATAAATAAGAAAATACACTTATTTATTCATTTGTACAAATGATCTGGGAAAGAACAACAACTATTAAGTTAAAACACCTTCAGGAGGTAGAAAGGAACAAGGCCAAAGGATGAAGAAATAGGACCCTGTAGAGGAAAGGGAGGATTTCAGATTTCTGAATACATGTCTTTTTATAGTTCTGACTTTTGGAACAATGTTGATGTTTCATATACATATAGAGAAAAAAATTAAATCAGAAAGGTGGAAATCCTAAAATAAAATAAAATCTAAACTAAAGGAAAAAAATATTTTAAATGAATAATGATGTCAGTAAAATCAATTAGAATATGAAAATTTGCAAGGCTAGAATGAACACTATAATTGAAGACTCTAACTGAAATGCACCAATATGAATTTGTGGCTTTTCAATTTCACACATACATACACACACATAAATTTAATATATATAGAAAGAGAAAGAGAGGAGGAGGAGGCATGGAGATACATAGTATACATAGAGAAATGTATGTAGATAGGTATGTGTATACATATATTATATGATTTACAGGTATAGTTATACTGTCAGCCCTCCATGTACTCAGTCTCTGCATATTTCTCTAAATTCATCCAATAGACCGTGGAAAATACTTGAGGAAAATAAAACATGCAACCATAGTAAATTGTTAAAACATTTTTTTGTCATTATTCCTTAAACACTTTTATTATAAAAGATATTGACATTATTTATATCAGATATTATTTATAAATTTGCTAATGGTTAATCCTGTTGTTCAAAAACAAATATGTGATTTTTTCTGCCAAGTTAGAAAATAAAACATACATAAGGATGTATGTAGGTTAAATTTTACATAAGGGACTTGAGCACCCTTAGATTTGGGAATCCAAGTATATGGGTTCAGGAACTAATTACCCCACGAGTACCAATGTAAGACTGTACATACGTATTATATTCGTATGCATCTCACTATGTAAACATGCACACAAAATTTCCTAGCTCAGTTTAAATGGGCCTAGAAGTAAAGGAATAGCATCAGAAGACCTAGTATCCAAATCTTAGTAGTTAAATACCAATCTCCACTAAACAGAACCTGGGCTCATTGGAGAAATGGATGATTTTAGAGCTGGTGTTAGGGTAGCACAAGATGATCCTAAAAGAGCATGTGCAAGGCAATAAGGAATTATTTAAAGGATAAAGAGGGCAAAAATAGGGCAAAAAAATCAGTTTGAATGGGTCTCTACCAGCCAACTCTATGGGGACAAAGATAGGCAGTGACTGTTTCAAGGGCCCAGGGCTTCCTTTTGGTTGACAAAAATGTTCTGGAGCTAGATACTGGTGATGACTGCATAATACTATAAAGATAGTAAATGCCACTGAGCACTGCCTTTAAAATGATAAATTTTGTTATATAAACTTCACCAGAATAAAAATTTTTTTAAACATTTTAAATAGATTAAAAAATGGACAGGAAAAGCCCATATAGGAGCAGTCTTGGGAAGGAGGAAGGATCATGACATTCAAATATCCAGGCATTCTTATTTCCCAGCTGAATATTAGCCATGTGGGTATGCTTACTCACTGACACATTATCAGGTGCTATGCTTAAGATTTGCAGGTTTTAATATATGAACATAATCTAAAACTACTAAAAACTTTCAAATTACTTATATGCTTTATGCTATTTCTACATTTAGGACCATTCAAAACAATTTCTTCCTAAATCTTCAATTCGGGTCTTAAATCTTGCTGTTGAGAACATTTTATGCAGAATATCCTTGTATATTTGTAATAAAATTAAAATTAATTGAAAACATAATTCTTAAGTAAATGAGAGGACAATAGACCTCAATTTTCTAACCTACTATGCTCATGCTAAGAACATTCCCTAGAGGGAAAATTTAAACATTTTGGTAGAATCAACAATTTTATAAATGCAGTTTCTAGAACATTCTATAATATCCAATTATACACTTTTTAGATTCATTCAATAAACATATACCACAAGTATCCATTATGTACCATTATGAGTAACACTAAGACTCAAAATGAGTAACAGACTTATACTGTGATCTCATCACAGATGCTCATAATCAGGTGGAATGAACATCTGAAGAGTTGCAAGGTGGTTGAGGCTGACTATGAACCTAGTCTCTATGAATAGAATGGGAGATGTCCCAGTTGTTGGCACATAATGGGCTTGAGATACAATGATATGACAAAATATGGAAGGGTGATAAAGGCTCCCCCAGTAGAAACAATGCAAAAACCAGTTCTTGATAGTTAGGTATCTGAAAGTAGAATGAGACAAATGGAATTGGCCAAAGCACAGTTAGGGGAAATAGTAGGTGTGTTTTAGGAACAACATGACTACATTACAAGGGTTATAGGAAATGAAAATTTTAAGGAGCTGGGATCTCCTGAGAAACTGAGGGGCAATGCAAAGACTCCCCTTTCAAATCCTGATTCTTTCTATCAAGTCAGAAAGATTTCAGACATTTTGCTCAGAGTCCCAGGAATGAGAATATTGAAGAGAGAGGGAAAAGAAAACACACTCTGAAGGGAGAGTGGATCCTCTCAGAGAGGAGAGGCACATTGCTCTCCAGTTTTATTGGGGATCCCAGAGAAGTTTCCAGAGAGTCTCATCCATGTCCACATCTTGACTTTTGACTGACAGCAGGGTGACATCAGACTTTCAAGTCCCCCCTGTCATTCCAACTCTAAGTCACCTTGGCCCATGCTGAGTGGTGCTAATTTGATTCTTGCCCATACATTCTGACAGATTTTATGGTTAGGAGAAATTCTCCTTTTCTCCCAGAGTTTCAGGATCTGGTAACAAACGTCTCCTCCTTCAGTGCAACTTGCATTCTTCTTATCAACATTATTTTGGCCTGCATTTTTTTTGCAGTTAATAGATAGTTTGCGGAGAAATGTGACATATCCTGTCCACTGAGGACAGGCAGGGCTGTAGGTAAATTGCTTCTTGGAAAAGAAAACCTGTGGGGATCAGCACAGTAGCCCCATTTTATAGAATTATTCTCTTAACCTCATGTTCCGACCATCCTCATCTTTCTGTTCCCTAACAGAAAGACCACACAGGAACCAGAATGAGAAAGGCATCTACCCGATACTACGAAAGTATATTTTAACCCACTGTGTTTGATACCTTCCTATTACTGTATCATTTTTTTTACCTGAAATAAATACAATTAAAAAGAGGAAAATTTATTTTGGGTCACAATTGCGTAAGTTTTAGTCCCTGGTCAATGGCACTCTTACCCTTGGGCCTGTGTCAAGTCAAGTTGTGCATTATGGTATGAGCAAGCGTAAGAGAAAGCTGCTTGCATTATAATGTCAAGGAAATAAAGAGATAAAAACTGAAATGGGCAGGAATCTCCATGTACCCTTCAATGACATAACTTTCTTCCATTGGGCCCCACCTCCTAAAGGTTCCACCACCTCCCAATGGCACCACAGGCTTGGGATCAACATTTGGATAGTTGGAAAACATTCGTGATCCAAACTATAACACACACTGGTAACAGTTGGTCACAAAAGTATGTTTGTCCCACACAAGAAAAACCAAAAATGTTCCATTTCCAAGACACTTAAATGAAAAAAGCAAGTCACTATTTCTCCTGGTAATAGGCAGATACAAAGAACACTCTCCAACCATCACACTCACCTCAAAAATATTCAGTTCAAAAATTTTAAATATTAAATTTTAAACCTACTTTTCTGATATCATATCCCAGTGTTCTCTTTCATATAAGCTTCACTCCAGACAAAATAACAACTTCCCTTTCCACCTGTGCAAACCATAGTTTCCCACACATAAACCCATGGGTACTAGAGTGACTCCTACAGTTTTGTGTATATCTACACCCCCACCACCAAATATTGAAGTCCTACCTGTCCATCACTTCTTCACAATGCCATCGTCCTAAAACAATCTACTAATATGCTCACTAGGAGATGGCCCTAGTGAGTCAAGTCTACTTCTTCCTTGTTTCAATGATATTAATGTATTTTATGACTGCTACAATATAAAGTTCTTGGAAGATAAATGTTACATCCCAGAAAGTAGTAACTTGAAAATATATGAAATAATTTCTTCTATTTTTAAATCCTACCTTGATCAAAACTATGTTATGGTTGTTTGTTAAGATGTATATTTGTAGGAGTTTATTCATTGCACAATATTTGCTGAGCATCTGCTATAGTTAAACAGTATTCTACATGTTAAAGTGGAATGAACAAAATCAGGAAAATTCCAAGTTAAGTTCTAAAACTTCACTATTAGGAATTGCCCTAACTTGAAGGGTAATTCTTTCCAGACCAGTTTTTGTTTCATTACTGCTTAGAACAGTGATTCTGTATGCCATTTCAGGTACTAATCCTTTAATTTTAGACATCCACCAAATCAACCTCCCACCCCATAAACTACATGAATTAAAATGATATAAATCCTGTTAGAAAAACATGAAAATGTCAGATTCAAGTCCCATGAAATCTGAAACCATAAACAGTAAAAACAATACAATTCCTTTTGCTTTCATATTGGAACTTATATTACGCTAATTGATCATCTCCACCACTAGAATGTAAGGGCATATAAGGGCATAGTCATGATCAGCTTTATTTATCACAATATCTCTACTGTCTAGAATAGTACATGGCACACAGAAATATTTGTTGAAAGAAAAACCTATAAAGGAACAGATGAATGTGAGAAGAAACATTTCTGTGAATCTAAGAAATATACTGCTAAGATGGCTCAAACTAAAGACCAACTTGGAAACCTCCCCTGTATCTATCAATCCATGTATTTTTTACCCATGGATTTGACCTTAACACACTTCCTAAATTCCTAGCTTATAAATGGGCTATCTTGCCAAGCCCTGTTATTAACTACTAAAATATCTACTAATACAAGAGGAGGGAAAAGGCCTCCAATCGCTGATTTTAGCAACAAAAATGAAACTCCTTAAGAAACTGCACAAATTCAAGGATATACAAGGAAAGAAAGATCATTGGAGTCTTTCTGCTTTGTCAGCAAAAAAAAATTTTTAAAAATGCAGTGGTCAAGAGAAGGACACACACATACACACACACACACCCCTATACAGTCAGGAGATTTCGTTCTTTTGCTCAAGGGAAACATTTTACAGTTTTCTGTAGTTTGTTTTTCTCAATGTATACATCATCAAAGTTTCCCAGGTTATCTGCTCTTATTCTGATTCTTTTTATTATGAGTATAACATTCCATAGCCATGAACCATTTAACCAATGTACTTTGTTTCCAAGATGTTAACCCTGGGAATACTATTGCAGGAAACACACCTCTTTTGTATGAATTTACCTACTATCACTTTCACTATATTTCCGCCATCTCTTCTCTCATCTCTGCTAACTTAACTTCATCAGTTACTTATGTTCATTTGTGTCATGATATGGTTGAAAACTTATCTGTAGCAGGTCTTGACTAATTTCATGAATTTTGGGGGAAAATTTATATTCCTGTCTGTTCTCTACAGATAACTATTATTATGAGGTTTAAATTTTATATCTATAAACATTCCCATCTTCCCTAAAATACAGAACTGAATAGTACTAAAAAATTTTAGGTGACAAATGTATCTTTATTATAGAACATTTTATGCTACTTACTGTGAGTTACTAAGGATCTGTAACAAACCTCAGAATTAAAGAAGTTGAAACATAATCAGGACACTATGAAACAAAACAAAAATAGAACTAAGGAAAACATAAATAATTAAAGAACACATGTATCATGTGCTGCCAGATACTGCACTCAACATGGTACACATGATACATACAACAGTATTTCATTTTATTTACTCTCCACAACTACCCTTAGCAGGACTGAATGAAAGTAACCAAAAATGTTAACTATTACCTCTGGTACAGAAATAATGAATGACTTGAATTTACTTACTTATATTACTACAATATTTATACATCACTGTTGAAAGTTGTATTAAGAAAATAACATCAAATTTTCAACTAAATGGCTTTAGGAGCACAAATTGTCATTGATTAGCATTTTCTGATACAGAGAAGAATCAAAGAAATTTCAGAAGTAGAAAGTAAATTAGACACTATCATAGCTGGTCCTCTAAATTTTCAGTAAAAAATAAATTTACATATTTCTTAATTTTATAAGATAGAAAATTCTAATATAAAATGATATTTTTCACATATAGTTAATATAGTAATTAACCTCTTTCCTAAGTCTCCAAGTTTTCTCTATTTTTCATTTATGGTAAAATTTATGGCATTCAACATTGTCAAACATTTGTAAATGCTTAAAAAACACTATTTGGCAAGGAGCATGAATTGAACATTTAACATATTTATAGATTTATGCAGATATTTCCAAAGCTTTTAAGTTCTGTAATTAAGTGATTATTAAATGAGTACCAGTTTACTACAAGAATATAAAATGAATCTGTGTGCTATTCCAAATCACATTTAAAAGCTTCATGAGCAGCATACTGTTAGCTCTGCTGATTTGTTTTTATTTTTTCTAATTGAAATGTTGTTTATATTATCAGGCAATCTGCACCCTAACAACACAACTTGATAAACAAGACAAAAATGGTATCCTCTGATAGGAACATCAGATTTTGTTTCTGCTAGGAAAAAGGATATATTTGGAACCAGTACTGAAAATTTAAATACAAACCTTAAAAGGAAATTGTCCCCTCATCCTTAAACACATGTATAGACTCACACCAATTATTTTTAAATGAAAATTGGTCCATACCATACATAAGCTTCTTAGCATTGTTTTTTTTAACATATATTGGGTAGCTTTCCAAACCACATCTAACTCACTCATTTTAATAGTCATATTATCAATTAATTATATCAATGTAGAATGAATTATTGAGTCATTACTCTAATGATGGATATTTTAAAATAGCTTTAAATATGATATTTTAAATAGCTTGAAATTTTACACAGCACCATAGAAACATTCTTATATATAGATCTCTATACTTACAAGCGATCTCTATACTTATATAGATCTCTATACTTATTATTATAAATAGATGCAAAATACTGTATACAAAATACTTGTATACATTCTAGGGTATTTAGGATTCTGACACAAATTATATTTTTAAAAAAGCTACATTAATATACACTTCTATACCTTCACCAAATATTTGCTATCTTTTTTTTAGCTTATCTATTTTAACAGGTGGAAGATGAACTATATACCTATTTTAATTTACATATTGAGATCAACCATCTTTTCAAAAGGCAATCCTTCTGGGCGAATTGCCTATTCACTTTAGGTAAAGTCTTTCCTATTGAGTTGTTCATCTTTTTCTTAATTATTTGTAGGTGTTCTTTATACATTAATATGTAGCACATACTTTTCCAGTTTTTAAAAATTTCTTCTAACTTGTTTACTGTCTTTCCCCTTCACTACCCATGAAAATATTTTTGTTTATTAGCAAATATACTCATGTTTTCCTTTATCATTTATAGATATAAATTTAAGAACACTGTCAACCCAACATTATTTTTAGTATTATCATCTTAGAATGATATTCTAACTGTCATATTATCTATCCTAGAAAAGAAAAATGATTTCTTTCTGGAGGAAGAGGTCTAATATTTATTAAAACTTAAGTATTAACTAATCTAAAGCTTGTCCCTGCCTCAGTGGAGACCTCACTCAGACTAGGAAATCTACAGTGATAAACAGGACCGTGGACCTTCACTATTTTTCCACCTTGTTCTCCAGTTCTACCATCCTAATTCATCAAGATTTCTCCAGCATCTTCAGGGCTGAAGGAAATGACAAAGAGAGAGAAGAAAACTGCTATAAATCAGGTTTCACTCTTTTTTAAAATTTAAATGAGATTATTTATTTTTGTTTTTGTTCTAACTAGTTATACATGAAAGTGTAAGGCACCTTGATACATCATATATACATGGAGTATAATTTCTCATTCTTCTGGTTGTACATGTGTAGAATCCCACCAGTCATATAGTTATATATGTACATAGGGGAATAATGTCTGATTCATTCTACTGTCCTTCCTACCCTGAGACCCTGTCCCCTCCCTTCACTCTCCGCTACCTTATCTAAAGAAATTCTATTAATCTTTAGTGCCACTATCCTTGGGATATGGCTGATATTCAAGTTTTGACTACTATTACTGTGGGATGCTTATGCAGTTTACTCAGTGTCCCCTGATGAAGATTTCATAGTCAACCTTACAGAGACTCTTCATACTGAAGTCATTGCACATGCAGGTAGTCCCCCTGAAGGAAATGTCCTTCACAACAATTCAAAAGTCCTGAAATGTGTAGCCAATAATTTTGTTTAAATCCAGACTATTCCAATAATGGATCTAATCCTTTTTCCTTGCAGTGCCAACAAAGCAGTTTATACTGCCTCTTGCTTTTAGACCCTACCATCTGCAAACAGAGTTCAATTCCAGTTTCTCTGTCCCTAAATTGGAAGGAATACATAGCCACTTCTGAGCAGTTCTCTCAAGTGCCCTAGTCACTTGGATCTAGGCCTTCATGAGTGGTTAGAAATAATGCCATGGCACTATAACACCTCTCTCCAGAAAAAAAAAAAAAAAAACCTCTTTATCAACCTTACTTTTCTTAAAAATTTGTAAATGTATTTATATTCAGTCTCAAGGCAGATGACAAGCTAGCAGTAGCAAAATTAGTTTCACATACCCTTCACATGCCTACATTGTTCTGGTACCTACTAGCCTCAGGCTCTGGACTTCTGCCAAAACTGTGACATAAGAGGTAAAGTCACATTTAATTTTTGTTACCTTAGTTTTACTGTTATAATATTCTTCTTTAGGCCTTTTCAAAATCAAAACAACTTTAGTATTTTAACCAAGTGATCCATCTTTGATTATTATGATTTATTTCCTTCATCGTGATGTTTTTTTCTAAATTTTCTGCAATAATGAAACACTTTGGGAAGAAAAAAATCATTAAAACTACTATACATTAAATACTTTTAACCACATTCTCCTTACTCACATTCTTTTAAGTTGGATTTTGTTATTAACTTTAAATAAGCATTATACAAAATTATTGAAAGCCATTTTATTCATTTGTTTTTTACTTCTTCATTGTGCATTAAGTGGTATTTGAATGCTTTTCTGATTATATGTCACAAGAAAAGCATTCCTTCCATAGTACTACTCATGTGTAAAGTATTGAAAAGTCATAGACTTTTTTCATAAGTGGACCAGAAAATGCAATAAGATAGTAAAATATTATACTACATTGAGTACTGCTTCATTAAGTGAACTTTATGTTTTTTAAAGTGTATCTTTTATTTGAATAATATTAATTGAGCATCTGAACAAATGAATGATACTTAGGATATCACTTGATTACTAAATGAGTTGATCTTAAATTTCTAATCATTTTATTTTGACTATTTAAAATAATCTGTGTGTCCTAAGAAAATTATCAAAATATGACAAAAAATATATAAAGATCTTCAGTTATAAAATCTAAATAGGGAGAAATTGAGACATCAGCTTCGTTCTGATTGTCCTCAAAAAGATAACCAGGTAAAAAGTGTAGTTTAGGGGAGATGAACATGCTAAATACAAGATATCTCCAAATATAAAGCTAAAATTAACATCAGATTACTACGGGAAAACATGACAATATAAGAGAAAATATAAACTTCCTATTAAAATTGCCCAAGAGATTACACATATGTATAAGGATCAAGTATAACCTCAAAAGAATTTATCTTAATTATTGTTAAAAAGTATGACCTCATCAATTTCAAGGTACTTTAAGAATAGTGAGTCTACGTCATTAGGAGGAAGCAGTCTGCATCATAACTGCAAATATGTCGAGAGACCTAGGGTTCTTCAGAGCCCTACTGAGACTCTCCAGGAAAGAGGATGCCGCATTTAATACACATATCTAATGCTACAAGATACAACTTGTTTTCCTGGCCCTCTTGAAGCTAAAGTATATGCAAGTAATTAAATGGATGACTGAATGAAGTAGTAGGTCAATTAAGAGAGGCAAAGCAGGGCTGGGGCAAAGGTTACTGGTAGTGTTCCTAACAAGTATGAGCCCCTCATTAGATTTCTCAGCTATAAAAAAATAAAATACTAAGATAAACAAAGCATATGATTCTATGCTATGGGTACCCACTGGAGTGATATTTATTTTAATCTAAAAATATAGTCCATTATCTCCATAAATTATTCAATAAACCAAGTAAGGAATTCTTATCAGTTCCCTTTCAATATAATCTTACTAATAAGGCAAGAAGTGACTATAAGTATCTTATCATTATTTCTGATTGTAAATTGAAAATGTGGCATTTGAATTTTTAAACATCAGTGTATATCAGCATAGACTGCATGGCTGCTCATGAAACATATACTGATGCTCAGCATGTTGATCAACAAAGTTTGTGAGCCTCCAAGATATTTCTCCATCACATTGTGGAGAATGATGAATTCGCAAAGGTAGTATTCTTATAAGAATCTATCTAACCTGATTAATGGCTTTATACCTTTTATCTTCAAGTACAACAGATAAAGGTAGAGCCAGGGCATAATATCTTATTCAGCATCCTCTATTGCTAACCCAATAAGAAAAGAAGGTAGCACTGCTAAGGCAGAACAGCAAATTCAAACTGAGATTTTACTTACATGTGGCTAAATGGAATACAGGAGCAGGCAGGTCAGCAGCACAAGAATAGAGGATCCAGTACAGGCAAGAATAAGAAAAGGGCTGGGACTGAGGATAGAGCTCAGTGGTAGAGCACATACTTAGTATGTACATAGCTCTGAGTTCCATCCACAGCACTTCCACACCACCACCAAGTGGTGATGACCAGTGTAGAAAACACAAAGGTTAGCGTGAACTTAGGAGAAATGCAATGAAAACTGCTTGCTTGTACATGCTTCCAGAGCATTCCTAAATAAGTATGGTAGGTTCAGTTATAAAGGATAAGTAGAACAGATAATTTAAACTTCTAATTAGGAAGAGCAGAGTCAAGAAGAAAATAAAAAATTAAAGGTAAAAAAGACACCAATTTCAGAAAGTTTTATAGATTTTGAAAAGAAGTCATGAAGTAATTTGTAAAATATGTAAAAATATTTTAGAGCAGAAAAAAAGACATGTTTGTAATGTACATAGCATAACTGAAGTGTAATAAAAACAAAATAATAGAAGTGAAAAAGAAATTATTTCATTTGTGAAGATGAGGCAAAATTTTCATCTAAAATATTAACATTATTTTGGGGCTGGGGCTGTAATTCAGTGGCAGAGCACTTGCCTAGCATGTGTGAGGCACTGGGTTTGATCCTCAGCACCACATAAAAATGAAATAAATAAAATAAAGACATGCTGTCCACCTACAACTACAAAATAAGTAAATAAATAAAACGTTATTTTGGATTTATATTCTCAATTAATACACTTTAAATAATAATATATTAATCTATGTTATCTGTAAAATGAATATAATGAGGTAATAGTACAATGAACATGTTTCTTGGAACAAACATATGGGCTTAGTAAATATATGATCATGGTTTTTTAATCTTTTAAAATCTTTTGATTATTGATTTACCATTAAAGAACCTGCATGAATGACACCTAACACATAGTTAAGGCAGGGCCCAGAGACAGAATGAATGGATCCTTAGGTCAATAGAGAACCTGGATCTAGGCCTGTCTAAAGCTGACAAACCTGTAGGCTTTTCAGATACACAAGCCAATATGTTCTGTTTGGTTTGATTTCATTTTAACTAAATCAGTCATTCCTAGCAGAAACAGGATAGAACAATTTAAATAAGAGGAAAAAATTACACATTTTTTCACATGAAACAAATATATATACATAAAATGTATTTTTCAGAAAGTATTATTTTTCTGGAGTTACAGAAAAATGTATTTTTATGACCGTACTTGTGAGAGAAAGGAAAGAAATGAAAGTGATTTAATTAAGATGCTGGAGACAGATATCCAGCACTAGGCAACCCACTATTCCATAACACAGAGGTAGATGCCCAAAGCATAAGATTACACATTTGTGTTCCTGTGAATTAAAGTCTGTGACACCAACAGTTGACATTTTATAGCCCCAAACTATTTAAGTGGTATAGTATCTGAATTTGTTAATGCAATCATATGTTAGAATTAAAAGAAAGTTTTTCTGTGATATATTCAGAATTATGAAAGATGAGTTACAATAATTTACTTTAAAATTACTTAGCATGTACATAGCTCTGAGTTGTAAATTCAAAAAATTTAAAAAATTAGATATGGGCAAGATAACTGAAAAGATAATATTGTAAAAAATAAAAAAACACAAAAATCTTTTATAAAGCCTACACTTGCCTTGTTTTACAACTACAAATTCTTAGTCTACTTAAAACATACAAACAAATGGTGACCACAGATGATATTTCATAAGTGTGCCTTGTGTTGGAAAAACCAAAAGTATAAGCCATTCCCACTCAAAGGATTGGCCCTATATCCAAGTACTGGAATGTGAATATTTGTATGCTTCAAGTAAAAAAATGTAATTTTATGATGATCAGGGTAATTACCATTTTTTCAAATTTTTATTCCAAGTATGAATCAGACTTAGGAAGCTTTTGAGTGTAACATATATTCACCAAGTCCTATATTATACTTTACTTGGAACTTTAATAAGAACGATTAAGCCACTATAAGTACTGCTTTTATCCAAACTTTCCCACACTTAAAAGTCTTATAATTTAGTAAATGAAGTCCTAGAGAGGAATGAATTTTCCAAAATCACAAAGTTAGAAGCAAAAGAACTCTAGTTTTAACTCCTGAGAACAAAGTATAGCCTGCCAGGTGATGATAATATAATGGAATAAACTTTTATAAAATGTGGTAGAAGACACAGTTAATTTTAAACATGTAGAAAAAACACAGAATGTGTTCTTTTTATTTAAAATTATTAATGTTATACTCCAAATGTTGCATTAATTTTCTTAGTATGTCAAGAGTACCTAATTAAAATTGCTCACCATTTTTTTTATTTTGTCACTGTCTATATAATAAAGTCATAATTTCCATAACATTTTATAATGTGTTACAGCAGTCAATGAGGTTAATAACTTAAGGTATGGGTCAATTTGAAATAAATTGAAAATGAATTCCACTTAATCTTGTTACAGTCTTGTTCAGAATTTGCATCCTAACTTGCAACCCAGTATGCTATTTTTAAAAATAGAAAACTTTCTCTTACATTTCAGCCATTAAAGCAGAAGCAATTTAAAAGAGTTCTACCAGTCAGCAGTCTGATCAAGGGAGAAAAGATCCTGGCTTCTATAATCTAAATGCTTGCACTTGGCATTTTTTCAGGCTCATTTTTTTCTTATTAAAATTAGGGATGAAATAACATTACATTTTCTCTCTACCTGCAGAATAACTTTTAACTTTTAAATGAATTATAGGCACAAGAGTTAGATAAACTAATTGGCAGACATGAGAAATAATAATCATATTCCAGTATGTTAAGGATGGCATAGACCCACATACTTAAGATTCACATATTTATTCTAAGTCCCACAAGTATCTCCTTAAGGGATCTCACATAATTTTTCATGATTCTTAACCATTTTAAAAGAAGGTGATAAAAACTCTCAGATGCCTACAAACTCTATTTACATGAAGCACACCACTATAATTTTTAAAATACATTCACATTCAAATTTGAGAAATATGATTCTAAGCTCATCAGGCTGCTTAATTGCACTAATATCTGCAATCAATTTAAACTCTTTAAAACAGTTTTCACAATGCTTGAAGTGAGTTCACGCTGGGATAGATTTAAGACACTCACTAATTTGTAGACACACACAGGCAGATGAGACCTATTTTTCCAAGGTGGAGTATAACAGTGAAGGGCAGTCTGAGTTTTCCCATTATCAATGGGATATAGCAAAGGATGCGCACCCTGCGTAACTTCTCCTAAGGCCACATGAGGAGATGACAACACTGTACAAACAGCATAGACATTATGGCTAAATCTAGCCTTTTTAAAATCTATTTATAGATCATGAACCATTAAGAGTTTTTTTTATGAGACCATTTTTTATTGAATTTAATATATAGGATTATTTCAATTTTTCATTTCTTTTTTAAAAATATTTTTTGGTTGTAGATTGACACAATATCTTTATTTTATTTATTTTTATGTGGTGCTGAGGATCAAACCCAGTGCCTCACGCATGCAAGGCGAGAACTCTACCACTGAGGTACAATCCCAGCCCCTTTTATTTCTTTTTGAGTCAGTCACGACAATTTGTTTTTCTTTTTTTTAAATTAATTAATTTATTTAAATGCATTTCAAGTCAAGTCATAGTACATATATACAGCTCAATTTTTCCATTTCTCTGGTTGCAAACCAGATAGAATCACACCATTTGTGTCTTCATACATACACCTAGGGTAGTGATGACCATCTCATTCAACCATCTTTACTACACCCATTACCCTTTCCCTCTCCCCCCCTCTCCCCTCCTCTCCCCTATCCCATCCAGAAATCCTCCATTTCTCCTATGTTTCCCATTCCCACCCCCCTTATGCATCAGCATCCACTAATCAGAGAGAACATTCGGCATTTGGTTTTTTGGGACTGGCTTACATCACTTAGCATACCATTAAGAGGTTTGATGAAACTTTACAGATGACAGATCCGCCCTCAGGAAACTCCATGGGTGTCCAGCCAATGGGAGACCAGGGACTGCTAGCCACTAGCCACTGGGGAGCCCAAACTCAGGGTAAGAGTCCCTGCAGAGACCCTAGCATGAGGCAGATCCACCCATAGGTGGCCTGGGCCCGCCCCAGTTCCGCTCCAGAGTTCCTGTGGTCAGGAAAGACAGAAGGCCCAAAACCACCCTTAAGGAATGCCAGGGGTGCCCATTGAAGGCAGACCAGAGCCTGCTAGCCTCCAGCCCCAGGGGAGCTAACACTCACTGTAAGGGTCCCCCACAGACTCTCCTGTTTGTGACCCTGCCTAAGTGAGACCTGGGCTCACCTCCAGTTCTGTTCCAGAGTTCCTTTCACCAGAAGGAGTGCAAGAGAGGGGCAAAACAGCCCTCAGGGGCTGCCTCAGGAGCCCAGCCAAGGCCACTCCCACTGCCCTCTAGAGGTACGTCTACTACCTTCGCCACCAACTTTAGTGCCAGTAGTGCCCATCTCGGGACACTGGGAGAACAGGAGTAGCTCCAAGGTGAGATACAGGTAATCTGGAGTGTCAATACAAGATTATAGGATAGAAGTCACAATATCTCAGACTGGTATTTCAAGAAAGGAAGACACACAATCAACATGAAAAAACAAGAGAAGAAGGTACCCCAAATAAACCTGGATACCACTGTAACAGAATCCATTGACAGCACAGTTGTTGAAATGTCAGAAATTCAGAATGTACATAATTAAAATGATCAGCAAACTAAAGAATGACATAAGTGAACAATTACAGGCAAAAATTGATCAAGCCAACAAAGAAATGTGAGCAAATAAAGGCAACCATCAATCATTCTAACAGAGATAAGAGAGCAATTACAAGTAGCAAAAGATTACTTTAAGAAAGAGCTAGAGATCATGGGAAAAAAAAACAATCAGAAATTCTTGAAA